>WBNH01001287.1:41118-387903 GCA_013401255.1 Urocolius indicus
GAGCTGGGGAGCCCAGAACTGGACACAGGACTCCACATGAGGCCTCAGCAGATAAGGCAGAGCAGAGGGGGAGCAGAACCTTCCTTGACCTGCTGCCCACACTCTTCTTGCTGCATCCCAGGCTGCCATTGGCTTCTTGCTCATGAGGGCACATTGCTGGCTCATAGTCAGTTTATTATTATTATTATGTTTGTGTATTATGTGCACATAATAAAAGCTAACAAAGCTTTTATTATTACTGTTAACATCTAAAATAAATTTTTCCTTTACTAATTTTCTTAGAACACATAATGTCTCGAAGCAGGTGAACCTGCTTCTGCAGGAGGTTTGAACTAGATGTTCTCTGAAGATACCTTCCAATCCCTACTGTTCTATGATTCTATGAAACCAGATCTGACCTTTTGATGCACTGAAAATGTTAGATATTGGAATGATGGGTTTAGTAACTGTCAGAAATCTATTTCTATTAATTGCAGGTGAAATGAAAAAGATGGAAGGGGTTAAAATGGCAAGAGCATGGTTGGTAGTCTAAATGCACCTTTAAGGCAGTGTTTGGGAACGTGTACAGGCAGAGTAAGAAATAGGCAGCCAGCACTCCATGGGTATCTGTGTGTTTATACATTAAAGGTATAATCTTAATACCTTTGTACAAGTCTAATGTGTGACGCTATTTTTTCTACTATTACATGTATTTCTCAAAAAAAAAAACCCAGCTTGATCGGTCTTCACAGTTCTATAGTTAACAGATATAGTTTTGGTACATAGTTGAAGTGTATTAGTTCTGAAAAGCTTCAGAAAAGAACGATCAAAGATACTCAGTGGCTGCCACGCAAGATATAATTCAGTAGGACATTTCTCTTAACCTACAGAAAAGAGACAGATGAATGGGCTTATAACAGAGGACTGTAAAATAATGAGCAGTGTGGAGAAGGCAAATATAGAAATGAATATAGAATGACTGTTCACTCTCTCTTGAAATACAAGAAACATGAGACATCAAATGTCTCTAACAGGCATCAGGCTCAGTGGAAATTCTTGCCAGAAAACATTGTGCTACTGGAAGTTCAGATGTATTCAAACAGTAACTGTACCTTATGGGTCTTTTAGTCCATGGATTGCCCAAAGAAACCTCCAGTTCAGTTATTGAACCTCTGGTTCATGTCAAGGGTTTACTAAACCCTTGTCCTTACATGCATCTCCTTACATACTTTCTCCCTGGCTGACTATGATTGGCCATTTGCGGAGACAGTATAGTGGGACAGACAGGTCTTTAATCTAACACAGGATATCTTTTTATATGATTTTTATCTGAATGTCTAGCTGAGTGGTGCTTTTGTCACTGTTATCTGTCAGCTTACATACCTTAGCAGTTAGAAATTTGTAGGCAGTTGCAGTGTCCTCAGAGGATGTTTTTTCTCTTCCTTCCCAGGACCTGTAAGGTAAAACTAGATGACACTGAACCCTTGTATTTTAGGATCATCCCAGCTGTTATAAAAGCATTAGTGGAGAGACCTGATGCACTATTATTTTGCTTAAAGAATGTTGAGCTTACCTTTAGTGATTAAAATATTCTTTAGCTACATTATCTGTTTAAGCATTCAGAGGCAGGTAACAACCACTCACGTTACATTGAAAGTTATAGTTCTATTGATAGGAAGTGTTTAGACTCAGGAATACCTTTTACCTCTTGAAATACGGCCTGCAGGAGGTGATAGTGTCACGTTCTGTCACAGAAAGCACTTGGGAGGCTTTGCAGCATCACAAGTGTTGTGATGATGCTGTCCTCTGATTGTGAAGTATAACACACTAAAAAGGAAAAGAGTCTAAAAGCTGGGAGGCCATGAGAGCTCTAGATCCTAGTAGGAGGTTTTCTGCTCCTGCCCACTGTTGTACAGGGCCTAACAAAACTAAGGGGAAAGGCACTGTGTACGGATCAGACTCATGCTTAACACTAGTGGCTTTTCACAGGCAAGATTTGTCATTTAGCTGAGAAAGAAAATAGCACTCTTAGGAAGGGAAGATTTCCTTAGGATGAAAATAGCACTGATCACAAAAGCGAAAATTCAATATCAATGCTTCTCAGTAGCTGTGAGTTATTATTACTTCCTTTAGTTACTACGTTGAGAAAAAAGGTTTTGCATCAGCTTTTACACTCATGTTTAAATCAAATAGGAATATCTGTTCTCCTTCATTCTTCTTAACCATGTTGAACTGTAACATGGCTTGTGATCCAGGTTGAGGCTGTGTATTTTCCTGTAGTAGCTGAAAACTACTATATTTAATCAACATATAGACTGTCCTGTTAGGAGCGATTCCCTGCTGTAGCTCACAACTTATGTTTGTATTGAGCTGACTCTGTAGCACTCCAATTTTCCCAATTTTATAAAAGGAGAAAATAAAGAGAAGCACATATTAAGTATTTAGCTCTCTTGTTCTTTGATACTGGGGTTCAAATGACAATATTTGTATGATAACATGCTTACATCTAGCTTCTAACTGCTTCAGCTGAAACATCCTCAGGATGGTGAAACAGATTGGCCAGAGAAGTGGTAGATGTCCCACTGCTGGAAACAATGTCCCTGCTCGTTGCAGAGGGATTGGATTAGATGACATTTAAAGGCTCTTTCCATCTCAACTGTTATAGAATTCTGCCTGAGTCTAGAATATCAAACTGCTGTTATAATGAGAAATTAAATAACGTTATATACTGAGCAGTCTGTTACAATATATTCAGAGTAATATGCTCACAGTTTATTAAAAAGCCTCATCAGACATCAATCTTAGGATGCTGTTTTTAATATATCACAGCTGGTGATAATCAATAAGGGACATGCTTAAGATGCCTTATCATTGAAGTGGCAATGGGCCAAAGCAATAAGAGAGCATCACAGTCATTTTGCATAATCAGCTTGCTTTGTACTGCACATTTCCCTCACCAGACCACATTTTCATTCCTAGGTGCTACACAAATGAAGGTAAAAATGAAATTGTTAACAATATCCATTGTTTAAAAAAAAACTATTACAAATCTAGAATATAAAGGAACTAATCAGCTACTGAAGGAGTCTCTTGTTGGGTTCTAAAACTGCAATATAGTTTTTTTTTAATGGCATACAGCCATTGTTTGCAAAACCATCAACCAATTTATCCTGCTAGAGGAGGAAGATATGTAGCACTTTGATAAATTTATAGTGCTAGGGAGAAATTAACCTTTTTTTTTTCCTCCTGGTAAATTTTCCCTTGATCCAAATGAGATGCATAAACCAAATATTGTAATATCTGTATATATAAGAACTACATTTAGAACTTAATGTCTGCTTAAACATCCATCACTCCTGGATACTGAAAATAAATCTAGAACAAGGCTTAATGAGAATAACATTGGAAAGGTTGAAAAAACTAGAAAGATGTGGAAAATGCAAACTATTGATCAATTTAATTTGTTAACAGAGAAGTGAGGAAAACGTAACACATTAATGACTTATTTAAGAATGACTAAATGTCAGTGATTCTGTACTCAATAAAACATTCAAAAGCTTCATAGAGTGTGTGTCCTTTCATAATGTCTTTCAGCATTTATCTACCCTCTAGTCTGGTGACATGTCAGTCAAAACTGCTTTTACCACAGTAATTTATACCATACTACCAACTGCTGTCTTTATAAAAAGCTAATATCAGAGATGTGTGTTTATTTATCTTTATAGTGAATACAAACCCAGCTAGTCAAGCTACTTTGTTTCTTTGTTTTGGGGCATGAAACTTGAATTTTGGCTTAAATCTGGTTTTGGGCTTGAAAAATTGAGAGACGGGGCATTCGTAAATGTGTTTTTCTACCTGTTATGACATTTATTAATTTATTGATGACCTTCTCTTAGTTCAAACATTGATTGGAAGGCATTTTGTGAACCTAGTTATGGAGCTCCAGGTCTGCATTTATAGAAACATTTTTTTTCAGTGAGAAAGTTTCTCTATGTTTCAAAGAAGAAAGATTTTGGACTTAAACTGGGAAAAGCAGAGAGGGAAAGTCAGTAATCATAGGTTGTCATTGTAGATAAATTCAATGTACCCATAGAATGAAATAGCAAATTTGATTTCTAACTGCTCTTTAAGATAGTAGAATGGCAATATTTGTTAATTTCTTCCTTTTTAGTTAAAATACTTTAGCTCCAGTTAGTATAGAATTACACTCTGTGAGTTTTATTTTAAGAGATAATAAATTATGGATTTTATTGTTAAGAAAGCAAGTAAAAAACCTGAGAACCTCCAAGGTAATCACCATCCTATCATACCAAAGAAAATCAATGAGAGCACGAGATGCCAGCTCCACTGCAAATGTGAGATGTGAACTTGTAGCATTTCTAAATCTTTTTTGGTTCACTATTTATTTAGATCACTATAACCTGACACAAGCATTTGTCTCCTTTCCTGAAAAATACAAGCACATGTGGGGAGAGGGGGGTAAATCTTTGGTTTTCAAACTGTGGTCTGCTGTCACCATGTATATCTTATTCTTTCCAGTAGTTACTTTCCTCAGTGCCTGGTGCATGTTTCTAAGAGCTTAGAGTAAACCAAGTAAATAGATGAAAGAGATTTTACAGAAAGTCACTTGGAATGCCAGGGTATATTTATACTTATATAGATGTTATTGACTTAGGCTGTTCTGGTGAGTAAATGTTGTAAAGATGTCTACTCAGTGTCTTTTTGAATTGTCTGTTTCAGTTTTTCTGCCTTCATCTTGTTAGTGACTCTGTGTGTGAGGCTGGGCTCCTAAAGGCTGGGCAAACTTTCTTGGCAATGCTTATGTTAGTTTTCATCTCTGGTTATGATAAATTACTCTTCATAGTACTTTCCTCATCCGTAGTTGAGAAGGAAGGTCCCATGCACGTGAACAAAAGTAGGTACCATGAGAGTTTTTGATAATGCTGCACTGTATTTGCAGAACCATGAATTTTACTTGACTTTTCTAGTTGTTTGCTCTTTTGATGCTCTTCACCAAGTTTTCCTGGGCTTAACTTTCTCCTCCCTACTCTCTGCTCTCCTCTTTAATGTTTAGTTTTGTACATTGTTTCAGGTAAATTCTTCTTAGAGCCATAACCTTCCATGGCTTTGATGTGATACTTCAGCTATGACATATTGCACTGCAGGTTTGTGAAGCATCACACATAGATGTTAGCCCCTTTTTTGCTGTTGTTCTTTTAATGATTTAAATGAGATGTCTTTGATGATAATGCTTTTCCTGACTTTCATTCGGCTCACACACATTTTTTTGTTAAATGGAATCCGTTTTGTTGATGGCATGTTATTCCTGCTCTCGGTAGAAGCTGCAGAACCTTTCAGTTCAGGGAGCTGTGTTAATGTAATCAATGTGCTTTTATGCTCGTTCAGGTAATTAATAGGGTTGAACCTAACAGGGATTCTCAGGACAGGTATTATGTTTGCTTTTTACTGCCCTTTGTTAATGGTCCTTCTGCTGGCAAGAGTGCTCAGCTCCCTGACAAATGGAGTTAATTTTTAAATGCTTATTTGTGGTATGCACTGTTAAATGCACATTTCTAGTAGTGCACATGTGGGGAGCATGAATTCACTCCGCTCCAAGTTAGTATTTGGAACAAACCCTGATAGCAAACTGTACCTATAGCTCGATGCTATAAGCAAACAATGTTTCTGGAATGGAATACAATACTGTCAGGGGATCTGACTGCAGAGGGCATGGCAGGAGTTGCAGGAGAAGGGTCGAGGCAACTATGATGTGTATCAGCTACCTGAATGAAGGCAAAAATAACATTCAGATAGTATTGCTGCAATAACAGTTTCCAGAGAGCCTCTTTTTGACATCTCATATTTCTTGGTGGAAAGATCATCACTAATGGTTCTTAGAGATATGTTTTGCCAGGTAAATCTAACCCTCGATTCCTTTGTTTTAACAGTATTTAGACTACCAAACCTCTTGATTTTTCAATTCAGTGTAGTTAGTATTATTTCTCATTAGTAACAACAAAGTAAAATACAATAGTTTAAGTATCAGCAATCATTTAACAGATAACATGAATTTAAAACAGCAAAAAAAGTACAAAAAAACCTGAACAGAAGTGGAAAGGCAGCTGAAAAGGGACAGGGAACTTTGGAGAGAGGCCAGCACAGGGCCACCAAGATGATCAGGGGACTGGAGCATCTTCCTGATGAGGAAAGGCTGCAGAACCTGGGGCTGTTTAGTCTGGAGAAGAGGAGACTGAGGAGGGATCTCATTAACATTTACAGATGTCTAAATGGTGGTGTTAGGAGGTTGGGACAGTACTTTTTTCTATGTTAGCTAGCAACAGGACAAGGGGTGATGGGTTGAAGCTGGAACACAAAAAGTTCCACTTAAATATAAGGAAAAACTCTGTCAGTGTTTCAGTGAGGGAGCCCTGGCCCAGGCTGCCCAGGGAGGGTGTGGAGGCTCCTTCCTTGGAGGTCTTCAAGACCCACCTGGACATGTTCCTATGAGACCTGATCTAGGTGAACTTGCTTCTGATTGGACTGGATGATCTCTAGAGGTCCCTTCCAACCCTACCATAATATGATTCTATGAAAAAGCCAAGCCAAACATCTTTTTTTTCTAAAATAAAGACATGAGCATAACTTGCTCAAATTAGGAAATCTGTATTTTGCAAAAATAAGCAAACAAGCAAACATCATCTGAAGTCTAAAGCATTCCTAGTATCTTTTTTGTATATATAGTTAAATAGCTGGACAAGACTGTTACAAATACTTTATTAGAAGGAATATCAAATTCTATCAGCAGTAATTACCTACAGTAATACCTATAAGGGATAGCACATGTGAAACTCTCCTGCTGATTAGCCTGTTTTCTGATTATAGTTGCATGTCGTTTGCTAGAGCTATACAAGACACAATCAACAAGCAATTTCTAGCCTGGAGCATAAGATCTCTGAGCTGAACAATTCAGGGCAGTGAAGACAGTTCAGATATATTTAGAATGTATTTATTTAAATATTTTGCTGCTTCTGAAGGTCCATAAATTTAAAACTATCCAGTTAATTGTTCTGTATGCTCCAGAAACAGCTTTCAGAAATGAGGATTGGAGCAGGACTCTTATTTTAGGCTTGGCTGACCAGCTGATACATTCATACTTCTTGTTTGTTTTGGATCAGTGGTTCAGTAATACATTTCTGCATTATTTTTGCAGTACACTGCCTTCATATCTGCTCTCTAGCATGAGCAATAGTGCAGTCCACAAACAGTCTAAAATGACTGCACTTTCTGAGCCTGCTGGCTGGAAAGAACAGATCTGTCCAAACACCTGAATAGAGCAGAGATGTATATATGCTGCCCCACATCTAATGAAAAGTTAAGTCATGGAGATGAGGAAGGCAGACTCTGACTTTAAGCCCTTACAAGTGCTGAAAATAGCTTTTTAATCTATGAGGTAAAAATTCAGAACGAAAGATTACAATTAATAATAGAATCATAGACTGGTAGGGTTGGAAGGGACCTTTGGAGATCATCCAGTCCAACCACCTTGCAGGAGCAGGTTCCACCTAGTTTAAAATTATTTCATATTCATGAGAAATCATGAAAACTTTCATAGTTTTACATAACATTGTAGAAAACAACATCAAAATAAAAGATGCATTACTAGGGCTTAGGGAAATTTGAGATGAAAAATCATTCTGGAAAAGGGATGTTATACATTTTTGGTGTAAGGGTTTTATTAACAAACTATGGTGTGCAAAAGTTATATTTAATGCCATTTTAGCACTAAGCCACATCAAACATCTTTTTACTAATTCACCATGTTTTGCTTCAGTTTCTGTCTGTCATATAAATTAACCTAAGTCACTGAAGATAGCTCCCATACATTCTACACATGCTTCCAGTTTCTTTTATTTGTGGGTAAAGGTCCCTTCCAACCCTACCATTCTATGATTCTATGAAATACCTCAGCAGAAGCAAAATGAAAGACACACTTTGGAGATTAGGCTTCAGCTGAAGGAAAAAAATGGTTTTCAAGAAGTATCTTAAATGTCACAGAAGCCTTTCAGAGGGAGCTATGTATAGACTTCAATGCAGGGAAAGCTGAAAACTAATGAATATTCAAGTTATCAAATAAATTTAGAAAATGGCTTAATACACCTGTGAAAAAGGCAAAGAAACAGCTCAGGGCCCCTCAAAGTAAATGTTTAATTCTTCTATCTATATTGCCAGCTTTCTGAAAAACAGAATAAATGACTCTGGCTTTCTTTCCCAGTAAACCTGTTGTCAGATGTAGAAGACAAAGTGTCACACTTCATTGTTTCCATGGCATGAGCAGCATTTCAACTAAGTTGTCACTGTTCATTCTGAACAGGCCTTTCCACATGTCTGACTCATTACAGATTTGAATTGGATTATAGACACTGAGGCTAGTGGTTTGCATAAATCAATAGGAAAAGCCAGAAAACCTGTTTTTCTCAAGAGTGGTCACCAGCAATGATAAGCTAATAATTTAAGGCAGTGTTATTTACATCTGATTTACATTATATCTTTATATGTGTGACATCTTAGCCCTGCTTGTTGCTTTTTTCTGTGGAGTTACATGCTTTTCCCTGTGTCAGTTCTAAAGAAATCCCTGCTACTTACAGGGTATGGACAGGTATAATTTGTTGAGCACATTTTACAACATGCTATTCAAGGGAAAAATCCCTGTGTGGAATCTTCTGTTTTTGATTACTGGAGGAGGAAAAAAAGGTAGAAGGAAGGATCCCCCCACAATAGATAAAAGGTGTTTTACAGCACCAATCTGTTCCAAAATGCAGTTAACAGTAAATAATTAAGCCACAATAAAACCAGAAACTTCAAAAGAAATATTTATATCTTTGTTAAATAGAAACATGGTAATAAAAGGCAACTGGTAAAGAATGAGAAACACACTGGAGTTTAAATAGGAAATTAATTATGAGCATACAAATGTACTGAGTCAGAAAGCTCTTGCTCTAAGTTATTGTTAATCAGTTCATGTGCACGTATCTCCCCTAATCACGTGCAGATGCATACACATAGAGGACCACCAGCAGGAAAAACGATTGAAGGACAAGCTTTAACTCATCTTACTTAAGCTTTATAACACAGAGGAAGGGAAAGGACACATGACAAGAGCCTTTCAACATCCCTGTTTTGAAGCAATCTCTGCACATGCCTTTGTGTTATAGTGAGAACTATCATCCTAATTTCAGTCTAATAGGATGAATTTTGTACACATATCACCTGTAGAAGCTCTACCTTTACAGATCTTTTCAACATACTACCAAAAGACTAGATTTTTTTTTTTTAATATAAGTAATTCCAATTCTATTTTTATCAATAGATATATACTAGCTTAAGGAAAACTATTTTCTAGTCATAGAGTCATAGAATCACAGAATGGTAGAGGTTGGAAGGGACTTTTAGAGATCATCTAGTCCATGTGGGAAAGACATACTCCTTTTTCTGTACCAAAGGCCAGGTGAGCTAGCTTCAGCATTGTCCATCTATGCATGTTTGCTTTGAGTCCTAGATGACTGTGCCTAGGGGAACTGAACTGTTCTCCAAGATCCGTTGAATACAAAGAGAACTTGGACTCCTAGCACACCTATGGGCTTTTAAACATATGTATCTTTTTCTTCAAATTCAGTCATATCTTCCCTGCCTTCATTTAGGGAATTGAAGCCATGTGCATTGTGCAAGATATCAGTATAGAAGTAGAGCTTCCACATTATACAACTCCTGTAGATTTTATCTTGCAGATTACTGTTTTAAACCCTTTCTTGCCTTGTTTTGTTGCTGATATTTAGACTGTTTTCCTAATGAAAATAGTTGGCATGATTCTTTCAGTTCTAAATATGCCTTCTTGTTTGAGTATCTGAAAACAGAGGATGTAGAGCTAAGTTGTGTGGAAAAAGGTGGCTAGATAGCCTGTTTGTATGCCTAAAGCAGAATGAGCTTCAGTGAAGATACTATTTTAGTTAGACACCTACAAATGTAGTTGTAAGATAAAAGTTTCTTGAGAAAACAGTTTATATGACACCTTATTAATGGGAAAAAAAAATGTCTCCTCCTTGGCGGTGTTTAAAAAAAGACCAAACCAAACCACAAGCTTTAGCATGGGGAAAGAACTGATCATACTGCATGAAAAAAAGTTCTTATTAAACCGTGTAAATTAGAACAAAAAAGAACAGAGTAATTTTATTGTGTAGTCTTCTATTGTTACAAATACAAGTCTTCACCGTGCACAAAGTACTTTGAAGCATTTTAGACTTTAAAGTAAATCCTTGCAAATAAGAGATCTAATACTGTGGTCATGATAGATAAGGATATTCTGGTTGAACATGTTTCTGTCTAGAAGAGTTTGTCCACGTACTGGAAAAATACACAGAAAAGTGAATAAAAATGCTTTATGTAAGATAACACTAAATATTGAATCCATGTATAGGTTTGAGATAAGGTAAGATGCATAACTTCTGCTTTCCTGCCAAAACAACTTTTCAGTTTTTATCAAGAGGCTTCCAATTCAGCAATGAAAACATAATTATCAAATTAGTGAGCAACTCTTTAGTATAATTATCATATTAACTAATAACTGCTTAGCATTTAGTCTTTTAATAAACCAAAATAGCTGCATATAACTTGATGATCAATCTAAACCCCAACTTGAGATAAAAAACAGTGCTGAATCCTGGGATATATACTAAAATAGAGTGAAAGGATGTATTATGGAAGTATAATTTGCACATCTCAGTCACATTTCAATCATTAGGAATAGAAATGCTTTCCCTCTGTTGGAAAAGACAATACAGTATTTATTAAGAAAAACAAATGACAGTCAAACGTTCTGCAAATGAGAGTGGAGTGAATTCAGCATCATGCTTCAGATCAAATGTTTTTACCTTCTGCTTCTGTCTGACACTTTCCCCACTCCTTTCAATAATATTTCTGTAGGCTCTGAACTAAAAACCACTGGTTTATCACCAAAGAGAATCAGTATCATACGGAAAGAGACCCTTTTCTGCCTCATTAAACACATTTGCTTGCTTGTTTCAAGATCCCACTAGAATCTGCTCTCCACACGAATCTGCCATCAGTTTCTGCAACACTCAGCTTTCATATGCATCAGCATATCATAACATATTGATATTTATAATATCAGTTAAATTAATTCAGAAATATGAAGCAATGGCAAAACTTGTGCATCTTTTCTGTAATATTTAGAAGGGAAATAGCAAGCAAAATCTTTCAAGTAACTTGAAATTTAATTATCTTTCTTGTTATTTATGGAACTGATGTATGTAAGATAAGAAACAAATGATCTAGAAATCATGGGCTGGCTTCTATTTCATACCCAATAGAGTTATATTGAAGTATGTGATAACTTCAGGATTGTTGTTGTTTTCTGGATCTTGCAGACTGAAAACTCCTGTCTATATGGTAGGCTATCTTCAAAGTGGAAAATTATGTTATATGCCTGGTTAATCAGCAATGCTGATTGAGGCATTGCTCTGAACAGTGAGGCACATGATTAGAGATCAGTATATAACAGAATCTCTTTTCTGGTTTATAGACAAGTGATTTAACGTGTCGTTTGTTTGAAGAAAAATAATAACCATGTAATCACAGGCAGTATATTTCATTGAAGGTCCTTTCTGTGTAATCTGTGATTTGAGCTTCTACCAAATAAGAGCCTTCTGACTTGAGTGTAGGTTTAGGCACTTTTCTGTTTCATCTTTACTTGCCAAGAGATCCTCACATGAGCTTTTTACTCTGCAGTATCATAAAATCATAGAATGGGAGGGATTGGAAGGAACCTCCAGAGATCATCCACTCCAATCCCCCTGCAGAAGCAGGTTCACCTAGATCAGGTCACACAAGAACGTGTCCAGGTGGGTTTGGAAACCTCCAAGGAAGGAGCCTCCACACCCTCCCTGGGCAGCCTGGGCCAGGGCTCCCTCACCTGAAACAGTGAAGTAGTTTTATCTTATATTTAAGTGGAACTGTTTGTGTTGCAGCTTCATCCCATCAGCTCTTGTCCTGTTGCTAGCTACAACAGAAAAAAAGTGCTGCCCCAACCTCCTGATACCCACCCTTTAGATATTTGTAACTATTAATGAGATCCCCCCTCAATCTCCTCCAGACTAAACAGCCCCAGGTCCCACAGCCTTTCCTCGTATGAAAGATGCTCCAGTCCCCTGATCATCTTGGTGGCCCTGTGCTGGCCTCTCTCCAGCAGTTCCCTGTCCCTCTTTGAGCTGGGGAGCGCGGAACTGGACACAGAACTCTAGGTGAGGCCTCAGCAGGGCAGAGCAGAGGGGGAGCAGAACCTCCCTTGACCTGCTGCCCACACTCTTCTTGCTGTATACCAGGCTGCCATTGGTTTCTTGCCCGCGAGGGCACATTCTTTCCTGACTCTTGTTAACATTATTAAAACAAAAGTGAATAAAAAAGAGAAAAAGAATCTCTTTTTTTGCATGTAGACATAGCAGTATGAGATACCATGATATTGCAGAAGTTAATTTAGAAATACATTTACTTTAAGGTTTACCTTATTTCTCACGCGTGAGTCACTTCTGTTTTAGATTTAAAAGCAAATGAAAACATGGATAAAACTCACTTCATTGTCTATATACAGTTTGACTTCTCAAATGTGATTCCAGACACAAATCAATTTTTGAGAACATGAATGAATAGCATTCAGTGTAATGGGAAGGGAAAATCCTGGCCTAATGCAATATTGTTAGCATTTATCTTCAATCTTTATGAGAAGGTTAGGGAACTGTTTTTGTCAGTGCTCTAATACATGTTATGAGACTTTCTACAATGAAATGAAAAAATCTATGATTCATAGATCTTCAAACTTATAAATAGGAAAGTTTCAAGATAACTGGCCAGTAAGTAGTCTATAAAAGATATAAGGTTTTTGCATTAGTCTTTGTGAAACTTTAAATGTAAAACCTAAGTATTTAATTTTGCCTATTATCTTCTCCAAATAAGTTTTGGAAGAACAAGCTTTGTTCATGGAGACTGAAAAGCTTTTTATCAGGGTGTTGACTGCCTTTTTAGACAAAAGGGAATGAAACAAAGGTGTGAAAAGACATTTTAAACCATTTTGTTAATGAAAAGCACGTTTTACAAATCTCCTGAGGCCGCTTCTGTAGTTACATTTAATTTAATGTTTTGTATCCTTTTGTTACACGAGAGACTAAATATTACAGTGCAATAATTGCACTGAAATTATCAGGTGTATTCTGCAATAAATTGCTTAGTGTGTCAGAGAAAGCTAATGGGTATCCTTAAAAGGGGAAGAAATCTTAAGGATAGTGCATTCTAACACTGCAGATACATGTGTTTAGCTGTTCCTGCTTTGCTTGTCATCTTTAGTCATGACCCCTTGACTGAAAGGAGTAGTATTCAC
The DNA here is from genome assembly GCA_013401255.1 of Urocolius indicus. Lineage (NCBI taxonomy): Eukaryota > Metazoa > Chordata > Aves > Coliiformes > Coliidae > Urocolius > Urocolius indicus. Next base: position 54,542 of record WBNH01001287.1, read on the forward strand.
AAATTTGGATGTTACCAGATGCTGCATATTCCAATCTAGTAATACTTTTTTAGTAATATTTTTATGTATGTCTTTTCAAAGCATGTTTGTATCTGATGTGCTGATGCAAGGTAAGATTCTGATAGGTAGTGTTTGTCACATATGATGTTAACGAAGTTAGAATGTATCAGATTATATATGAAATATAATTTGAAAGACAGTTATCATTTGTACGTACTCACTCTTAAAAATCTTTTTCACCAGTTTGATAAGTGATAGAAGCTGTTGTTCAGGTGAGGTCATTTCCTCATATTATCCCTTACTATTTTCAAACATTTAATAAAGACAAAACAAACTCTTCCCCTTTCGGTATGTAATTTAACATTAAATACACAGGATAAACCTGACATTGACTGGATATTTAGCCTCTTATGTATTGTACACTCAGAAAACACAGTTTTCCTTGTCTTAATTCTGTGGATAATATAAATCCTTTTAGAAGTGTGTGCTCAAGTTGCCAGTTTCATGCGACTAAAATAATGATTAAAAAATAACTTTGAAGTTGAGGGTAATATTTCTATGGATTTTATCGTGCAGGAATTGGATGGTTCTGTGATCCTACACTGATTCCTTGAATGCCTTTAAAGTAAATGATGTCTCATTTCAAAACATGTTACCGATTTTTCAGTAATTGTGCATCTATTGCGATATTGAGGGGTGTGTTACATCTGTATTAGGGTGAGATATTTATTTTTCTCAAATGCTTCTTGTCTGAAGTCACCCAGGAAATCACTGGCAATGAAAATAAAGCCCAGGAATTCCAGCTCCTGCTTCCCTCTTCCAAACCCTACGCATGCTCAGTATGGATAGAGGATACAGCTCTACTCTCTCTCCCCACAGTGACTTATGCACATAAAAATGACTTCAAAGTCAAATAAGCAGAGTTCTCTATGTCAAGTGATCCTTTTACTCTTTCCTGTGGTGAGATTCAGAAAGTTTTCAATATAGTTTAGAAAAAGAATGATAAAAACATGACAATCCAGATTCACACTGCTGTATCTTGAATTGATATATAAAAGAAAATTAAACTGTATTGTTTTATGGAAAAAAGTTGTAAAGGAGTAGTTTTTTCATTTGCTTTTAATATCTTGCATGACAGTGATTCATGTTCTTGAATTTTGTTCCAGACAGAAACAAGGGGCTAAAATGTAATTTTGTTCTGTATTTATAGGGAGCACACGTCTAACCTGGCAACCTTTAAGGAGGTCTTTGAAACACCTCTGTAGTTACAATCCACAATTGTATCTGAAACAGTGTTACAATTCATAGAATCACAGAATGGCAGGGTTGGAAGAGACATTTAGAGATCATCCAGTCCAACCCCCCTGCACAAGCAGATTCACCTAGATCAGGTTGCATAGGGACATGTCCAGGTGGGTCTGAAGACCTCCAAGGAAGGAGACATGCTTGATTAGAGCTAAAATGCCTTAGGCCAGCAACCCTGATCAGTCAGTGTAGTAAAGCACCTTCCACATTTCCTGCTCCCAGTGTTATCCAGACCATTCCAGTGATACTGGGATTTTCAGATGAGCCTTTTTGCTGTCTTCTAGCCTGTATTTGGAGAACTGTAGTCCTTTCACACTTTCAAAAAGCCGTCACTTCCATCTCTGCAAATGTTGGTAGTATACTAGCATCCACTGACTTCTCAATAATACACTTTTGACTTTTTGTCCCTTTACATGTAGATATTATCTTATATAATCATTGGCTCTGATTAGAATCATAGAATCACAGAATGGTAGGGTTGGAAGGGACCTTCAGAAATCATCCAGTCCAACCTCCCTGCAGAAGTAAGTCAACCTAGATCAGGTCACACAGGAACGTGTCCAGGCGGGTCTTGAAGATATTCAAGGAAGGAGACTCCACACCCTCCCTGGGCAGCCTGAGCCAGGGCTCTCTCACCCTCACAGAACAAAAATACATTTTAGCCTCTTGTTTCTGTCTGGTACAAAATTCAAGAATGGGAATATCTGATAGAATTATTTCATTCTCTCCTAATTCTCTCTTTTTCTTAGAAAAGTTGTTTATCAAAGATACTTTGTTCACCGATACCAGTTGCTCCTTTCTCCAATTTTTTTCCAGGGTAATCAGACAATGGCTGTCTGAGAGTTCATGCTTTTTGAATGTGAAATAATCAGAACCAGAGGTCTGTATTTGTCACATTAGGATTAGATCCAGGCACCGTGGTTATCTTCTATTCAAAGTATTGATCTGAGGTGAAGAGGAAAAAACAAAATAATTCAACTCCTAATATGACCTCAGATGAGTGTATTAGTATAATTTAAACATACTTCTATGTTTTAAAATTAAAATGATGAGAAGAGATGTTAGTGGTAAGTGTTTTTTATTTTAAAAAAGCAATATTTTTCCAGGCTTTTGGTCACTTTTTATAATGTTACTTAAGAAATAGGTTTACGTTATTATATTTTCAAAGTTACTGCATCATTTAAAAAATGGAGCTTTATGCCACAATGTGACTGATGCTATCTTTTATAAATTATTAATAAAGATCTCCATAGCTGTTGATAAATTTGTGCAGGTTGATGCATGATATCAATACTGTGATTATAACATGAAAAAAAATGACATCAATTAGTAAACTAGCATTTGTACGAGATCTTTATCAAGTTACTTTGATGTTAGAAATAAAATGCTTCATCTTACACTTTCACAAAAGGAAATAAAAGTTAAAAATTTAAATTATTATTAATGTTAATGTTTCCATAACTTTAATGCCAACAATTAAGATGAGCTCATGTTACAATTCCTTGATTTTCTTACTTTCACATTGAAAAATTAGTCTGATGCTGCCTAAGAATGTAAGCTTTAGTTCTGTGTGTATAGCTGAAATACTTGCAATGATACCGAAAAAGAATTATTTTAGTTTCAGTACTTTAAAGTAGTCTGTAAACTGAATTTTCAGATTATAATTGGAGGTAATATGTGCTTCTGTTCCATGCTAAAAAGTTTAGAGGGCACAGACTGTATAATACTCTGTAGGTACTATAATTAGCATTCATTTCTACTCTGACACAGTAGAAACAAAGGAGAAATTCTTTGATTTACTATCATCTATGTTTGCTATTTTGCTTGTTTGTACTTCTCTTCACACACTTTTGAAGCTTAGTTGCATGTGGATTATTTCTAGTCGGTAACAGCAGCTTAGGTTTTATGTCATGCATCTATTTCAAAAGTTCTCTGTATGAAAAAGGAGGAGAGATTTACAAATCACTTATTTTTTTCCTTCTGGATTTTTTGTTTGAGAAAGTTATTTTAATATTGGAGAAAATCAAGGTGGCTTATTAATTAGAAATGGCAATTCTTCAACTTTTGAAAGTGGAAAATGCAGATCTTTTTCATTTGAACATTTTAAGAACAAAGTTTTAGGGAGACTCATTGTTTTTAAGATCTTTAGATATTTTTTTTCTTTAGAAAATAATAGACATCTACATTACTCATAGTATTTTAGGTGCTATATATTGTCAGTGGTTTCTGTTGCTCAAGAAACTGTTACTGCATCAGTATTACACTGATGACTGGATTTTCCCTATTGGTTATGGTAAAAGAACTGAGTCATAGAAATGTTTTCTCAATAGTGACAGCTGTGATGAAAAATCCTGGTGGATTTCAGGTTCAGTAAAAGCAGTTCTAGAAGACCTGTAGTATTGTGGACAACACTTTAAAAGACACAATATTTAAAGATTGTTTTACAATGGCTCTTGCGAATGTGTCTTGAACTATCCTGACTTAAATATTCCTTATCACTGAGATTCTGCAGATGTTGAGCATTGCTAAAATCTAGTGAGTTTTTCCTAAGTGGTTATCATGGCAGTAAAAACTTGACGTGTTCAGCTATATAGCAGCCCCCTACTGTACACAGTCAATAAAGCTTCATGAGCTGCAGATTACACTGTAGCTACGTGATGCCATATTCCCTAGTGTTACTCTTATAGGGCAGAGATGAACTGCTGTCTCAGTAATATTGTAAATGAAGGAGTCATATATGAAGCCACTAAAGTAAGCTAAGCAGTAAATGTACATTTTAATACTTCTTGAAGTTTTGTGTCTCTCTTTTGTTGTAGCAGTGAAAATTCAGCCATTTCCTCTAGGTTGTGCTGCTGGTTTTATGTGAGAACTGATGTTTCTGTCTATTATGAGTCTATAAATTATGTTAAAAGACAAACCCCAACATCTGCATTTTGTCAAGCTGTTAGATCTAGACATTTTCTTGGCTGTTTGTCCACATATCACTATGTCATGGTCTAGTCCCAGATAGGAACCGAGTACGATGAGCAGCCATTCCTCCTCTTCCCGACAGGTTGGAAAGAGAAAAATACACAAACAAAAGACTTCTCAATTTGAGGAAGAAAACAATATTTAATCTGCTTCCAACCAAAACCATAACAAACAGGAAAAATATCAGAGTGAAAAATATACAGAGTAGGGCAACGATGAAAGGTACAACCAGCCCTTTAAGGTCCTCTTCCCCACATCCCCTCCCTTCCTGGGCTCAGTCACCTGATCTCTGTGTCTTTACATCTTCCTTCCCAAATGGCTAAGTGGGGCAGGGCATGTGGGTTTCAGTCAGTCCTTTCCCCATGGCTCCTGCCACTTGTCTCTCTTCAGGGCACATTGCTCCTGGCCAAGCCTCCCTGCTCCAGCCTTCATCCTGAGGGCTGCAGCTCCTGTCCACCTCCTGTGACATGAGATCTGTGATAATCTTCCACTTGAGCACAAGGTCCTCCTGGAACTGTGGGAGAACTCAGTTCTGCCATTGTCCTCCATGGGTTGCAGGGACACAGCTGCCCTCTTGCTTCTGGCTGCAGGGTGGCCTTCGATCTTGTGCTCCTCGTCCTTTCCTCCTTCACTGACTGCAGGGTCCATGTCGTCACCTCTACTTTGTTTCACGCTTCTTCTCCTCCTATGCACTACAAATTTCCCATCTTAAATAGTGCTGGCAGAGGTGCCAGCTTGGCTTGGCCAGGCCAGAGGTGAGTCTAACTCAGACAGGGGAAGTTTTGGGAACTGTTTACAGGGGCAGCACTGCAGCCCCCCTGCCCCTGTTACCAAGCACAAGCAGCTCCCCGTGAACCCAGCACACAAGGACGAGATTTATGACTTTTCTGTGTACTTATCTGAGAGCATGCAGTGCATTTCTCAAATTGATTATTAATACGGCTATCCTGAATACAAGGAACAATAGCAGTAAAGAATAGCCTGCTTGGGAGGGAGCAACCTGACTCTGCATACTGCAACATGTTTATGTGTATATTTTTACTGTTATTTATATGGTTAGTAACAAATATAGGAATGTAATGGTAAGGTGAAGGCAGTTTAAAGTAACCAAATAGGCTTCTACTTGGACCTTATGAAGAAATAGAGACCATTCCTGTCAATATCTGAATTCATTTACATTCTTTTGCTGAGCATCCTGAAAGCATCTGAAGTAAAGACTTCCATGCACACTTAAGAGAGCTCTCATCTGGAGAATAAGGAGCTGTTTTGTGACTATATTCTGATACTCAGAATGCAGGCATGCATCTGCCTAAGCTCCTGCCCTGTTTAGGGTGTGAGTTCAATTTAAACTACTTAGATGTTCAATTAAAAAATGGTGGTGCCATGTGTGCAGTATTAAGTTGGCCAAGTCTAGCAGCTGTTATTCACCATGGAGGAACGTAGCCTTTTGAGGAATTTTGCATATTAGTAGGACATGGTGCAATTTGAGAACCTGTTTATTTGAGTGTCCTCTTAGTGTGAAGGTGAAGATGAACCTACACCTGCCAGCATTCAAATATTTAATTATGGGATGTTCTTCCCCTGTTGCTTGAGCAAACAGATACACGTGTAGCATAAAACTGAAACGAAAGGAAACTAGTAGAAGTTTGACATCCTACAAGTCAGAAAATTGATATGAAACTGCAAGTATATGGTCTAATATATATTCCTGTAAGATTCTTATTTTTTATTCAGTGTCTGTCTAGTGTAAAATGTGGAAATATTCAGGAGTAGGAATCAAAAACTACGTCTACCTTCCTCCCAGCAAAATATCTTAATCATAGGACAACAGAAACAGGCTAGTCTGCCTCTGTTTTCCTTAGGAATGGAAATTTACCCTGAGGCAAGCAGACCATATGCTGCCAGCTTTGCAGGGGATACATTTATCACAGGGACAGTGAACGTGTGAGTGAGGGAAGAAACCACTGAATGGTGCATGTGGGAAATTACATGTCGTTGGTGCTTGCAGGAGATATTTCATCTTCATAAAATTGTCTTACTACATGAGGGCCTGTCACTACCATTAGGAATTACCCAGACGTGAGAGGTTCAAAATCCATTTTTATTTTATCTCATGATGAGAGTAGTGGCTGCATCTTTGACAAGGAATTTCCCACCCCAAGAATTTAGAAAGGACCAGGATGAAAAATACAGAGAACAAAGATTATATTGAGCTTCAAATCCATTGAAATTAAAGAAAACTTCCAATGTGAAAATTACAGGGAGAAAAAAAAGATGTTGAAAAGCTCATTTCTTGTTATGAATCCAATGTAACTTAGGATATAATATTTTTTTTTAATAGCTGTGTATATGATACTGGCTTACTCAAATGCATTTGAATAACTTTTCCAGATGCCTTAGGAAAGCCTATAAAAATTTATCTTAATTTTCATTATGTTAGTAGAGAAATACCTTTATTTTTTCATGTATCTTCATACATATACTTACCATTTATTCACTAATTTTTAGCTCTTCAATACTTTAAAAACATTCTCTCCAAATCAAAATAGGATTCTCCTGTGTTACACTTTGATTAATAATGTTTAAATCCTCTAAATCTTCAGCAGCACAAAACCTTGTCTATTAAACTATATTTTTCTGAACAGAGCACTTTATTGATTTTATAAGCAGTAGGCTGCCTTTCATTTTAATATTGCATTATTGTATAAACAAACATGATAATCTTTTCAGTTTTCAAGTGTACTAGGCCTACATTTACCTGAATGTTATTCAAGTTTCTTTTGCTTTGGACTTCTGAAGCATCATCAATGTTGGTTACTGGTTATATGTACAATCTATGCTCAATTACTTTGGATGACCTCCGTTAGGTATCTTTAGAGTAGTTTGGTTTGGAAAGGACCTTAAAGTTCATCTAGTTCTGACTCTTTTCCATGGGTAGAGACACTTTCCACAAGGCCAGGCTGCTCAAAACCCTGTCCAACCTGGACTTGAACTTTTACAGGGATGGGACATCCACAGCCTCTCAGGGAAACCTGTTGCTGTGCCTCCTTACCCTCAAAGCAAAGAACTTTTTCCTTACATCTAATCTGAACCTACCCTATTTCAGTTTAAAGCCATAGCTCCTTGTCTGTCAATACAATATCTTTGTGAAAAGTCTGCCTCCTACTTTCTTGTAGGCTCCTTTAGGTACTAGAAGGCTGTTCTGAGATCTCCCCAGAGCCTTCTGTTCTCCAGGCTGAGTAAGCCCAACTCTCTCAGCCTGTCTTCATGGCAGTGGTGTTCTATCCTTCTGATTATCTTTGTGGCCCTCCCAGACTTATTCCAACTGGTCCATGTCTTTCTTATGTTGGAAGCCCCAGAGCTGGATGCACTATTCCAGGTGGGGGTCTCATAAGAGTGGGTCAGAGGAACAGATTCACCTCTTTTCAGGATACAGTTGGCTTTCTGGGCTGCAGTTATGCATTGCTGTTTCATATTCAGTTTTTCATTTACTAACAGCTGCAATTCCTCTGCTGAACTGCTCCCAAGCCATTCTCTACCCAGCCTGTATTTGTACTTGGAATTGCTCCAAGACATGTGCAGGATTTTGTACTTGGCCTTGTTGAACTTCGTGAGGTTTGCATGGGCCCACTTCTCAATTTTTTCTTAAGCAAGCATCTGCCTCTCCCAGTGGTGCCTTATTCTCAGTTTTAAATGACTAATGTTTAAATTATTATTAGTCACATCTCATCTCAGTGGTTAGTGCTTATGCTTTTAAATTTATATTATTTGAACGTCTGCCCCCAGGGCTCTCATAAGGAATTTAAGGACTCATCTGCGGAAAAAAAGTGTTAACAGCTCCATCCTGTAGTGAGAAACAAGCTGGAAAAGGCAGAAAGTTTGCAAAACTGAAAAGCCTTGTCATATTTAATGGTGTCAGAAAGGGAGTGTTGATAACTAAATACATTCTTTTAGCTTTAGAAATGGTTTGATAGTACATCTATGTTTTGGCTGCTGCTTGCACAACATCAAGGCTGTCTCTCCAATGTTTCTTCCTCCACCTTCACCTGTATGCTGGGGGTGAGCAGGATCCTCGGAGGAGACATGGCCAGGACAGCTGACCCAAAGTGACCTAAAGGATATTCCATACCATATGACATCATCTGTTATCTGCCTTTATCTCAACCCATAAGGATTACATCTTATTTTCCTCCCTCCCTCCCTGGCTTTTTCTGGAGGGGGCAAGGATAGAGAAACTTGGTGAGCACCTGGCATCCAATCAAGGTCAACCTACCACATTTATCTACTTGGCTGCTCAACAAGACTGTTCACAACCCGATGGTAGTTTGCAAAGTTCAATCTAACTCAGTTCCTGTATGTTCAGATTCTGAGAGCTTCTTGCTGAGAAAGTAGTGGAGTGTTGAATCACTTTTTTCAGACCATACAAAGTCAGGTAGCAATGTTGCTTTGGAAATAAATAAACACAAGCTAAGAGAAAGTGAATGAAAAATGTTTCTTGCACAGATACAATGGTGGAATTAATTAGGTGTTGTGGTTTAACCCCAGCCAGGACATAAACACCGTGTAGCTGCTTGCTCACTTCCCTTCCATAGGATGGGGAGAAGAATAGGGGAAAAAAGTCCCCATAACAAAGCCAAAACTCATAGATTGAGATAAGGATAATGTAATAATTAAGAAACCGAAGAATAATAATAAGTAAATATAATAGTAATGGTAATTAAAAGGAATATAACAAAGAAAGAGAGAAACAGAGCCAAGGAAAAAAGATGCACATCACCTGCTGATGCCCAAGCAGCAATTGTGTCTCCCTGATAATGTCCCCCAGTTTATATACCGAGCAAGGTATTGTATGGAACGGAATATCTCTCTGGCTAGTTTAGAGCAGCTATTCTGCCTATGTTCCCTCCCAGCTTCTTGTGACCCCTCAGCCTACTTGCTGTCAGGGCAACGTGAGAAGCAGAAAAGGCCTTGACACTGTGCAAGCAGTACTCAGCAGTGACCAAAACATCCCTGTGTTATCAAAGCTGTTTGTAATACAAATCCAAAAGAGAGGCCTATAGCAGCTACTAGGAGGCAGCTGAAACCATGACATTAGTTATCCTCAGAACATGGCCATTCATTGGTATTGACAGATACTGTTAGCATGGGGACTGAAGAGGCCATACAAATGCTGATTGTTTCTGAGGCATTCTCTCACCCTAGTAAGGACATATCTTCAAATTACTGTTATTGTCACTGTGTCATTGGCCTTAGAGTGCCAAGAATAAACGATGTTACAACAAAGTATGTATGAATTTACTTTTCATGGGCAATGATATGTCATTAATGAGAAAAGAAAAGCTGAACCACAGTATCATCTCACAAACTTATTTACTTCATTTAAGATTAGAGCTGGCTCACAAGCATCTATAAACTGCCTGTCATTTAAGGCATGTCCTGCTCCTGTAGCACACTCTACCTGGGATGCCATCATTGCATCATCAAGCTTATGCAGGGTGCTATTGCTAGATTCCTGTCTTTGCTGAGAATAAGGTTAGCAAAATTTGAGCTCTTTGCTTATCACATTTATCTGTTCAGACACACATTCATGATAAAATATCTCTATATCTTTATTTCTGGAGGAAGTTTAGGACATTCCAGTTCCATGATCCTGTATACATTGCATTTCCTGTGAACATTCCTGTTTGTTATAGCTGTAGCATAATTCTAGAGCAGTAGAAAACAAGAAGCCAGAAATCTTCACATATAGGTGGTGGTTAATCTGAAGAGGCTGAATGTAATAGTTTTAACTATGGAAAATAAAGATTACATATTCTTCATTCATCTCTTATTGTTCTTTTTAATAGGGTGGTCACTTTATATTGTCACACTCTTTTAATCACAATATTAAAATCGATGTTGTTTGGAAAATAACCAAACAGTTTACTTTAAGGTGTTTGATCTGTTACTCCATTTATGGTTAGACCTAAACCTCACCAAAATCATGGGATGGGTTCATGAGATGCATTCTGTCCGGTTTCTTAAACTAAGACTTTCAGGCTGATGAATCTTTTCCCTAATGTGCTGATAAATGATGCTGTTGTATGCCATTTTGGTTTACCAGTGGTTTCTTTTTTCTCTTTCTGCCACTACCAGGAGGCATATTTGAGTGTGTGGAATCTGGTCCAATGGGAGCAGAAGAATTAGCCTTCAGATTCGCTGTGAACACAATCAACAGAAACAGAACTCTTCTGCCAAACACCACATTAACGTATGATACCCAGAAGATAAACCTTTATGACAGTTTTGAAGCATCCAAAAAAGGTAATCTTTTGCACATTTAACTTATTTTAATGAGCAAGTAGGAGTCACTTGATTTACCTACCTGAAAAAAAATGTCTGTTTAATAAAGCCATATCCAGTGACACTGCAGGTTTGTGGTTGGCATTCAAGAACTGCTTTAAAGATAATCCCTTGAAGTCTGTAATGATAACTGCCTGAAAATTACATTGTCACCTTTGCTCCAACCTCTGCTGTTTAAAAGCTACGTCTTTAAATATTTAAAGTTTCATTTATTTTTCCTGAGCTTCGTGACTAGGGTGGTTTTGAGTCCTTTGGAGTGAGAAACGGCTACTTGCAGATATTTTCCCTGGGAAATGTCAAATGCCTCCCAATTCTAGTGAAGCTGGAAGAAGGCTTCAATTTTAAGTGTTCAATCACTTTATATCTATCTCTACAAATACCTTTAGCATATGAATGTATCATGTGGTTAATCAGGTGTGGGCCTCAAATAGGAACAAACACTTGTAATTTTGTGTGTCTTATGTTAAGAAGGCATAAAAGTCAGCCTAAATATTAAGTCTGTGCTTCAGAATATTGCTATCAGGTGAACATCTAGACTTGAGTTCAGCAGTATTCTCCTCATTAGAAATGATTTGTTCAAAAGAAAGTGAAAAGTTCAACATAACTTTGAATGTTTTTTCCTACACTTTCAAATCTTTGATTCTCACAAAAGTGGAAGTTTTCAGATTGCTTTACATTCAAGCCTATGACAATAGATGCAAGTTGTACTGCATCACTGCCAAATCCTAAATAGTAAAAACTCCAGCAAGTCCAATACGTATTTGTAGGAGAAAATATAAAGCCCGTCTCAGAACTCTATTACATGCTCTTTAAAAATAGGGCTCTTGATAAATTGAAAAGCCAATTTCATATAAATGTTACGCTTAACACGGAAAAAAGAAGAGTGAAAGAATCAAATGTCAACTTGTACTTCCTATAACAGCTCTCTGACCTAAACCTGCCAAGTGATCTGGTCCCAATATTCTTTACACAATAAGAGATTTTTTGGTGTTATCCTGAGCTAAGATGAATAAAAACATTTGAGGCCACGTTAGAAATGCTACAAAGGGAAAAGTTGCTGTGTCAGGATGAATGTAAAAGATGTACACCTTAGAAGTGAAATATAACCTTGATTTAAAAATGCAGCTTAGAAATTATAAGAAATGTCTTTTTTTTTCCTCTTGCTGTAACACACAGTGTTAATCTGGCTAACCTGTTTGATCTGTTTATTTACTAAACAGGCAATTCTAATATAGGCTGTTTTGGTTAAGGATGAAAATAGACAGTATTCATATTTGTGCAGAAATACACATGGTTGTTGTGAGATGCTTTGATTCATGTAAAATATTATAGGCTAAGTATATATGCCTAACAAGATGGTTTCTTTGCAGAGGAGAGTGTGTGGAGGAAGAAAGAGGCAAACAACACCTTTAACAAATATTTTTGAGTTGTTACTCTGATGTTTTAGATGATGAATTAAAGTAGGTTCTGGGAAAGACTGCCCTTTCCACGTCAGCCAACAGTGAATAAATGGACTGATCCTTAGTTCTGGCCCCTTCTTTCCCCTTTCCTCCTCATCTTTCAAATTCATCTCCCTTCTGACTCCAGCACATACTTTCCTGTGTAATTTGATGGGACAGTTTGTCTCCTGAGGAGGAGGAGAGGAGGTATAGTGTGTAGAGAGTGAAGGTGTAAAAAGCAGAGAAATTTTTTCTGCAATCTTTTAGGTTTTTAAGACTTTTCCAGAGACAACACAAATACTTTTAGTCCCTACTTGGGATTTGCTTGAAGGTGCAAGCGTAGCCCTAATATTACGTGGCTAATGCTTGATGGACTGTAGTATCTGAAGTTAGGGTGGCAATATGCCATTGATTGGACACACTGAAAAGACTGCCTGCATTCATTGTTCCTGCTTGTATCTTGGATGAGAATGCAACTCTTTATTTGTAACTGGTCAGGCTGTATCAAAATCCATGTAATCTTCCAGTGCTAATAGCTTTTTGCTTCATCAATTCACAATACAGCCAACTACATTTGTGCTGACAGGTGCTTTAGTTCATAATCAAAGGCTAAAGGTTAACATAAAATGGTTCATTTTATTATGATGGCTCCAAAGCAGAGTTTTAACAATGAGGTTTAAGCATTTGCCTCATTTTGTGGTTCATCATTATGTCCATTAGTGAGCAGACAGGAGCTGCATCAAAAATTGCCTGCTTAGACCTCTCAGTAGCACGCACTTTTGAAGTTGAATATAGATGAAGCATTAATGGGTTTTTAAAGGTGCTATATGAAAGACAACCTGAAGGCAAGATGGGATTTTCAAGATACTGTTTCTGGGAAGAATAATGTAAATGCAAACAAAATATCCTTCAATGCACTACAGAAATTGTTATGCATCTGAGAGAGCCAATGCCGTATTAAATCACATGTGAAAGCATTTCATTATTCAAATCTCAGAAACGGGAAAAAAAGCCCATTGAAAAGCCATCTGGTAGCTATTGCTGTTGCTAGTGATCCCATTTACTGACATTTGCATAAAGCTTGTTGATTACTCTTAGGAAGGGCAATATTAGCATAAATGGGTGGGTTTTTTTTTTTTACCAAGCTAGTCATTTAGGCCCTGATTCGATGCTCAGAAATGCATTGGAGAACCTGTGTGTATATGAGATGTTCATTGAAACCACTGGTGCTCTGCACTAATAAAAAGGTGTTCCAGCGTAGTTTCTGGAGTGCATTAGAAAGACCTAGCAATGTTTTCATCTTGTTGAAAATGACGTGCACAGCAAAACAATCCATTTTGACTTGCTGAGAAAAAATAATGCAGCAAGATGCGTTTCTACTGCTTGTTTCCTCAGCTGGCGGGAACGTTGATGGTAGAGTTACAATGGTAATTAATCAAACCTCATACAAATCCTTGCATCTAGATTGGATTGGGGAGATACTTTTCGTTACTTCTCTCTAGCAAATAGGATGTTTTTCTTAGAAGACAGAATTTGATGGTTTTCAGTGCTGCATACTCATACACATTACATCTGTGGCAGTGGTCTAAACAGGAGCAGGGCTGTAACACTGGACTGCAGTGTTGACTCATTTTCCTGCCTCCTTTTCTGCATGTCTCAACTGGTGTTCCACATGGTGATACTGGAGTGTACTGTGGGAGATAATGCAGACCAGAGACTGATAAAGCACACTATGAGGAGAGCCACTCCATACTGGAAAGAGGAATTTACTTAACCGGAACAATTTCTGAGTAATTAGTGTCTCAGTAGAAATAGTGTTGATTGCTTGAGGAAGAAACCAATGCTTGAACAGCCTAGGTTAGAATATTGTCCCATATGTCCCTGTACCAAACAAATGCATCTGAGCATAAATCTCCTGTCAGTGCTCTTCAAAAGACACACAATTGGTGGCCTTTGTGACTTTATTAAATGTAGCTGAGTGCTATTTTGATATCGTGTTGCTATTCATCGCCTCATCGTTGAAAGCTTGGAAATGTGTTCTGATGACTACGTAAGTGTTACACTGGAAGGGAGATCTGTCAGCAATAAAGTTGTATTTCATGGAGTGCCTTTTGTTTGATATGAATTCTGCAATACCTTCTGGCACACTGCCTTCTTTCCTCTCATCATTGACAGACTTCTGTCTCCTCTTCAGCCTGCGATCAGCTGTCCCTTGGGGTGGCTGCCATCTTCGGACCATCCCATAGCTCCTCAGCCAACGCTGTGCAATCCATCTGCAACGCTTTGGGTGTTCCACATATCCAGACCCGCTGGAAACATCAAGTGTCAGACAACAAGGACTCCTTCTATGTCAGCCTCTACCCGGATTTCTCTTCACTCAGCCGTGCCATCCTCGACCTTGTGCAGTTCTTCAAGTGGAAAACAGTTACGGTTGTTTATGATGACAGCACTGGTAAGGCTAAATAATTACACTATGTGCAGTTATAGTCACATATATTGGGGGGGGGTGTCATTATTAATTCATATTTCTTAATTTAAGAAATCTTACCTAAATTACAAGAATTTCTTTCGGCAAGATAGTGTGTGACAGATAATGTGGATTTATTAGCATAAGTGTTCTTGTAAGTATGCTTCAGTTGCTGAATTCTGTGTATTTGAGCTCAGAGCTGTCAGTAAATCAGTCACGCTCCTCCTGCATCTTCTGCAGTGTCTTAGCAGTTGCTGCTAACAGCTTTAAGTTTTGATTTTATTCAATACTTAAGTTTTGAAGAAAAATGTGGTAAATTGAAAGGTAAATAGCAAGCCCAGTGAAATAGGAGACCTAGTAGCTCTGCTTTTGGAAGTAGTTACGTTAGAAAACAAATGCCATATTCGTTTGGAGTGTCAGTATCTGCTCTTTCATAGGGAGTTGCAGAAGGATCTCTGGTTCTAGCTGCTAGAAATTGAAATCAGCGAAAGTTTGGAGGCTTGTTTTGTGGATGAGTTATATGAGTTAAGAAGGAATTCCTGACTCTCCAGCAGAAATATACCAGTTTTCTACCTTTCCTTTACCTCACCCTAGAGTTTATTTTGCCCTTCAGTTTTGCTTTGGCAGTGACATCTTAGAAAAATGTCTTCAAACCTATATTCGAGCTCTCTCTAATGGTGTTCAGAACTAAGAACTTGGTAACAGGAAAATCTGACTGTACTGGAAAATAAAAGGAAGGTACTCTTTCAAATGGGATGTGTTTTACCTTGAAAATGTTGCTGACTTCTTCCATGCTGGTTGAACCGTCATTGGCCAGGAAAGAGCATGGTGAACCTCAGATCCTTCTCATGGGTCAGTGAACTGGAAGATTGTTGATACCCTTGTTACATAATGCTATCTCTCTAAATCTGAAATAAAATAAGATCAAGAAACAATGTTACATGTGAGGCTACTGGTGCTGAAGACTAACTCTGCTAGATAAACAGCAGCTACAGCAGGACAGAGTGCCTGCTTCCTGTTTAAGTTCAAATAAGATGTGTATGTAACTATTGCAAGGTGAAAAGAGGGGTGCCAGTGCATACAATTATTTATAACTGATTTTTCTTTTCTTCATGTCTTTAAAAAAAAAAGCAAGGCAGTGAATTTTAGAGGCTGCCTCCCTAAAAGTTTCGCTTCCCAGTCCTAAGGCAAGAAATATGTAGCTTATGAGCATTTATTTGTGAGATTGGGTTTTTTTGGTACTATTATTCTGAAATAGAACAGAAAGTGGAAAGAGCTCCAAGTTTAAATCAAATTACTGAAAAAATAAGATGCAGTTCGGTGAAACATTTATAGGCTTTGGTTTACAGAAATTGGAAATATTTCACTTTGATTTAAATCATTTGGAGACTATTATTTTTGCAATAAACAGGTTACCTTTGAAAACAGGCTTTTCAGTTAGAAAAGTATTATGTTTTAATACTTTAAATGGCTTTGTTTAGTATTTTCAAGTAATCATTTTCCCTCCTACAAAAAAAAAAAAACAACAAACCCAAATGAATGACGTCATGCTTAATGGGCTCTCTAAACTCCACCTGTTGTTAACAGTCATGCTAGACCTAATCTTCACAAAGTACTCCTTGAAGTCAGAATATAAAGAGGAATAGGAATGAAGACGTAAAAGTTTTTCTTGTTGTATTGTGATCTTCTTGATCTACCTGTGACTCTAGTTATGGGCATTAGTGGTGACATTAGTGGGCATTGTGTGACATTAGTGGTTGAACTCTATCTTTAGGATGGTAGGGGTTGGAAGGGACCTTTAGAAATCATCCGGTCCAACCTCCCTGCAGAAGTAGATTCACCTAGATCAGGTCACACAGGAATGTGTCCAAATGGGTCTTGAAGACCTCCAAGGAAGGAGCCTCCACACCCTCCCTGGTTGATTCTTAAAAGTCTTTTCCAACCAAAACTATGATTTTACCGTCAACATTTAAGAGAAAGAAGAACATGATGTACTGAGTTTATTTAAAAAGCATGAAGAATTATTTCAGGAAATATTTACTTTAAATTTCTATTTCTTTCTGGACTGTGTAGACACTTCATATTATCATAGTGGTGGTTCCTGCTGATAAACAGTAATCCCAGCTACATTTCTCCTTGAAATCTGTTGCTGTCTGAAGAGATAGGAAAAAAAAAAACAGTTTCAAAGAGGTGTTCCTCTCTTTTTTTTGTGGTATTTGCTATAAGTAAATTTAGATTCTACTTTTTAAAGACTGTCTTCATTAGCAGCATCATCTATGGATAAATCAAAGACTTCAAAAGCAGGACGTGCTGCTGGGAAGTACATGTGGGAACAACTCTTAGCTATGAGAAAGTGTTAGTCTTCAAGAAGGAGAGCTTAAATATTTTTAGAGCTCAAATGAAAACTGGTAGTTTTGAGGCAAGGAAGAAGTTACTTGAGCTAAAGAGGTTATCTTCTGCTATGGAATAAGAGAAATATTCAGTTGTGATCCTAGAGCTGAAGCAGAATATAATAGTTTCAGCTAATATTTAGAAACATTTTAGAATGAAATTCAATTCCGTGAAAATGAAGGCAAAAACCAAGACAAAAATATTTATTGCTGTTTATATATGTTTCTTCCACTTGACTAGTGATTCCTTAATGTAACATAGCTATTGCTCTTATTTCTTTCTCCTTCTCGCCCCTTTTCATTACCCCTGTTTTACTCTCCTTTATTGAAAAGTTATTTAGCATCATACTTTTTGCCTTATATTATGATAGTTTTAGTCTATATGGATTTCCTTGATCTGAATAGACAAGTCCCAAAGTAGACCCTGGTCAGTACAATCATATCTTGGTCCAACAGTTACAGTGATTGTAATGATCATATTTTAGTTGCTAAAATTAATATTTTCAAGGGGAAAAATCTACTTCTCATGTTTCTACTATAACTTTATAAACATAGGTCAGAGGAGAGATAATGCTTTTATTGTAGGCAGGAAGAAAAGATGGAAAGCATGTATAAACTATGTCTGAATTCCTCTCAAGAGAAATTGTGGGGAGCTGCCCATATGTCAAAATACTGGAAGACTGTAACAGAAAAAAAAAAAAGTGATTTTTAAAGTTTTAAAAAATGTTTTTATGTCTTAGTAGTTAAGGCTTAGTTTTATGAATTCCTAAGGATTTGTTAAAATTCTGCTTCTCCAATAAAGAAAATATACCTCACACACTGGAAAGCATTCTAATAATAGCTGTGCCCATGTTCTTCATTCCTTCAATGTGGGTTATGTCTTCCTGAGTAAACACAAATGCAAAAATCTGTGTGGTTATTTGACACTCTGTAGTCAGTAAAACCCCGTGGTAACTCTAGTTTCATTCCCAGGAATGCACTGGAGACTGATACTTCAAGTGCACACTTCAGCTCCCTCTTGATAGCACCATTGTGTCCAATTGTACGCAATCTTCCGTGCTCCTGTGCTACAGGAAGGAAAGCCAGTTATGTGGCTCTAATAGGTAGCAGAGTATTTCACTGATGCCACATGAGGCGTTGTATATAAATGTAGATGCAGTCTTCCATAGTGGTTTTGTGTGCCTTTCAGTCCTCAGTGTTGCTATCCTCTCAATATCTAGATGTTGAGATGTACAAAATATGCTGCCATCACTTGTATGTGATCTGGATACAATTAGATCTGAGATTATGTGGTACAAAGGTAGTACAGAGGAAGCTAGTCCATGTTTAGAGTCCAAATTGAAATAAGTAAGGAATTTGGAATTTCAGTCTTTTTGTGCAGTAATGAGCATCCACACATCTGTAAGTTTAGCACATGGAATAGTCATTAGTGTGTTGTCTCTGTCATTGAAGAATTCCCTCTTTTCTCTGTGGGTGAATAGCTGTACATCTTGTAACTAATTTGAGGGAAGACATAAAGAACTTGCTTTTCATGCAATATGGCTAGCAACTAGACCCTTTCCTCAGTCCTATCCAGATTTATCATATAGAAATGACTAAGTCAGAGAAGATGAACCTACAGAATCTGGCTATTGCTCCCCTCATCACTTTGGACCTCAGAATACTGGATTGTTCTGTGCTGATCAGTCCTGCCTCATGTATTCAGAAGTCTGTAATGAGGAAAGAAATCGTGCTTGACCAACCTGATAGCCTCCTATGATGGTATAACTGGATGGCTAGATGAGGAGAGAGCAGTGGATGTCATCTACTTTGACTTCAGCAAGGCTTTGAACACTGTCTCCCATAACATCCTCATAGGAAAGCTCAGGCAGTGTGGCTTGGATGAGTGGACAGTGAGGTGGATCAAAGATTGTCTGAGCCCAAAGAGTGGTAATCGATGGACCTCAGTCAAGTTGGAGGTCTGTGGCCAGTGAAGTTCCACAGAGATCATTTCTAGGGCCAGACTTGTTCAACATCTTCATCAATGACCTGGATGAGGGGACAGAGCGTACCCTGAGCAAGTTCCCTGCTGGCACCAAACTGGGAGCACTGGCTGATTCCCCAGAGGCTGGGGGAGGCCTCATCTGGAGTCCTGTGTCCAGTTCTGGGCTCCTCAACTCAAGAGGGACAGAGAACTGCTGGAGAGAGGCCAGCACAGGGCCACCAAGATGATCAGGGGACTGGAACATCTTCCTGATGAGGAAAGGCTGCGGGACCTGGGGCTGTTGAGCTGGGAAGAGACTGAGGGGGAACCTCATGAATGCTTGCTTAAAAGGTGTATATCAAGAGGATGGGACAACATTTTTTCTTTCGTGTCCAGTCATAGGACTAGGAGTAAAGAGCATTATCTGGAAAACAAAAAGTTCCACTTAAGGAAAAACTTCTTTCCTGTTTCAGTGAGGGAGCCCTGGCCCAGGCTGCCCAGGGAGAATGTGGAGGCTCCTTACTTGGAGGTTTTTAAAACCCTCCTGGATGCATTCCTGTATTACCTGATCTAGGTGGGACCTACTTTAGTATGGGGATTAGACTTAGAGATCCCTTCCAACTCCTGTCTTTGTGTATTTCTCTGATTCTGTGAGTGCAGGATACCTTGGCACAGGAGAAAACAGAGGTTGTATCATGCTGAAATAAGGACAGAGTTTCTTCTAAAGTAATATGATCAATAACACTGGAGAGAGCAAAGATCAGGTTGAATGCAGTATGATAGGGAAGAGTCAAGACTACGAATAAGATGCAGATGAATAAACTAGAAAGGTGTAATTCTCTCTCATCTCAGCACTATGAGATGCAGTCTGTTACAGTGGGGATAAGGCAGTAGAAATAAAAATGAACATAGTACGGGTAAAGGTTTTTAAATGACAATAAAGCTTTCTGGCCTGGTAGTATTTTATGGAGTAGGCATTGTGATAGTAAATTAGAGGAGTCTTTTCTTTTAGGGAGGAAAAAAATGTGAGAGTCCTTTTTCTGTGAATCTATGTTTGAAAAGTGCACCTTTTTTTTGTGGGTATGTGTTAAATAATAGCTATATTCTGCTTCCTTCCATTATTTACTTTCTCCCTTTATTTTACCCCTAAAAACTTTCTTCTTTTAATGTATTCCATCTGTTGTACAGACAAAAAATTGGAATGAGGCTCTAGAACACTTTTCTTGCTAGTCTGAAGACATGTATTGCTTTCTGTGGTCATTCTCCATGGCAAAGTGCATTCCTTGTGACTTAATTTCCCATTGAATTCCCCCCTCTGCAAACTAGCAGGATGTGATGAGAGGTTAGTTTGTTTGGGCGGGTTTTTTTTTTTCCCTTAAAGTGATTTATGGTGTCTTTGTTAATTAAATACCACTAAACTGTCCCTGGGTACTAATTAAGTTCTTTCAGATATACCGATTTGCTGCAGTCAATTGTCTGTGAGAAAGAAAAAGTGGAAAAATGGCAGTATGTTAATCAGCTGCATGTCCTAATGGTTTTAATTGGTCTCAAAACAGTAACTTAATTTTGAGTATATATTCTAATCTCTGTGCTAGAAAAAGCAAGCCAGATAAATTCCACATAAGTTTGTGAATCACAGAGAATTTCAAAACAAAAAAAATACATGAAGGGCGAGATGCTGGGGCCTTTAAATTAAAGTGACAATTGTATTGCCAACTAATGCTTAATGCAGATCAAGCTGATATAAACAGGGTTCTGTGGTGTTTTTTTCTTAATTAACATTTGTTTTGGTCTCGGGTGAATGAGTATAAACACCCAAAATCTGTTGCATCTGTGAACACAAGCCAGAGTAAAAGCTTGAAAACAAAAATTACTTTAGAAATAAAACCATTCTGTGTCGATCTTCAGTATTCAATCCTGTGCTTTAATTCAAACAAAGGATTAAGGTGCTATTGTGTTGATATTTTTACTGTAATGTACAAGTATCTTTGATTTGTAAATAAAACTACAATATCTTTCCTAGAAACACTATTAAAATCCTCATTATTTTATTACCACTCTATTTAGCATTGATGTGGTCCCACCTTGAGCATTGTGTGCAGTTTTGGCTCTCACCATTTAAAAAGAATGTTAAGGTACTTGAACGTGTCCAGAGTAGTGAAACAAAGCTGGTGAAAGGGTTGGAAGGCATGATTCCCTATAAGGAGCAGTTGATGACACTGAGTTTTTCTGCTTTGGAGAAAAGGAGTCTGAAGGGTGATTTCATTGCTCTCTACAGCTTCCCAAGGAAGGGAAGCAGAGAGTAAGGTGTTGGTTTCTTCTCTCTGGTATCCAGTGAATAGGAGGCATGGGAATGGCTCAAAGCTAGATTGAGGGAAGTTCAGAAGACATTAGGAAGCATTTCTTTACCAAGAGAGAGGTCAAACACTGGAACAGGCTTCCAAGAGAGGTAGTTAATGCTTCATGTCTATCAGTGTCTGAGGCATTTGGACAATGCCCTTAATATGCTTTAACTTATTATCAACTCTGAAGCATTCAGGCAGTTGGACTCGATGCCTTCCAATTGAAATACTCTGTTCTGTATTTCACACATCTTCTTTTCAGATATCTTGTGGTTTCTTTTTTTTTCCCCCACTACTAATGAGAAAGGATACTCATCTCTTCAGTCAGTATCACTGTACACTAAGGGAAATTAAATGTCTTGGGGTAAAATGGATGTAGGATGATAGCAGGTGCAATCTGCTATAAGATGAAGGAAAAGAAGCTTGTAAGTGATTCGAAGTAAATCTTAGCTAGGGAGAAAATTTCTCTTTAAGAGGAATATACATAGTGCTCTATAAAGATGAGAAAAGATGTTCAGGCAGCTTTAAAGAATAGGCAGCTGAGAGGAATGATACCAAATGATATGGTCTAGAAAGGCTGCTCATCTTGTTTTTTTCTGTTTAAGCAACATCTCAGTTTGTCTGACAGGCTATTCTCCATTAGAAACACATGTATATAACAGAGGTCAACTCTTAGCAGAATGAGAGAGAAGGAATGAAATGAGTTGCGAATGCTGGATTTGAATGTTTGACAACTGATACAATGACAGTGCATTTCACCTGAGTTTAGTCTTCAGCGTATAACACAAACTTGCAAACTATGTTGGGTTTGTGTGGAGCAGTTTCTGGTAATAGGGGAGGGGCTGCAGTGCTGGGCCCTCTAAGAAGATGCTTGAAACTTTCCCCAGTTCTAGGTCAGACTCACCTCAGGCCCAGGCCAAGCCAATCAGGTTCCTCTGTGATCACTGTTTAAGAAGAGAAAAAACAACAACCCTACAGCAGCTGCTGGAGGTGAGGTGAAAGGAGTAGGATGAAAGAGAAGTGACCATTCAAGTGCCAAGGTCAGTGAGGGAGAGTGGGAGAAGGAACAGAGACTCCCTTGCATCCCATGGTGAGGTAGCAGTTGTCCCGCTGCAACCCATAGAGAGCAACAGTGGGGATGAGATCCCCCAGCAGCTTGTGAAGAACTGTATGCCAGAGGAGGTAGCTGTGTCTGAAGCAGGCTGTGACTCTGTAGAAAGGCAATGTTGAAGCAGTATATTATACGGAAGAGTGCTGGCTGCTGAAGGGATCCATTCTGGAGAGAGATATTGAGGAGGTGCAGACCTCCTACAGGAGGACTCACGTCAGAGAGGTTCATGAAGGACTATTTTACATGGGAGAGCTCTGGGACAGAGGACAAATGTGAAGAGTCCTCCCCTCCCAAGGAAGAAGGAGTGGCAGAGACCATCTGTGCCAGACCAAGCTGACTGCAAGCCCATTTTTTGCTCTGGTGTGCCAGTGAGGAGGAGAGGAGGTACAGATATCAGGAGCAGGTAGCTGAGCCTGGGATGATGGGAGGAGTGGGGGAAGGGTGATCTTAAAGAGGTGGTTGAATTTCTTCATCATTCTCTGGCTTGGTTTTATGTTTGTGTGATTTGGTTTATGTTTGTGTGATTTTGGTTGACAATGAATTAAATTGATTTTATTTTCTGGAGTTGCTAGAGAAGTCTGTTTTGCCTGGAAACTTAATTGGTGACAGAGCCCTCTCTGTCCTCATCTTGATTTGGAAGGTTCTTGGTTATCTTTTCCCTGTCCTGCCACGAGAGGGCAGAGATGTGGGAAGTGAGAGACTGTGTTATGCTTTGTTTCCAGTTGGGCTAAAACCATGATAGACATGGCTGGCATGCAGTAGAATATATGTCAGGTCTGAAATTTTGATACAGAAGGTTAAAATTTGTACAAGAAAAGATAATAGGCAGAAATAGGGACAGATTTCTTAAAGATAATATAAGGTGCTTGGTCTGCAATATAGTAGGAGACATCTGCTGAGAGGAACAGTGTAACTATAAAAAGCACAAAGGAGGATTGTTATTGCATTGTTGTGGATCAAAATCCAAACCAAGCTACTAAACCATGAAAATTAATTGGAAAAGGCTCTTCTCCTCCTCCCATCTCCCTTTTTAGAATCGTCTAACAAAAATAACCTGGCAAAACTGTCAGAAGTAGTATAGAAGGACACTGTTTTTACAATATTCTTAGACTGTAAAATACGTTGACTTCCTAAATACTGAAGAATGTCCATGAATGTCCACGTATGCAACACTCTTGTGATGTTTTGAATAGTGAGTCAGTGCTTGGGAATAGAAAATAATAGTGTTCTATTAGTAAAGCAGAAACTAGCAAAATATACTGAATAGAAGTGTGATCAAGAAAGTGAATGTCATTAAAACTGGAATTTCTACCAACAGAATTACTTGGAGTCTAAATCAAAGCAGATTCAGATCCGCTGATTAGTATCTTGTTAGTACCTTAGTACCTAATATCTGCTTTGGCAGGGGAGTTGGTCTAGATGATCTCTAAAAGTCCCTTCCAACCCTACCATTCTATGTTATTTCTTAAGTAATATTGAAATGGAATAAAACAAAACAACAATTGTAGAGGAATGTAAGTTTTCAAATTAGTTTGATTAATTTAATTAAGAAACTTTACAATGAAGCAATCTTAGATGTGTTAATAAATGCCCTTCGAGAACTCAAGGGTGATAGGCAAAGTCTGGAAAAGGTTAAAAAAAAAAAGGTAGATAAGCTTTGAAGCACACTTATCCTGATTCATTATGTTCACTTAACATCTAAATGATCTACTAGGTCCTAATAACTTTTCCTAACTTGGAACCTACTTCAAACTGGGGAGAATAAAGTGAGTTTGTAGGGTGAGCTTTTATTTTTTTATAATAGACCAGCCAGCTGAATTTCTGCTTCTGGAAAAGTGCTGGAAAAATAAGCTATTTACTTATAAACACTTACAGGATCTCAGAGTGATGAATAACTGTCAAGTTTGCTTTGTCAAGAGCAAATAATGTGAAAGTTCCTTCTTTGACAGGTCAGTATGCCTTGTAGTAAGGAAAGTGCAGTAGATGTGATAAATAATAAGTTAAAGTCATATTGTTCAAGGTGGCATTCTCCTATGTAAATTAGAGAAGTAGGTTGTCAAATGGATGCCAAAAAGAGCAATAGCATGTAAATAGATTGGTTATAGCTTACTGATAAGATATACTTACAAGGTGCATTTTCTGGTAAGAAGAGCACACAAATTACAGGCAATGCAGGCAATAAGTTCAGAAGTTACAGTATTCTAGCAAATAAGATTTGTGTTAAAGTGTTTCATTTGTCAAATGTTAGGCACGGTCACTGTGGAAAAGCAAACAATGGTATTACGAGGAAGGAAGCATAGCATTGGACTTGGTTGTATGACCTGGAGTTTCATGTCCAATTTGATCTGCCTAAGAAAGGCATTGCACAGTATTACATTACACTTTGCAGCAGATCTCAAGAAAGATGAGGGTGTTTCAGATCAGTGGCTTAGGAAAATCTGACCCGAGAGGAGAGATTGAGTGTTGCTTTAGTCTAGGGGAAGCTGACAAAAAGGTCTTGCCATAGGAAACAAATATACATTGCTCTGCACTGTGTTAAACAGCATAGTTACAGACATGTTTAAAATTGCACCAGAAGTGATTTAACGAGGAGCATTTAATGAAATGAAATAACAGGTATCCTTGAAAGACTGTGAAAACTCCATCTCATGAGGCTTGATGGTATGATGACTTTTTAAGGTCACTATCTGGATTACTCTCTACCACAGGTGCTAATGACTCTATTCAATGTGCAGAAATACAAAACTGTGGTAACTAATACCTAAACAAGGTTACTCCCCTGACACTGATTTCTCAAGTTGGATTTCTATTAAATGTCAGTTCTTTAATATTAATAATGTTTTGACTTGTATAATTTGAACTAGCATTTAATAGCTGAGCCCTTCACTACAAGAAGGACATTGAGGTGCTGGAGTGTGTCCAGAGACGGGCAACAAAGCTGGTGAAGGGTCTGGAGAACAAGTCTGATGAGGAGAGGCTGAGGGAGCTGGGGATTTTTAGCCTCGAGAAGAGGAGGTTGAGGGGAGGCATGGTTAAGCTCTACAACTGCCTGAAGGGGAGTTGTAGTGAGGCAAGGATTGATCTCTCCTCTCCAGTAATAAATGACAGGACACAAGGAAATTGGTCTCAAGTTGCACCAGGGGAGGTTTAGATTGGACGTTAGGAAGAACTCTTTCACCCAGAGGGTTATGAAGCATTGGAAAGGGCTGCCCAGGGAGCTGGTGGAGTCATCATCCCTGGAGATATTCAAAAGACAAACAGATGAGGTGCTGAGGGACATGGTTTTAGTTTAGTGATGGCCCTGGCAGTGTGAGGTGAGAGGTTGGATTTGATCTTAAAGGTCTTTTCCAACCATAATGATTCTGTGATTCTATTCTGCTTCTGTGAATGCAGAATTCACAGTATTGCTTGTTATTCAAGGGCTGGGTCAATATCCCCTCTGCAAATAAAGGAACTTGTATGTAGATCTTACCAAAGATACAGAGTGGGATGAAAGAACAGCACCACATGTTAAATGAAAATATTTTCATGCATTTCAAATTTGTGCATTATGAATTAATAACCCGTTATTCTGTGTTTAGTGTAATGAATGGAATTCAATCTAAAGGTGGGCTATATTTGTCATGGGGAGCAAAGCACATGAGACTTTCCATGAATATCAAGGTACTAAGGGAGCTGGCAGAAATGCTCACCAAGACCCTTTCGATCATTTACCAGCAGTCCAAGCTAACTGGGGAGATCAAAGTGGATTGGAGGTTAGCAAATCCTGAGGCACGTACAGGATAACCAAAGGTTCAGGCCCAGCTATTGTGGCTTTATGATAGGCAGGTCCTGTTTGACCAATCTAATCTCCTTCTATGACAAGATGGCCCAATTAGCAGATGAAGAAAAGGCTGTGGATGTGACCTACCTCAACTTTAGTTAAGACTTCTATACCAATTCACACAGCATACTCCTGGAGGAACTAGCTGCCCATGAAACTGTCTGGATGGTTGAACCCAGAGAGTGGTGGTGAATGGAGGTAAATCCAGTTGTTGTCACCAGTGGTGTTCCCCTGGGCTCAGTGCTGGGGCCCATTCTGTTTAACATCTTTATTAATGATGTGGATGAGGAAATTGAGTGCACCCTCAGTAAGTCTGCAGATGACACCAAACTGGATGGGAGCATAGATCTGCTTGAGGTCTCTTCAGAGGGTACTGGACAGGCTGAATTGATAGGCTTTAGTGTTGAGTCCTGTGATTGGCCACATCAACCCCAAGCAATGCTACAGACTTGGGACAGAGTGGCTGGAAAGCTGCCCAAAGGAAAAGAACCTGGGAGCTGTTTATTATCAACCAGCAATCCCAGGTGTTTCTCTGCAGAGCTGTTCTCCAGCAGATCAATCCCCAGCCCAGGCATGGAGTTGTTCTTCACAAGATACAGGAAGAAT
The DNA here is from genome assembly GCA_013401255.1 of Urocolius indicus. Taxonomy (NCBI): domain Eukaryota; kingdom Metazoa; phylum Chordata; class Aves; order Coliiformes; family Coliidae; genus Urocolius; species Urocolius indicus. The sequence goes on from WBNH01001287.1 coordinate 81,300, forward strand.
TGTAGTGCTTTTAGAATAATTCTCTAGACATTTTGAATATATTTACTTTTCAAATAGGTAAGTTAAACAGAATTAAGAATCTAGCCCATCTTTCAGAAAAACATATACCTGAGTCCCCACTCTTTTGACCCAGAATTTAATTTGGACTTAAAACAACCAAAAAACCCTATGAATTTAAAGTAAGATTGAAATAAATCTGCAAGATTCTTGATAGTATTTTTCTATAAGCCCAGGGATCAGAAATAAAGGTATTATTTCCATTACCAATGAACATATTCCGAATGGGACTTTATATTGTTTTGCTTTTGTTGATTTGAGTAAACCTATGAATCTAAATCTTACAGAAAATTGGCTTTGGAACTTATGATCAACATGACTTTTCATGACTGGAAAAATCAGTACTTTCAAATGCAACAAAATAGAATCATAGAATCACAGAATGACAGGGTTGGAAGGGACCTTTAGAGATCATCCAGTCCAACCCCCTTGCAGAAGCAGGTTCACCCAGATCAGGTGGCACAGGAACATGTCAAGGCAGGTCTTGAAGAACTCCAAGGAAATATGAAAGGAAAAATGCAGTGAAAAATTAAAATAGGAAACTAGAAACATAACCAGCATCACATTTTGTATAAGCTTAAACTCAGGTTTATCCAAACTTAGCTAACCTTTTACTTCTATTTCACTGCTAGATATTTTATCCTCTGGTTGGAGGAACACTGTGAAATACACTTGGGATGCCAGCCTCTTTGTGAGTTGTTTTATATTAACCTCAGCTCAAATATTCTCATCTTAATACATTTTATCTTCAATTCCAGATTTTTCTTCTCTTGCAGTCTTACCATTTTTTAAAACCAAATGTATAACAGCTTATGTTTCCAAGACTAAATGTACTACTGGAAACTCCAGCTCAGAAATTTCGTTTCTGTTTCTTTTCCAGCCAATTCTGTTTTAATTTCTAGCAGGTATTATTTTCATGTAGTTTTGACTAATTTGATACAACAGTGGTACTTCTATGGTATGGCTAGAAATTGCTAACTACTGATGCTTTTGTCATTCATTCTGACAGCTTTGACAATGGTTGTTTTGTCCTTTGAATGCAACAGATCTCTTTTTTTTTCCTTCTTCTTCACCCTCATTAAACTGCAGCACTCATAGTCATCAGCTACTTGAGAGATCAAACTTCATGCTATTACAAGAATTCTGTTGAAATGCCCCGGACTGTTAATTGTCATTGCTGTCACCATCATCACGCTGAGCTAAAGATAAAGCTTTCTGCAAATGTTCAGAAAGCGCGTTCAGACAGGTGAATAACAGTATTTCAAATCAGGCCTATCAAAATGGAGCTACATAAGCAAAGGAATGTTGTATGACCCTGAAGACTACAAAAACACGTCAAATGTAATATAAAAGGCTTAATGTTTTCTTAATTTTCAACATTTGCTTCAATTATTTTCCACACAAAGCGGACAAGTTCGCTTTTATTTCCTAGCCCCTGTATGCTGCAGCTGATCAGTACTTGGGTGGTACGAAGAAACTTATTTTCTTCATCTTGTTATGGTGATCTTCAAGATCTTTCCATGAACTGAAGGACTTTTCTGAACTTCAGCAGCACATTGATTCCCTCTTGTGGAACTGTGTGGGATGGGGGAAGAGAAGAGAGCTTTTTTATTGCAGTGCTGAAAAGCCATTATTAGAAAAGAATTGTTACTGGAAATAGGCTGAATTGGGAACTATAAAAGACGTTCGCACCCGTGCTCTGACGTGCTCACTTAGCATATTTAAGGAAAACATTAAAGCTGATTATTGCCTTGCACTTCAATTACAGCTGGTTATGCTGAACCAGCAGCAAGGAGGATTTAACATTCAGATGCTGAGACCCAAGCCACAGAAAAATTAAGTGATATGTACAGTATCAGAATAGAAATCTGACTGTCTATAAACTCAGATCCCTGACTTTCTTTGCCAGTGATTCTTTTAACCCTAAGGCTAGACTCTTCTATGTCTACACATGTCACTTCAGTAATCTCAGCTGGAATACTGTTAGTACAATTTTAAACATTTCTGCTTTCCTCTGCTGAGTAATTGTTTCAGTACAGAATTTTTTTGCAGTCTGAAGAAGTAGTTTTCTATCTTGAGACACTTTCAGCTCTTTTATAATAAGGAGGTTTGCATTCCAAACACACATACACGCATCTAGTTAAGAACATAATTCTCCTTTTTTTTTTTTTTAGAGAGAGATATTTTTCTCAGATATTAGTATTACTGTATTCTAAGTCCTTCTGAAGTACACCACTGGTTATGTCAGCACCATTTTATAGATGGTCAGGTCAATATGTGAAAGAGAAGTTCTCTGTCTGGTGACATATACCATTTGCATGATCATTGTTGCTTCTAGGTTCCCCAACAAGTAGCCTCTGTCTGGTTGAGCTGACATTCACCAAAACTGTGTAAAACTGCTGGAGATAAGGTTAAGGTCTTGAGTCCAGTCCATCCTTTCATGTACGAAGTAAAGACCAGCTGAGGTTTGGAGGTAGACTTTCCCTCCTACTGTGCCCAGCAGGACATAATTGAATGTCTTTGGTTTGAAAATTTGAATTGAGTTTTAAAGTTTCAGTGTTGGAGAGATGATATTTGATTTGTGTTCACATCCTCACTTTCAGACTCAGCTGCATGCTCAGGCATAACAATTCCGTCTCTCCTTTGTAGACACGCTTCATCTTTGAATTAGCTTCATTATTTTATAAAAGAAATTGTAAAGTCTTTAAAAGGAAAACAAACTTCTAAAACATTGCTGTTGTATGCCTCTAAATAGTGAACTTTTGGAGCATGTGCAAAACTATCCGATTGTCTTGATAAATGTGCAGCCTTATATGACACCAGAATCTCCCACACCTCAATGTATCAGCAAGAGGGAAAGACAAATGCTGAGAGACTGCATCATAACCACAGTTGTGGAGAAGGCTTAGAGAGAGGCGTATTTCTTAAGCTTAAAAGTCTTGTTTCAATAGATAATTTAGTCAGTAAACATATTGCAGGCATCAGTACCATTATTGTTATGTCGACGTTTTGTATCTGGAGCATAAGATTTAATCTCAGAGCCGAGTTCAGACAATAAGCATTATGAGAAGATGCTGATTTGAGAAGAAAAGATGCCAGGAGAGAACTAGCTGCTTAGATGGAAAAGTTTCTTCTCATTACTGGTATGGCTACCATCCAAAAGATAGTTTTTGAAAAATATTTGCAGTTGGAAACAATGTGACTTTGATTTGTCCTCTCATACCCTGTGAGCCAGAACATAATACTAGATTTCTTTGAGCTCTTCTTTGTGTCACCTCTACCAACTCCAGTGCATTTTTAATATTGCAGATGGCAAGTGGCATAAAGCTCCAGTGCAGCAATATCTATAATATATATGCATATACACACATGCACACAGATGTTACTCTCTAATGCTTGGGGTATAGGACTGAAAAATCCTACCAAAATGTTGGGCTCTAAAGTTGGTAATAAGAGGCTGTACTGGTTATGTTTATAGTAAGAAGACATATTTTTTTCCTGGGTTATGTATCTTCAAGTTCTTCCCCTATAGAAGACACTCCACACCATTGCTACTGTATTTAGGTAGGTTTAAATAACTGATGGCAATTTGAAGGATGCTTTATACTCCCAGAATTGGGTGAAATGATCTTAACGTGGTAAAAAGGCTAAGTATGAATAAATGAGAGGTCCATTAAGCTCCCTTCCCTGCATTTTCTATTTTCTCGGTATTTTTCTTAATGGTGTTCCTGTATTATGCTGTTACATCCAAAGACCAAGGAATAGCCCATTGTTCAAGTAACACTGCTAGCAAGTGCAATTTCTTCATTTTTTACTTTTTAATCCTTTCACTGGAGGTGTTTTTTAAGTGGAAGACAAGCATGATAAAACTAATCTCAAGGGTTCTTGGGTAATCTGTTCAGGATGGTCAATATCTGTGAATCAATTTATAACAATGAACAGTTATGAGAAACATTCCATCAATGCCCAATAAACTGGCATTATCCTCCCTTCTACCCATACCCCTTTCAAAGCCCGATACTTGATGATGTTTTTCTGAGACGCAACCAGAAAACATGGGCAGGGTGCAGTCAGAGGAGGAGAAGAGCACAGAGAGGTGTGAGGGGAAAACTTGCTGAATATAAACTTTTCTAGTGTCTCTACAAACATGTATTGTTGTATGTGTTACTATATATATGATTAGTGTTGAAGATTTTGAGATGCCGAAGATAAGAGAAGCTTTTAAGTGGATATTAGTGGGTTTTTTTTTTGTGTACAGAAAGACTTTAATGCGTTCATCCTTTTGCAAAGCGTGCTCACTTGCATTCTTCCTGTGCAGCACAAAGGCAGCATTAAGGGAAATGATAAATAGTTTGATGAGCAGGCCAGGTGGCATAGCAATGGCTTGCAAGACTGCTGAGCTGGAGACACAGGTTTTCAAACAAACTTGGGGCTCTTGCTTCCTGGGCTGGTTGAAGTTGAACATGTCGAGGAGGTAACGTGATTGATCTCTTTGGAGGAAGATGCCAGCTGGAGAGCTCACAAACTGCCCCTTCAGGACTCTCCTTAAAGATGAATTGATGGCAGCTTCTGAAAAGAGTTACTCACACCGCATTCTTCCCAGCCATTCAGAGGTAAGACTCTAGCACAGTGGCTGCTAAAAGAAGGAATTGAGAGTTTAAAGGGGCAGGAAAAAGGTGTCCCTGGTGAAAGAAACTACAGGAAGTACATTCCCCAAATGCAGCTATTATTTCTATGCTGTTGTAAAATGGATGAGTTTTTTTAGGAGCTTGTACACACAAATGCTTGGGGGAGGTGGTTGGTGGTTTGTTTGTTTGTGTTTTGTTGTTTGCTTTTTTTTTTTCTTCCTTATACTGGGCTTTTGGAATGCTAATAAGAAGTCAGCATCTCATCTGAGAGCCGTGCTTGTCTTGATATCGTAAATCAGTTGTTTTAAAAATACTCTGGGCTGAAATCTATGCTTTTACATTGACAAATGTCTCCTTAAAATCATGGTGAAGAAAGGATTCATTCTATCCTTAGCTTCATTGTCCTTGTAGCTCTCATGCTATGTTCCTCACTTCATTGGGAGCTCTGGTATCTCTTTTGCTGCTTAGCTACATGTGAGCTACATACATGTACTTCCAAAACTGTCCCTTCCAGATATTGACTTAGAGTTAATGTATTTATACATCATGCTTGTTTGATCTAAAGCTACCTCAGCACCTAGGCATATGCATAGAGATTGAGAGTTCTGTAGAAATGGAGTTCTACAGACAAATTGGACGCAGTAGGAAGAAGGAATTTTCCTTGGTATCAGGAATCTCACTCATCCAAATGAGCCATAACAACTATTAGGAAAAAGTTAAAATGCAGACAGAACAAATTCTGGCAACATCTAAACTTGAAAGCAATCAAGCAATCAATTTATCTGACTTCACTTGATGTATTCAGGACTGTATGAGACTAAATACTGTAGAACTCATTTTTGGTTACTGGAAGACTTTACTGCAAAAAGCCTTAAACACATGATGTCTTGTAGCTGTGAAAAAAATGAATTCCAAACACAGATTGTTACTATAAGGATATTGTCAGAATTTATTTTTATCACACGTGGATTGCCTGGTTTCTTCTCAGCTGTGGAGTGTTTTGATCCCCTGGACTTTTTTTGGCCATTGCACCTACTATTCTGGTGTTAGGGTGTGATGGAGAAGAGACCAAGATCAGTGACAAATGGGAGTTGAGAAGCTGTTACTGTCCACAGCCAGACACAGCTGCTGCAATTTACATGTAGGAGCTTGTTCTTTTAGGCTATACTTTTTTCTTTGGTTACAAATAATGACTCATTGTTCAATATGCAGCTCAGAAAAGAAGGGGAGAATAATTAAACTGCTCAGAAAGGTTGAAAAACACTGCAGGCAAAACAATCCAGAGTGAGAGGTTTTTACTTTATTACTTTTAAACATAAGTTTCTGATCATTCATTTCTTTTTTTAATGAGAAAAAGGATGCAATGACAAAAATACATGTCTTTCTTCTCCCTAGGAAGAAAGAAAACACTGAGCGTATTTTCACCGCAGGTTACATGCAATCCATTGATGTTTACCCATGGAGTTAACTGGGAGAGTAGCAGGTTCAGGCTGTTTTGTGTAAAGGTTTCTGCTGCTTTGTGTGTAATAGCTTTACCTGTCGTTCTGCAGGGCTGCCTCCCATTGGTGCCCAGTGGGATTTTTTCACTGCCTCTTATGTTGGCTTGGCAGTGGCTGCAACTGGTTATGTCTGGCTTCAAGGAGGTCAAGATGCACCCACTTGTGCCTTTGCACAGCTGATAGTCTCCAACATATTTCTACTCTAGTGCCTTTATCCAGGCATAATGGAGAGGAAAAAAAAGTAAAGAGAATGCTGTTTTGGTTTTTTTTTTTTTTTTACTTTGAGTTTTGGATTTGTTTGTGTGGGTTTTTTTCCCATTCCAAATTATTGCTGACATTTTCCTCAGGGACTTCACTTGGTGGTTTTATTTTCTATGAAAACTAGACTGCTCTTCATATAATCCAAATACTGCATCACAAAAGTTAGGTACAGTGTGGAAGGAAGCTTTCAGCCTTTAATTTATATTTGCAAGAGCCTGCTTTTGAAGTGTGGAAGAATTTCTTTGCTGACAGGGCTGTTAGGCATTGGAAGGGGCTGCTCAGGAAGGTGCTGGAGTCACTGTTCCTGGAGGGGTTTCAGAGCCAGGTGGATGTTGCACTGATGGAAATGGTCTAGTGGTTGATAGGGCTGGGACAAAGGCTACACTCCATGAGCTTAAAGGGCTTTTCCAGCTGAAATGATTCTATGATTCCATGATGATTCTATGATTCAGGCCTGGAAAACCTTTATTTGATCACATTTCCTACTAATGCCCCAACGAGGAAAGGCCAGTTCTCAGCATTTTGCCCTATGCTATGTTGTAGCATAGAATAATAGTTCCAGAGAGAAGTATACTCAACATTACCTGATTTTGTGTTTTTCCCATTGGGCTATTTCTTTGCAGTGAGGAGCTGCAGGGTGACCATGGTAGATACACTTGCCACAGGTGAAATAGCTTCACTATAGCTCTCAGCAGGGCGTCGTGTCCAGGGAGCTCTGCACAGGAGATGGCAGCCTTTACGAGTCAGAGAGAGTTTTGTTTTCCAGAATTGTTCCTGTGAGAGCCTAGCAGGCTGGAAACTGTTGATTTTTGTGCCAGAAAGGATTTATATTTTAAGTATGGATGAGAATGAACAAATATTCCCTGTGGCTGTTGGCCTAGCGGACTGCTGAAGGGAGTCATTTAGTGGATTGGAATGTGTTTTGTAGCCTGCATAATTTGTCTGAATTTAATAAATGCTGATATTGGAAACACAATTAAAAATATGTATTAAAATGGGAGTATATGTTACCTATTACTAAAGCTAAATATTCTGATATGCTTAGAAGCTATTAACAATAATGCTGCACATTGAAAACCTAAGGTTGTTTTCTTCATTTCACATTGATAAGGACAGGAGAAAAACTTTAGTTCTGAAATACCTGGAATTTGTCTTAGATCTGCTTTTTCTTAAATATATTTTTAGGAAGCTCATTGTTACTGTTGAAGTTCTCTGACAGTTCTTGAAGGCATAAACACTTCTTCATCTGCTTGCATATACATCTGTACTGCCCCAGCACTGGAATCCAATAGGTGCACCACAGAGGTGTGCATTCAGTTTTTCTTCCCCTCAAACTCAGTTTCCACAAGTAGCTTCTACAGCTCTTGTTCTGCCTTCACAGTTTGGTATCATAGAATCACAGAATGGTAGGGGTTGGAAGGAACCTTTAGAGATCGTCTAGTCCAACCCTCCTGCAGAAGCAGGTTCACCTAGATCAGGTCACACAGGAATGTGTCCAGGTGGGTCTTGAAGACCTCCAAGGAAGGAGCCTCCACACCCTCTCTGGGCAGCCTGGGCCAGGGCTCCCTTACCCTCACACTGAAAGACATTTCAGTGTCTTATGCATTCAATTCAATTTCACAGTTGCTTCCACAAATATTGTTCTGGAGTGGTTCTGATTCCAAAACTTGCCCAGTAGCGTAAAGCTACTTCTGTCTCTTGTTATTCGTGAAAATTGTTTCAGTACATAAATATGAGGACTAAAGCCCAGGTGTTTCCTTTCTCAGATGACTGTCATAACTATCATACTAATAAATGTCTGTCTCCTACTGAACAACAGCTGCAGATTTGGGTAATAGCACACTTAAGAATAGTCTATAATACTTTATTCCTTTCTTGCCTCCTGAATAATATAAAATTTGTTTCCTCTGAAAAAATAAAAAGGCCAGATATATATGAGATTACAAAACTCCCGGGGGAAGAGTCATTATGCTATTATCCAAAAGCAAGTGCATGGCTGAGAGACACAGTTCTGATTTTTCTCATTTCGAGTAAGTGTGTGTTTTGTAATCATTGCCTCCATTTGAGACGCAAAGAGCAGCGCGGTTTTGAATCTCCTAATCTTCAGTCTCCTTTACTATATATTCACCAGTAATGTTTTGTTGTAATGTAATTTTTGAAATGGCTTTCAATTTTTCTATGTGTCTCATGGATGTTTTTATTCATTAGCAAATTGTAGACTTTTCATCTTTGGCAGTTTACTTAATGCTCTCCCATTGTGAGGTCAATATTTGTATTGTGAAACTGATTATAATCTCTTTCCTACCACGTATCTATGACATAAAGCTGTGCTTAAGAATTTTCTGTTGTCCTAATCTCCCATACTCACAGTGATTTTTTCAGTTGTGATGATCTACTGCAAGGAATGACTGAAGGTTCATGGCAAATGTTCAGTGTGACATAGAACTTTTCCCAATAATTATTATTTAGAGGTTAAAATACAGCCCATCCCAGAAGTCTTGGTCAATATTTCAAGACTTCAGAGGTACAATGTCCTGAAGATGTCTGTACACTTAGTTTCTCACCTCCCACTCAAAATCTGTCACTTTTCCTCCCTTTGCTCTTAAGTGTGATGTAAGTAGTTCAGATAGATGCATGTCTCTAGTTCATGTGCTGACAGCTCATATATTACCTTTGGACAGTATTGTCTGTTACATGGCAACACATTCCGCAGCACTACCTGATTTGAACTAACATGGCTATTTAGAAAGACTGTCTGTCTGCCTTCTCAGTCATATTTGTTGAGTGAGCATCGAAAATCAGGATTTCTTTTATTGTTTCTGGCAGTATCATACTACCTGTTCCATATTGACTCTTGTGATTTGTGCTTTTTAAGTGGAACTGGACGGACATCAGAGAAAGGGAGCAACTAGAAGGATTTTGCCTTAGAGAAAAACTATTCTTTGAAATGTGCTCCTTCCCTCAACCTGAAATAATATTCTTTTTTTTTATCATTAGGGATTATATTATTGTTGCTTTATTTTTCTTAGTCAAAAGGAAATGGGAAAGGCTGGTAGGCAATCCTAAGTGCTTTTGTTGATATGTTACTGTCAGTTATTTTTGGTAAGGTGGTTAATGGCTATAAAATATACTATTTTCTTCATTTTAAACTTTTACTTTCATATAATTGTCCCAGATGTGCTATATGCAATAGACGTTTAATCTTTTCCCTCTATGTACCTTTAAAGCATAAAGTTATGTAGCTTCCATTAAATACATTAATTCTTGTCATGTAAATATCTTTGTGGAAAATGAGGTAGATATGGCAAATTTGTAAATTTTAATTGTTTCCTACAGCTACTATTTTCACAACCATGCACACTTACATCTGTCATTTAGTCAGAAGTCATGTATACCGCAGCTATCACCTCTTTGTGTCTTAGCAAGCAAGGACCAAGCCTAATAATGAGGAAGTACTTCATTTTCCATAGTCGCTCTGTCATCAGCACGTCTACTAAGGATTGCCAGTAAATATAGTGATGTTTCTGTGGTTCTTTAATAATGGCTTTTATTTCCTTTTCAAAGCAGGACAAGAAAAACAAAATGAGGAACAAGCAGGACAAGCCTAAAATTAGACTTTATAAATATAATACAATTGTGGTCAAAATGATTTACAAGTCATTTGCACTGAACACAAATGTCCAATTGTCTTTTTGTAGCAAGCGATGACAAAAAAAATCTATAACATGTGGAATTGTTATTTTTTTATCTTCTCTTGAGTGAAAATATTTTGCTTTGGCTTTATTTTTTGGAGTGCTGTTACATGATGTACAGAAGTCCTTTAACATTTTTCACATGATAATTTTGTATGGAAAAAGTCAGCCCTCACTGACTTACTAGATTTAGTTTTTCACAGTCTGTGAAGGATAGAGATCCTGAATAAATGTTTTTAGAACATGTAAATTTGAGAGATTATTCAGTTATAGGCAACAATTGTCTCAGTTTGAACAGCACTAATGTTGATCTCATTATAGGGCTTTATTGAGACACTGTGATGAAATCTGAGATTTCATGTCTGTGATGTGGACTTGTCAGTGAATCAACTTACTAAGTTGTCCTTCCCCACTCTGCTCTTGGACTGGAATCCTCTGCCAGATCTCCACACCTGCAATCTTAATTTAAGAGGGTTTTATATAGTAACTTATCATTTCTGTTCCAGCTAATTTTGTCAGAAAGTGTTGAGAAAATAATGTGGTGCTGGGTCAAAATGGGGAAATTCTGAAACAGAGGGCACTGATTTTATGTTTCAGTTATATTATCCAATGGTCTGGTTCTGCTGTAAATCATTAGAGATAAGGTCTTGGCAATCTAAACATTTCATAGCAAAAAAACATCCTAACAATAGAGTGTTACTAAAATCTCTCAGCATTATGTTAGTAGAAGAACAATGTATGTTGAGAAATGGCTGTATTAAATCCTTTGTAAGAGTTTATCACATTTTCTTACTGAAGCTGATACTGTTCCATGTAACAGCGTGACATCATTTGCTGACACCAAGACAGCTTTGACATCCAGTTGTAACCAGGAAGGATATTTAGAGATAAAACATAATATGAGTGTTTTTTTTTTAATATTAAGCAGTGTTGCCTGTGATGAGAACTAAATACTAATTAGTCTTTTCCATTAATATTTTGGATGCAGTGAAATGAACTATTTCAGATTTTAGAACCATTTCATCTGTGCCTGGATTCTGCTGTAGCTGAAATTCTAAGCAGAGCTTCTGTTTTTTGGCAGTTTCTGTGTATTATATATGTGCACTGCAAACATAATGATGAATGGTAGCCCTTGTTATTGCCATTAAATGGAGCATGAAGCAATGCAAGAAAGAAGTTAGGATGGCAAAATACATCTCTTTTTTTTTGCTAACATGGAGATCTGGGGCTGTTGAGCCTGGAGAAAAGAAGGCTCAGGGGAGACCTTCTCACTCTCTACAACTGCCTGCAAGGAAGCTTTAGCCAGGCAAGGCTGGGTCTATTCTCCCTAGGAACAAGCAATAGAACAAGAGGAAACAGCATCAAGTTGCAGCAGGGGAGGTTCAGGCTGGATATGAGGAGGAATTTCTGTGCTGACAGGGTTGTGAGGCATTGGCAGGGGCTGCCCAGGGAGCTGCTGGAGTCACCTGGTACTGGAGGGGTTTCAGAGCTGGATCTTGCACTGAGGGAAACGGTCTAGTGGTTGATAGGGCTGGGACAGAGGCTGCACTCCATGAGCTTAAAGAGCTCAAAACGATTCTATATGAACTACTGCTTTATAGAAGATCTGGTTTTATCCTGTCATTTTTAATATCTAATATTAATATTGGTCACAGACCAATGGGTAATCTGTAAACCACACCACATACTGTTAAGATGAAGTGAACAAAAAGGTTTCTGGAAAAAATGCTACTGCATCTAATTCCATAGTACAAGCAGTTATAAACAGAACTGTAGAGTATTCAAGGTGAATGCAAAGATATGAATCAATTATTCAACCTCTTTACTACTGCATGTATGTGTTTTGTCACTGGTATAATATACTCTATATACGTGTTTTATCACCTTTCACTGTGATGGTGAGGGACCCCTAGCCCAGGCTGCCCAGGGAGGGTGAGGAGGCTCCTTCCCTAGAGGTCTTCAAGACCTGCCTGGACACGTTCCTGTGTGACCTGATCTAGGTGGGACCTGCTTCTGCAGGGGGTTTGGACTGGATGATCTCTAAAAGTCCCTTCCAACCATATCATTCTGTGATTCTATGATAATCAAGAAAAAATAATACCCTCATGTAAATTATGTGAGAGTGTTCTGCAGTGCTGAAATGATCCAAAACTTTGCATGTAAACCTCATGGATTAGTCAGGAGAATAACTAGTCTGATTACATATTTAATCTAGGATATTGCTTTAATTGAATCAGAGTAATTACGTACATACTTTGAAGAGGAATGTCACAGTTGCATGATAAAGCTGAAGGAAGATTTGTCTGTCTTAAGGTAATCCTAACAGAGACTGCTTACTGTCTGTTAATATTAAGGAAGAAAAAGGATGTGACAAGAAAGTACTGACAGTGTAGACACTGTGGGTTTTTTAGGGTATCATTTACAACACATTGAGAAAGGACAAAAGTTCAGGAAAAGTTGAATGTTTATAGTGACTTGTCCTACCAGCAGTGCAGGTTCTTGTTTTGATAACTTTTGTTCCTTTTGACTCCTCTGTTTTCTTTAAGGCCTTATTCGATTACAAGAGCTCATCAAGGCTCCATCACGATACAACCTGAGACTAAAAATCCGTCAGTTGCCGGCTGACACGAAAGATGCAAAGCCGTTGCTAAAGGAGATGAAAAGAGGCAAAGAATTCCATGTAATCTTTGACTGCAGTCATGAAATGGCAGCAGGCATCTTGAAACAGGTAATTTTCATTTTGCTTTATTTGGGCTAATCTTTCTCATCCCTAATAAATAAAAGTAGTATCTAGGCTTAATGACATTTAACAAGCAGGGGAATTGGATGTCAGTTTTACTGAGGTCTGACTCAAAGTCAGCCAAGGATTTCAGAGATAATTTTATTGGTGACTCTAATGGTAGCTGCTTTCATTGTGGGTTGTTTTTTTTCGAAAAGAAATAATTGTTTTCATGTACTGGGGTAAAGGTTTATTGGTCTTTCAACCATGAAGAATTGGTACTTTGGATAACTGAAGCTTTAAGCAGGATTTTAAATGCTTGCTTAATGTAATTTTATATAACTTTCTTTTTCAATTGGAGCCTCTAAATCGTGTACCATTAATCAGATAGGGATACCTGAACAGTATGTTTCCAATAGAATACATTAATGTGTTCCACTGAGGGAACAGAACTAATAGATACCTTTAAGAGCCATATTCTCACGCTACTAATACGACTTAAAAACAGCTGAAAGTGTTTTCTTTGTTGTGTGGGAGTAAGATAAGTGGGTGGGAAAAAGTAGGTAGAAGAATGCCGAATACTTGACTGGCTTTATATTTCAGAAGCAGGTTGCAGTTATGTCTTTCAAGAGAAGGTGGCGTTATAGCAGTATACACATGACAAAGGTCATTAAAAAGGCTTACTGTAACCCTGGAGAAGCGTGTCATCTTTAGTTTAAGGAGCTATTTCCAAAGGCTGGGAATTCCTTATGCTCAGAGGCTATTTTGTGCATAGTTTTTTAATTGAAGCATGACTTGCAATAAGGAGAAGAGGAAGATCACCTAAAGAAAAACTGTATTCTGCATTTCTAATGTACACCTTTTTAGTGACTTTAATTCATCTTTCTATTATGTTGGCTAGTAGGCTATATGGTTTCAATTGAAAACAAAATATATGCCTCACGTTAAAGGTACTTAAGGGTGTATCTACAAATATTTGGTCTTGTGTTGTTAAGAGAAAAGTATGAACATTTTAAATCACATAGTTGATCAAAAGCTTTGATTTTAAATAGTTAGCAAGAGAGGGGAAGGGACATGATAAACCTGAGTTTATGGAGTAAAACTATGAATATTTCTATTTTTTTTTTTAAGTAATAAGTGTTCTTCTGTTGGAACTCAAGTGTTTTCTTCCATGTTTGGGAAAAGTGTTCACCTGTATAATATAAATTTGGGTCTTTTTCTCTAAATGCATAGTATTGTTCATCAAAAAAGAAACAGTATTTCCTATTAGTTTTTATTTTTTAAGGGAAAGGTTCAGTAATGAATGAAAACATTTTCGACTTAAATTTTGTGTGGCCACGTAATGCATCCATTAGTATGTAAAACGATAAACTTCTTTCACATTTACTACCCTAAACAGTCTAATAATATTCTTGCTATCAGAAGATCTGGTTCATAAATTCCTTTAATAGTCAGTAGTCTGCTCTAACTGCTAGGAAATGACTTGCTTGACCTAATTTTGGTATAATTCCAAGCCTGTAGTCTGATCCCAGTAGTGGGATTTTGCAGCTTTTCATTTGCCACTTAAGTGTGATAAAAATGTATTATGTGACCTCAGAAACATTAATCTTGTGTTTATTTTTTTTCAAGGCTTTAGCTATGGGAATGATGACAGAATACTATCACTATATCTTTACCACGCTGGTAAGTGTCTTATAAAAACACAGTGATGATATCTAACAAAGATGTTATTGTCTTTAATTATAGTACTTGACAAAGTGGGAAAAAAAAGGTCTCTCTGGAGTAGAGTGTGAGGAGAAGATGTTTTTTCCACTGAGTTTTCTTACTTCCAGTGAAAACTCATCAAGATGATTTAATTATAGTACAACAGTGTGGCCCTGATAGAGCTGGAAAAGCAACTCCTGTGGCACTGCAGTTTTTAAGTTTACAGAGTTAAGTACCTAATTCAAAACTGAATATTTTATTTATTAATTTAATATTTAATTATTAATTTAATATTATTTCTCTTTTAGCTGTTTGTGTGTGAAGATTATGACCTTTTAAACTTACTCATATATTCCATAATTTTAATCCAACATTGTTACAAAGGAGTTGCTTACAGTATATTACTGCATAACTTGGTGTGAATGCAATATTTTACAGTCTCCGTGAACTTTTCAGACACATGAATGACACCCTACTCTGATATCATTGTAAAAGTAACTAAAAAGAAATGTGATAATTCTTTGAATGTCAAGATTTAACATTTGCAACCAATAAACATCCTCCATTTAAAGTCACATACATGTTTAAGTCACTCTGTAAATGAATCCTTTGTGGTAGGATAGAAAATATACCTCAGAATCATAACACAAGTTCATGGAAAATATTATGGAAATAGCTTGTTAAATAAAAAGTAGAATAATTTGTGATGTTTATTAGACTGTATAAGCAAAGTTTACCCTACACAAGTACCTACCAATTTAGAAGGGCAAGTTGTTCTATCACCTGTGGATTTAGAACTGAGGCATTTCCTTTACTACTCTATCAAAAGATGCTTCAAAGGATTTGGGATTTTTTTAGGTTTCCAATTTGCTGTTGGTGAAAGTTGCATTTTTGAGTGATATGCTTTCCATTGGTCTTTAATTTTTATTGTTAAAGCTCTGTTTTAAAATCAGGATTTTCTCTCATTCTTATTTATCTCCTTATTAGAACATTATTTTATTTTTTTTTAGGAGAGACAAGTATTACATTGACTTGCAGCTACCAATGAATAAATTACTGAGTACCAACAGATGATAGATGTTGATTTTACAATGTAGCTTTGGAACCTGCATCAGAATTTAGTTGTTCTGGTGTATTAATTGCCTCTTATTTGACATGGGAGATGTTGTGTCAAACGGATTTTTCCAGTCGCAGTATTTATAGCATAACTTCTGTGTAGTCTCCCTTTGATTCATTCAGGGTCTAGTGCAGTATATCATTAATACAATGACCTGTGAATATTTATAATACATGAGTAATATTGTTGTGTATATTTATTGTATTGCAGTGTAAGCACGAATATGTTAGAATTAAATAATTACACCTGAGGTTCTGACTTCTTTCACAGTAAAAACTGAGAGAATTTTTCAAAGGGAAGATGTAACATAATAGCAGTTATGTACAGCATTTTCCTTGCAATAAAATGTTTTATTTCTTTGGAAGGAAGACAGGAATTAGGTTATTTTTAAACTAATAACTTCTCATTTTGACACCTTATCTAGGTATTAGATCAGATATTTGACACCTATTCTTAGATATTATAAATGGAAAATGGCATCATAATTATTAACTCTAATTAAAAACGTGTAATGATTAATAACTGGTTGATNTAATCTTGTGTTTATTTTTTTTCAAGGCTTTAGCTATGGGAATGATGACAGAATACTATCACTATATCTTTACCACGCTGGTAAGTGTCTTATAAAAACACAGTGATGATATCTAACAAAGATGTTATTGTCTTTAATTATAGTACTTGACAAAGTGGGAAAAAAAAGGTCTCTCTGGAGTAGGGTGTGAGGAGAAGATGTTTTTTCCACTGAGTTTTCTTACTTCCAGTGAAAACTCATCAAGATGATTTAATTATAGTACAACAGTGTGGCCCTGATAGAGCTGGAAAAGCAACTCCTGTGGCACTGCAGTTTTTAAGTTTACAGAGTTAAGTACCTAATTCAAAACTGAATATTTTAATTATTAATTTAATATTTAATTATTAATTTAATATTATTTCTCTTTTAGCTGTTTGTGTGTGAAGATTATGACCTTTTAAACTTACTCATATATTCCATAATTTTAATCCAACATTGTTACAAAGGAGTTGCTTACAGTATATTACTGCATAACTTGGTGTGAATGCAATATTTTACAGTCTCCGTGAACTTTTCAGACACATGAATGACACCCTACTCTGATATCATTGTAAAAGTAACTAAAAAGAAATGTGATAATTATTTGAATGTCAAGATTTAACATTTGCAACCAATAAACATCCTCCATTTAAAGTCACATACATGTTTAAGTCACTCTGTAAATGAATCCTTTGTGGTAGGATAGAAAATATACCTCAGAATCATAACACAAGTTCATGGAAAATATTATGGAAATAGCTTGTTAAATAAAAAGTAGAATAATTTGTGATGTTTATTAGACTGTATAAGCAAAGTTTACCCTACACAAGTACCTACCAATTTAGAAGGGCAAGTTGTTCTATCACCTGTGGATTTAGAACTGAGGCATTTCCTTTACTACTCTATCAAAAGATGCTTCAAAGGATTTGGGATTTTTTTAGGTTTCCAATTTGCTGTTGGTGAAAGTTGCATTTTTGAGTGATATGCTTTCCATTGGTCTTTAATTTTTATTGTTAAAGCTCTGTTTTAAAATCAGGATTTTCTCTCATTCTTATTTATCTCCTTATTAGAACATTATTTTATTTTTTTTTAGGAGAGACAAGTATTACATTGACTTGCAGCTACCAATGAATAAATTACTGAGTACCAACAGATGATAGATGTTGATTTTACAATGTAGCTTTGGAACCTGCATCAGAATTTAGTTGTTCTGGTATATTAATTGCCTCTTATTTGACATGGGAGATGTTGTGTCAAACGGATTTTTCCAGTCGCAGTATTTATAGCATAACTTCTGTGTAGTCTCCCTTTGATTCATTCAGGGTCTAGTGCAGTATATCATTAATACAATGACCTGTGAATATTTATAATACATGAGTAATATTGTTGTGTATATTTATTGTATTGCAGTGTAAGCACGAATATGTTAGAACTAAATAATTACACCTGAGGTTCTGACTTCTTTCACAGTAAAAACTGAGAGAATTTTTCAAAGGGAAGATGTAACATAATAGCAGTTATGTACAGCATTTTCTTTGCAATAAAATGTTTTATTTCTTTGGAAGGAAGACAGGAATTAGGTTATTTTTAAACTAATAACTTCTCATTTTGACACCTTATCTAGGTATTAGATCAGATATTTGACACCTATTCTTAGATATTATAAATGGAAAATGGCATCATAATTATTAACTCTAATTAAAAACGTGTAATGATTAATAACTGGTTGATATTTTGATGGGTTTAGGAATGTTAACAATGAATAATGCAGTTATATTCTGGTTTTCCATAGTACAAAACTTAATCTCTTCAACTCTAGCCAGTAAACAAAGTGAATTCAGGCAAGTGTTACACCTAACACTGCCATTTCTTGGAAATTGATAGTATATTGAACTGAAAGAAAAAAAAATCCAAATTAAAAATGACATTAATTAGTAAGTATTAATTATATGGAGAATTTCTATGTTTATTTTATGGGACAGTATGTTTTATGCACAACCTTGAATATGCCACTTAAAACAATTATTTAAAAGGAAACAGAAAAGAAACCAAATAAAGTTTGCTTATAATTCACATAGTGAGTCATGACTGTTTTCTTCACCAGTTTAATGGGGTTTTTTTTTCTCCCCATGGTGAAATCTTGATCTTCAGTTTGTGTTTTCTGAAGTCAAGTATGGATTTTACATTGTCTCTGGGATTTCTGTCAAAGGATTGTGACAATCTTAAGTTTACTTGCTAGGTCTTTTATTCTTTTCATTAACTAACTTATATTTGCCTCTGTATTGGGAGGCTGGCTAAATATACACACAAGTTACATATGTTTTGAAAATACATTAATTGGCAAAGGTTATTCTTTCAAAGATAACTTCCTAGGCAAATTTCCATGATCTAAGCATGATTGATAGCTATGAAAAATGCTTTAGGTTAAATTAAAACCATGTACATTTCCTCTCTCCCCCACAGTTTATTGTCTAAATATCAAAATGTTCAAGTTTCATAGTTAGGGAAGATGCAAGGAAACTCTAGATCTATTTATTTTATGGTTTGAAGTCTGTTCTGATAAGCCAAAATAGTAGCAACTAGTAGTAGTATTTTTAGCAATTAATAATAATAAAGCTTGTTCTAATATTTACCTTAACTCAGAGTGGATTTAGTTCTGCAACAAGACTTAGAATTTCCTAAAAAGCTATTTTTTTAAAGGCAATCGAAGCTGTTCTTCCTCTAGGAATCACATTGCTCTTACTACAGGCAGGGACAGATGATTGGCTTCCTCACAGGCTTCTAGATAAACAGAACGTATTTCCTAGCATATACGACACTGTTACTCCTGCACATTGCATTACTCTTGCCTGAGTCTAGCAGCTGAAATAAGAACTGCAGTGTATTAAGGAGTTTATACAATGTTTTTTCAGGACCTGTTTGCCTTGGATGTGGAACCTTATCGCTACAGTGGCGTTAATATGACTGGATTCCGGATTCTAAACACAGAAAACACCCAGGTGTCGTCCATCATTGAGAAGTGGTCTATGGAGCGGTTGCAAGCACCTCCTAAGCCTGACTCAGGTTTGCTGGATGGATTTATGACGGTATGAATATCAGTGTTTAGTTCCTTTTTTTTTTGTATATGTTTATCAAGACTAACTTTAATCGTTTTATTTCTGTCGCTAAAATTGTTTAGAGGCACGAGACCAATTGTTATTGTAAACATCAGCCAGAGAGTAACCATGGTATTTCTGTTCATATGCTGTAGACTGAATAAATGGACATTTTAACCTTATTTTTTAATTACATTTGCTGGATTTGGATTTTTCTCCCAAATGAAAACTAAACTTTGTAGATGTCTAATTAATCTAGTCCATATTTCCCTACTTTATGAAAATATTATATGAGACCGTGTCAAATCCAAAAAACCAAAGTAAATGGCAAATGTCTCTTGCCTTGTTTAGTATCTAAAGTCATTCATTAATAATGTCCACTATATCCTTTCTACATACTATTTTAAAAATGTTACAACCAACACTTTTCCAGTTTCTATGCCTTCACACAGTTAATTAGTCTGATTAGTTGGCTTTTGGTTTTCCCCTCCTATTGCCACTATTCTCTGCCTTCGCTTCTGTTCATGAAAATCACAATTACAATCCTGCAAATAAACCTTCATTAGTAAATTTTCAGTGGCTTTTTGTTCATCAGTTGAAATGAAATCTAGAATTATAACGTCAGGAAGGGATTTGTTTGAAAACATACCCTACATTAGGGCCCCTTTAGCTTTCAGTTTTGGTGAAAGATCTCATTTTCCACTTTCTCCTGGAGCGATTTGTAACATCTTTGCTGACAGGGTTCCACCGCTCTTCAGATCTTTTCTTCTAAGAAGACTTTTGATGTTCCATTTCAAAAATAGCAAATACTGTTTCTCAAAGTATGGCACCTTAGGTATCAATTTGTTATCTAGATTGTGTTAGTAACATAGCTAATCTTTTAAACACTTTTTTTTTCATCCTGATAAGATTTAAATATTTTATAGACAGTAGACATTAAATGACAATGTTTTAAAAAGTTAAGTTCCTTTCTGCCTTTTCTGTAAAAAATATCCCTGTTTAGTGAAAAATACTATTTTTTTTTTTCTATTTACTTGCTGTCTACAGCATCTTGAACATGATAATTGGAAACACTTTTAATTTATTTACTACTTCTGTGCTTTATGCACCCATCATATGGTGCCTTAAAAGTTACATCATTCATTTCTTTGAATCATTTCAAATAAGCAAATGAACCCCTCAACATTTTAGAGATGTGTGAAGTATGTAGTTAGTGTACATACAGCTGTTGCTTATTGTTAAAAGTGGTATTTTGTGCTTCCTTGGTTGTGTTCCTTCTTTGATTTTTTTTTTTGCCTCTTTCAATTTACAATTTATAGCAGCTCATCTCACTTGTTGTAGTTGTGTATTTGATGCATTGTTCAATGCATTGATCTCAAACCTGATAATTACCAAGATTGGTAGCAATAGTGACTTTACCAGAACAGAGGGCCACGGTCAATAAAATCATAGAAGAGTAAATATTGGAATAGAGGTTTGTCGGCCAGTCACAATTTTTCTTCTTTTGTGTTACTCTTGTATCATTGTTGGAAAGGTTTCTGATGTGAGGCAGAAATCTACTATTGCTGCTATATGACTATGTAAGACCATACTTTACAAAATTACTTTGCCCTGGGATAGAAAAAGATGAAGTGCATGAAAAACACACTAGTTTCTCTTCTGGACCCTTAAGAGCCATCTTTGTAGATTTAAATGGAACCAAGTATTCATACAGCCTATGATGAATATTTTATGAGGTTTCTTTATGTTGACTAAGCATCTAAGTGCACATTGATTACCTGGGGTTTAGATACCTGAACGATGCACATAGAATTTAAAGGATATTTAAAGGCTTAATAATCTTGACAAGTGCTAGATGTTTGCAGAGCTTTTATAATTGGACCCTTAGATATAGAAAAAACATTCACAGAGCGTGTAAAAGAAAGTTATGTCATGACATCGTTGCACCAAGTTCTTCCCATGCTCAGAATAAAATAAGTGGAATAAGTCATTTTACTGTCTATTATCAATGAAGTTGTAAAGTTTTGAAACTTCAACTTCCATTTCACTGTTTTTCATGTGGGTTTAAAGTCAGAAATGCACAGAGGAATTAAAGATTTAACACAGATATTAATCATTGTTATGGAACACTCTGATATGCTCAGAACTGGTAACTGTTTTTATTTTCACTGCTTGGTAATGACTACACTTAATTCAGAAAAATACTATCAATAAGCCTGCTTAATGGGAGTGTGTTAAGCTCAAGCACCAAGCTAAATGTCATTTTATCAGGTATTTCATCAGGTTTTATTAGGTAGTAAACATCTGAAACTGAAAAGTCTGAGTTTAACCAAAAAAAACCCCAATGTTTGTACATCTCTGGGCATTTAGAGACCTCAGTAAAGACTGATTTCCAATAATGTGAGACAAGACAGTTCTAGTTTGCAAAGTTTGTAAACTCTGGTGGTGCTTGGGCTAGATTCTTCTTCCTCTGACTTTTCCACCATATGCAAATCAACTTAGCCATCGTGACACAGAACTATCAATTTAACTCTGGCATTGCATTTTCGTATTTAAGACTTGTAGACTTGCCAGTCTTAGTTCTTATTTCAAGTAGTTTTCTGTAGGCTTGTGTAATTCTCTAATTTTCCTCATGCAATTTTCCTCATAATCATCTCACCCTTAGTAAACCTGTATGAAAAAAAAAAAAAAAAAGGCATAAAATTTTGTCTTGTCTCTTTGGGATGTTCCAATAGGAAAGGCTGTGGGACCTGGGGCTGTTTAGTCTAGAAAAGAGGAGACTGAGGGGAGATCTTATTAACATTTTTTAACACTTATTAACACTTTTTTCTATGGTAGCTAGCACCAGGACAAGGGGTGAAGGAATGAAGCTGGAAGACAAAAAGTTCCATTGAAATATAAGAAAAAACTATTTCAGTGTTTCAGTGAGGGAGCCCTGGCCCAGGCTGCCCAGAGGGGTTGTAGAGTCTCCTTCCTTGGAGGTCTTGAAGACCCACCTGGACACGTTCCTGTGTGACCTTATCTAGATGGGACCTGCTTTTGCAGGGGTGTTGAACTGGATGATCTCTAAAGATCCCTTCTAACCCTACCATTCTATGATTCTATGATAAAAGTAAAGATGACTTGGGACTGGTGTGTGACATGGTTGGTGCTACTTAAAAATACAGGAACACGTTGATGGTAATTCTATTGCCAGTAATAAGCCATGCCTTTAGAATGTACCAGAAGAAAAGAAAAATCAAACACCAAGCTTGCAATACTTCATCTTTCTTCCTTGCCTTATCTAACATTTCTCTATCATTTTCTCAATGTCTCCTTGTTTCCTTTTGCTACTATTTGGTGAAAAAGTCCCAATGAAATAAATCGTTGCTCATGTTAAATCCAGAGCTGGAGCTATTCCAGACTAGAATAAACTTAGTAATGGATTCTCACTTGATTCTACACTTTCTGACTTAATTCAGCAATACATTAAAGAGTATCTATTTTTTCCTTTGGTTTCTTGTACGTTTGCAAATAAAATCCAAAGTGTCTTTTATCTGCTACAATCTATATGATAAATATCTATTCGTTCAAGCATTTCCCTGTCTCTCATCACTATTTTCACTTGCTAACAGTTCAAAATCCAATTGATAAAGTTAGACTGTGGGCAGGGCAGATTGTTAGCTTTTGAACTTGCTCCATCTTGCTTAAATATATTGAATTTTAAGGTAAAAAGCATTAGATATTGCCTTTAAAGTATGCACATTGCAATACAAACCAAAACTAGCCTGAAATGGAGTCTTGACTTATGATAGTCTTGACTTCTAAACAGAATGCTATTTAAACAATGCTCTGATAGATGATACTTCTTTATTGTTACTTTTCACCAAGTTTATGCTAAATTTTGCAATTTTGCCACTTGCTATTTTGCAACCACTTGAAAAAAAATTGATTTGGCATTGAAGAAACCACACTATTTTTCAACCAGGATAAGATTTCTTCTTGAAAAACTAATGTGTAATGGAAGATTAAAACCAAATCAAAACAAAGAATCTGTAACTTCAGCTTTTATTTGGTGAAAAGTTTAAATCTGCAGGGGTTCATCCTGATTTAGCCTGGAGCAAAAAAAAAAAAATCATTTTGGAATTGCCTGCAAGATGGTAAAAAATATTTAATGATGGCAACTGAATATTTTTGTTAAATTCAAACAGCTATTATAATCTGTACTGTACAAAGGGAGAGGTGCTCTGGAAAATAGAGGATGGACATACTATTTTCAAGAAACTTTAGTATACTTGGGTTCTTATTTTTGAGTCTGTACAAGTAGCACACAAAAAGAGAAAAAGGAACACAAAGCACTGACCATAAACACACTCCTACATTTTATATACGACAATTGTGATTCAGACCAAGTAAAGTGGAGAATGAGTCAAGTGTTAGGAGTTCAACATTTTTTTGCTGTACAACTATTAGTCTTCCATACTTTCTGTGCCTCAAGTCAGAAGTTAGCATGCATAATGGAGATGACCTCTCAAAGTCTGCTGCTTCATTAATGTGAAGTTTTCATTACTAATTGCTTTTGCCTATCATCCAATTTAGCTATTTGCTTTCATCTTATATAGAAGAGAATGTACTCTTTATTTCATATTCTGGCTAATAATTCTATCCTTTAGTGTTCACTTTGGTTGCTGTATATGGCAGGTGCAGGGAACCACTGTGATACTTCATGAATGTTATAACTAAGGTCCAATAGTAAAGTGTTTTCCTCAGAAGAATCATAGTTTAACTCTGATATGTTTTGTGGACTGCTGGGGAGAATGGAGTGTTATTTAGTTATGTGCTTTCTCTTTACACTCTTAATTGTGTTGTTGATTTCTTAACTTTAAAAAACACAGTCTTTTCTTTTCTGGACATAGTGTGCTTTTCAAACTCAGGTGCCTTTCACCGTGAAGCATATTTCTCAGCAAGTGAAAAATAATGGTAATAAAAATACTGAGAGCAAAAATACAGCGATTGGCTGCATACCCAGAATGGTTTTATGCTTAATTTCTGTGAGTGAGATTCTTAATCTGATTTGAAAGCGATCAGATTTTGTTAATAAAGATTTGAAATTTTAAAAGCTCGTGTAAAGGCTTCCTTGGATAAGGAGAATAGATCCAAGGATATTTTCTTTAAGTTCATAAGTGTAAAAATGTGGCAAAGATCTTGAAGAAAAATGCTAAAACTTATGTGTATTGTCCTTAATTGAATGAATATACAAATTCATCCATTCCACAGAGCTATCTAGGGAATTTGCTTTGAAACTAGACATTTTGAAGGATAAAGTAAAAATGCTAAAGTTGCAATTCGTCTGGAATTTGAGAATGGAACTGAAAGAAAGAATAATATTGGCTTCATAAAAGTGTATTTCCCCTTGGTAGCTCCCCATGTTTGCACACCCAAATACTTCAGGGACATACTTATATATCGTATTCTTTCTTTGTTCTCTGTTAACTTCCACTAACCAACCTCTCAACGTCTAAACATCGTGACTGCCCTGTGAAGCAGTTGATCCTCTGAGCTTTGTGTTCATGCTAGTTTAATATTCTCAGTAGTTTTTTGGAAAGCCAATGTTAAGACAAAGAATTGATAAAGAAAAGAGTGATCAAAGGGTAACTATGGATGGACAATGATGTTGTATTTTCAGTTGCATTCAGTCAATCCATTTGAAAAACTCTGAAGCCCTGTAAAGAATCAGACCAATGTCTGAAGGCCATATTAAGTGGCCAGCTGTAATCAGGTAAAGAGCCCCATAATCATCAGAGTTCTTTGGCTTACTTTAGGTAAAGGTTTTTGATTGATGTTAAACTAATTCAGTTAAGCTAAAACAGTTGGAATGTACACTCTTTCCTTTTCAGACAAGATTGAAAGAACTTAAAAAGGAAGGCATTGAAACCATCGTGCTTATAACTTAAGACCTATTTCAAACCTAAACATCTAGCGTCAAATAAGTGATTCAGGTTTTTTATCCTGATATAACCAAAATTTTCTGATATTTTCAATGAAAAAGGTAAATAATTCCCATGACAGACAATTGTACATGAGTAATGCTGAAGGCACTATGCTACTGCTATGAAAGACAAGTGTATTTCCCAGGTTCAATAGAATCATAGAATCATAGAATGGTAGGGGTTGGAAGGGGTATTTTGTTTTATAACAAAAGTATTTCAATCTAGGTGATTCTGATCAATTTTAATCAGCATTCTTGGCAGCATAAGCCAAGATAAAGTGTGAATAAAAATTATACTGCAGTGATAAAAGAAAATATTGGATTTTAACTAAACAGTGTTAACACTTAGTTCTCAATTTCTGACTCAAGAAACCAGGCATTTGAAGAACTGGAAATACACTCAATTACAAATACTAGTCTTTTATACATTTACTTCAGTTTATTTTTTGACTTAATTTTCCTCTGTACCTCAATTTCTTTTTTTCTTATGCAGTGCTCTCCAAAATTCACTGGTTTTTTTTCCTTATAGAGCAAAGAAAAAAATTGTGGTTCCATCCAGGGTTTTTTTTTTCAGCATGCTGCTGGTGTTTCACTTTATTCATCTCCCATGTCAGAATTTTCAATGAGAGTGCAAATTGATATAGCTAGTGAGGTTACTACACTGGGTACAAATCCTACACTGCTATAGTTCTAAAATTTAATCTTGTTTTCCTTCAGGCAACAGGCTTATTATAGTTACTTGGGGGTAAAAAAAGAGTACTCCTCTTGCAAGTATAGTTTCTTTAAGGTTGTTCAATTAGAGCTTTAATAAAATCTAGGTGCTTATCTAGATTGTTAACAAAAGCTGCAGCTGGTTTACTTCCTGCAAATTCCTTAGAGTATATTTTGGTTTAAAAAAAAAATGAGGAATCAATTCAAACTTGTTTACATTTTTTATTTGAAATGGTAATCTCTTTAATTTAGCAATGAACTTATTTTATCATCTTATCATCATAAGACTTCTGATCTGTGGAATTTCTTGTTACAAATCAGTCGTTTAGTCCTGTTAAGGGTATAAGGTTATTTGAGAAACTGCAATTTCTTATCTCTACCTCACAATACAGAAATAATGGTTGTATTTGCGATAATGAAACAATAATTTCGTTACTGCTAATACACACTATGACTGTACAGAAGGATTTGGTGAGGAAAAAAAAGGTGCTGTGAAGTTTCCTGAGGGTGGAAAGATCCATAAAAATGAAAAGACACGCTCGCTATAGAAATCCAGTCTCGGCTTCTGATTTAGAGCTTCAAAGAGGATAGCTTGTTACATAGACAGCTTTATAATTATCCCTTTAGCAAAAGGAATTTTCTGGATTTGCTGATGAGATGTGTTTAGTAAAACAGTGTGGCAGCAAATGTATACTTCAAAGGAAACACTAAACAATTACTTATTACTGCATTGCAAGCTGGGAATCTCCGCTAGGCACAGTTAACTTCATGAGTGTAGGGACTACGTAGGATTTCATGCTGTAAGATGTTTTAGAAATGATATGTCAGCTATTTTGAGAATTAATTGCATTATTAAATATTTGGCTCCAGTATGTAGTCTTTCTTGGTGTTTTAGGAGACAGGATCTATCAGAAAATTGTGATCCTGTCCCGAAGGAAAGATATGGCAAAGTCTTGTATAGCATTTAGCAGAAATTCTTCCACCTATCTTATGGAAGATTTAATTGAATTCTTCCAGAGGTGCTTTGAGGATGTATGCATATATTTATTAGTATGATTAACATGGGTTTATATAATGCTTTGACATTACAACTCTCCTGCTACATCTTTACAAAGTAACAGAGGGAACTCAGCATAACAGCAAGTAGGGAAATGGTAGAGCTTATGCAACCTGATCCTATACAGTCTGGAAGATTAGCTGAGGCGTAGGAACTTTACTCAGAAAATATGCAAGTGTCTGTAACCCAGAAAGCTGTGCTGCCATTCAACGAGATCCGGACAGGCTGGAGAGTTGGACTGGGAGAAATCTAATGAAATTCAACAAGGGCAAGTGTAGAGTCTTGCAGGGACTTCTGGGTGCTGGTGGGCAGCAGGATGAGCAAGAGTCAGCAATGTGCCCTCATGACCACGAAGACTGATCCCATCCTCTGGAGACATTTCAAACCTACCTGGATGAGATCCTGTGTGACTTACTTTAGGACGTCCTGCTCTGGCAGGGGTTTTGCATTGGATGATCTTTCGAGGTCCCTTCCAACCCTTGAGATGCTGTGAATCTGTGATAACATAATCTGTCGAAGAAGAGAGTTTTCTTAGGATGTGTATTCTGAAACTCATTTTAATAGTTTATTTATGCACCATATTTATTGAAACATTTCAGCAAAATTGAGCAAAAAGCAAAATTACCTTTATTCTTTGCTGTTATGTTTAAAGAATGTTGTCTTTAGGAGCAGCATAATCATTATGAGTTGATAACCAGCAGACTTATTTGCAGGAACAAACAACTCTATGGATCATGGCTACAGCTGTAGGATGTGATATGGTGACAATGTAGCCATGTTAGATTAAGCAGCAATGGAAATACTTCGGTTTCTGGACAGAGGAAACCATCAGTTTAAGACCTTGCTGTATGCTCAGCAGCTTCCCCATGGCACTGCCTGTTAGGGCTGGTTACGTACTCAACTCAATAGTGAGGTTTAAAAGTGTGTTCTGGGTAAAGTGCTCATCCTTTGGTAATGTGTGTAATTTGGCTAACCTCTAGTTTGCTACATGTATGGCAGGCTTAGGTATAGTAATGCAATAGAGCTGAAGAGCTGACCTTTTTTTTTCTTTCAATTAAGTGTCAAATACATGAACTGTAATGAAATGGAAAAGAGTGAAAATCATATATAAATAATTTGTCTCTGAATATTCAGGTGGTTAATTTGGGTGTAGTTGGTAAGCCGTTTTCATTCATTATATCTTTCTGATTTATGATAAGCAATAATATATGACTTCTTTCTGTTACTAATTCATATTTACTTAATTACTAGACCAGTTGACATAGCTGGTAAAAACAGCTAAATTTCAGGATATACCATTCTGTCTGCTAAAGACCCGGAGGAATCTGTGCGTGAATGTTTTTTTTTCTTGGATTTTTTACATTCTAGATGTATATAGATTTAGCTGATAAAACATATTGCTTCTCCTTATAAATCTTTTTGTTGCTTATCTCCTAAGTCTGCAGCACATCATTTCTAATTTTAAATGGATTCATATGGTACATGTAGACTTCACTGGGCCTTTCATCCAGATCGGATAGATAGTTATTGTTTCATTTTCCTGAGGCATAACTCTATTTCCTCTCCAGGACATCCTGGACTCAATTTTAGTGCATTCCAAGTGCCACAGGATATTGTGCCTGGCCTCCACCTGCCCTGCTAGAAGACCACAGGACTCTTATGAGTCCAAAGTCAATTCTGTCCAGCTTGTGTGAACATTTTTCTTCCCCTTGAATATTTCCAATGGTGTTATATGTCTGTATTTAGGCTGCTTAATCAGGCTTCTGACTAGAATTGTATTACTGAATATACTTCCCACTTACACAGTATTGGAAGTACAGTTGCCACAAACACAGACACAGAGCTATTGCACAGTGCCTGGAAAATTTCAAGTATCAGTCTGAATCTGCATCTGAATAACTTGATGGTCAGGCTGGAAACAAAATTAATGTTTTTCCATTATCTTATATTTTCTTTCAGAGCCTGAGACTTTTGCTGCCCCAAGCCACATTTAGCACATAAAATAAGCAAATAAATCCCATACTGAAAGTACTGAAGAGAAGTATTATCATGCTGAGAAACAGAGATTTCAGTTTTATATACAGTTTTATACTCACCATACTCCCACCTCCTAAGGCCTTGTGTAGATGTGTAGTTTGTTAATAGCAGAGGTAAAGCTGGATCCTATTTCAGATAATGAGAGTCAAAGTAATGCTCTAGAAATAAATATTAAACATTTTTCCTTAAATCCTTCTTTTGATGCTATAGAATCATTTATTCAAACCTAGTGGTGTAATGCTACTGGGTAAAGTGTTATGCTGTAAATGAAATTCTCTCAATATTGTTCATAAAAAGATCTGATTTTGTTTCTTTTTGTCATATACAGCAGTACTCTTCAATCTGTTCATTGAACTTTTGAGTGAGGCCTTAGTTCAACAAAGTGTTGAGTGTTCTTTCTTGCAGAAAAAGCAATAGAAAGCTTGTTGGGAGTCCTGTTGAAATCAACTGAACTACTTTGGCACTTCACATGAAATATGTAATTTGTTTAAACAGGACGTCAAAGGTTGCCCATGTGAAAAATGGCTTTATGTAAGTTATTTTGTTACGCCCTTTCACCCTCCTATTTTGAGTGAAGGCTAAGAATTTCAAGGTGTGTTTTTACGGAAATTGTGGGAAATGGTGCTGTTTAGTCTGGAGGAGACTGAGGGGGAATCTCCATAATAGTTACAAGTATATAAATGATGGGTGTCAGGAGGTTGGGGCAGCACTTTTTTTCTGCAGTAGCTAGCAACAGGACAAGGTGATGAGATGAAGCTGGAACACAAAATAGTTCCACTTAAATATAAGAAAAATCTATTTCAGTGTTTGAGTGAGGGAGCCCTGTCCCAGGCTGCCCAGGGAGGGTGTGGAGGCTCCTTCCTTGGAGGTCTTCAAGACCCACCTGGACACGTTCCTTTGTGACCTGATCTAGGTGAACCTGCTTCTGCAGGGAGGTTGGACTGGATGATCTCTAGAGGTCATTTCCAACCCTACCATTTTATGATATGTGTGTATATATATATATATATATATATAATTAGATTAGACATAATAAAACTCAGGAAAAACAAGTTAGTATAAATTTAGTAAGCTTTGTTAGCTTTTACAGCATTCATAGGATCATACAAGACCTTCAAGGAAGGAGTCTCCACACCCTCCCTGGGCAGCCTGGGCCAGGGCTCCCTCATCCTCACAGTAAAGTAGTTTTTTCTTATATTTAAGTGGAGTCCTGGGAATCAAAATGTTTAGATGACATATATGAAGTTTGTTTAATGTAGGTTAGAATCAGAATGGCAGGGACTTGTATTGAGTTACAAATAAGATCAAGCTAGAAAGTCCATTAATAGAGCAGTTGGAGTGAAAGAATTTTCTGAACACGAGGTATCATCGTTTCAGAAAAGTGTTGAAGGACTTTTCTAGAAGTAGCAACAACTAGCTCAGCCACCAGCTATAACTCAAAATTTACTAATTATTTCCTCCTAAAGAGTCAGTTGTTCCCTAAGAAGATGTGCTCCTACCTCTTTATTTGCTTAGATGAGTTCAGCTTTCCAGAGCTGCAAAATTATTGTTTTCTTTGTATTCCCTAATTTGTCATCATTTGGAAACCCAGTGCCTAATTTTTTAAGCATTTTTGTTATTACAGGCCATTAAGATTCAGCAAAGTGCAGTTCATTGCAGGATGTATGGAAAATATTTTCACTGAAGGCTTTGTAATAGTGTAAAAAGTTACTGTTACTGATCTCTTTTTTCCTATAAGCATTTTTAGTGTTATTTTGTGTGTGTGATAGGCGCATCACTGGGGGCAACCCATTGCACATCATGGAATGATGTAGTCTGTTAGGCTTCCTTAATGTGACTTATATGGTTGAATGTAGCAGTACTTAAACCCAATAAAGAGTGCAGTTGCTGTTTCTTGGAGCTAATAGGGGGTTGAATTAAACACTTCAGTACTCAAACACAACATTGAAGCATTTCACAGGTTACATTTGGAAGCATGAGCAGAGCATATAGAATAACTTCTTTGTATTACAAGGACATGTTCAGTCTAGGGCTGCCAAGATTGTCAGGGCTAAGGTACTAGAATATTTGCACTATGAGGAGAGGCTGAGGAACTAACCTAGAGAAAGGAAGACACTGTGAGGATCTAATATCTGCAAGGAGGTTACCAAGAAGACAGAGCCAAGCTGTTCCTGGCAGTGCATGGCATGAGCTGAAGAGCAAAGGCATAAACTAAAAGAGTTTTACACTGAATATAAAGAGAAATTTATTCATATAACAAAAGTAAAACAGTGGATCAGATTGCTTAGAGAAGTTGTATAATATCCATTCTTGTAGGTTTTCAAGACCTGATAAAGTTCTGAGCAACATGGTCTGACCTGAGAAGTGGCATTGCTTTGAGCAAGGATTCGGACTGGGGAAGTCCTCAGGTCTCTTCAACTTGAATTACGTTTATAATCGTTCATTTACACACAACTGCTTGTGGCTGTCTTGTGAGAGATTCATCTCCAGTAGCTCTGCAGAGCACTATTTGATCTAAGAGAACCACTCCAAAAGCAGCAACGCTTAGAGCCATGAAATTGAAAGCTGTACTCATTTTCAGGAAGAAGACTTGTAGCTTAATTACCTATAGACATCATATAGTTGATAAACTAGAATACCACTGCTTCCTTATTTTTTTTGTAGAAGTTACCTTTCTGTAACACAATGGATTACAACAAAACTTCATGAAACGTGTGATTTTAAGCCTTTACAACCACAGAAGATATGTTAGAATGTATTAATTGTGATGTTGTTCATGTTAATATCAAAACAGTGAATTCATTCAGTAAAAGAAAAAGGCATAGTGATACTTGTGTCTCTCATGGAAGACACTAAAATGAGCCTTTGTTGGGTGTTTGTAAGACATACTGTAAGATGACGTCTTTGTAAGATGGTCACAGTTGATCATTACAACTATCTAGCCACACAGAGTTATATTTGCCCTCCAAAAAAACTTTAAATGTACTGAGAGTTTGAGTGATGAGCATACCACAAAAAGAAACAACAAGAAAGCTAATAATTTCATGTTCTGTTTGAAGCTTGACAGCTTGGTGTGTTTTAATGTAAGCTGAATCATGAATTGAGCTTGCCTATGCTGTACAGTCATAAGTATAGTGCTTAATCTGCCTATCTCCTTTCTACACAGCTGTTGAACAAGTAACTTAGCAGAAAGTTTATTGGCAAACAATGTAGAGTCTTTCCAGGAATGGCTAGTGATCTGCTAAATCATCCATCAGTGGCTTGGCACACTCAGAAACACACGTTCATGATGGTGGATGTGTCTTAGGCTTAATTTATTTCAGTTTACATATAAACTGACCATGGAACAAGTTTAATATCCTTTACCTGTGCTTCATAGTGAGCTGTACATACATACGTCTTAGTGAAGAAGATGCCTAAGGGTAATGGGATGAAGTTGGAACACCAAAAGTTTCATTGAAGCACAAGAAAATACTATTTTACTGTTCTGGTGTGGGAGCCCTGGCCCAGGCTGCCCAGGGAGGGTGTCGAGGCTCCTTCCTTGGGGGTCTTCAAGACCCACGTGGACACGTTCCTGTGTGACCTGATCTAAGTGAACCTGCTTCTGCAGGGGAGTTGGACTGGATGATCTCAAAAGGTCCCTTCCACACTCCCCCCCTTTATGATTTGATGATCCTAAACAATCTTTTTGAAATTCACCTCTCCTAACTTAATCTGTGTAAGATTCAGATATCTAGTGTTTTGTGTATATTTGCTTTGCAGTCAGTAGAGGAAGAATACAGAAATTTATCCTAATAAAGATGCATAACCCCTATTACTGAAGAAGTTTCTACAGAGAACCTATATTAGCTGTCCAATTTTGAATGACTGAACTTATATGAAATTATTCCTTTCTGATGTATATGGGTTTCACATTTGAACACTAAAGTGATGACATATTTTATTAAACCACCAGAATGCACTAACAATATAGGAGAAATTGTAAGTAAATATTGTTGCTTTCAAGACTGACCCCAGAATATCAGTTGTCAGTACCATCTCAGTTTTTCTAGGAGTGTTTTGATTGTTGTGAAGTTTTACCACCTGAAAGAACTTGTTAATGATTAATGTGGTAGCAAAGTTAATAATGGAGCACTGGAACAGGCTACCCAGAGGGGTTGTGGACTCACCTTCCTTGGAGGTCTTCAAGACCCACCTGGACACGTTCCTGTGTGACCTAATCTAAGTGAACCTGCTTCTGCAGGGGGGTTGGACTGGATGATCTCTAAAGGTCCCTTCCAAGCCTACTATTCTCTGATTCTATAGCACTCTACTTTCTAATGCTGACATTCAGTGAAGACTCTCACTTCTTATCTGCCCAAGCCAAGCTACATGTATTTTCCAGAGACCTGACAAAACTCTCTCTTCTCATGTAAATCTGAATGTTTTAGTTCTTGCCAGAGATAGAGGGAGGGGGAAAGGAGTTTTAAATTCTTTAAATAGATACAGCATTTCTGTGTGTCCAAAAAGTAGACAAAGCTTCAGGTCTTTTCTTTTGCTAAGACTCTAACTGTGTAAAGTACCAAAAATACTTATGGGATTCCATAGAATTCTCTGACTAGCCAGAGGCTGCACTGCAGAACCTGGTAAACCAATCTCCACAGGTCAATTTGTTCTGAGGGTAAGGATTGTTTAAAAAAAAAGAAGAAGAAGGAAACAGCAAATACACTTCTGTAGTAGTCCAAGAATTCATGTGACCTAGAGGTCTTTATCTAAAGCTGGTATTATTTACATCTGTCTGTGTATGACTTATTCCAATGGAGTAGTGCTGTGTTGGAAGACAAACTGGGAGAAAACATACTTTCTTTTCTCAGTACGTATGAGCTATCAAGCAAACTAATATTAGATAATCAGGCCTTCAACAGCCAGTAATGGGATAACATTAAGTCTTTGAGTTCACTAAGCAGTTGGAAGTGTTAATGGAGGTACCATGCTGCGAAAGCATACATTTGACTTGGAATTTCTTATGAGGGAGTGATTACATGTTATGATATGAATAGCTACACTAAATGCATGGAAATTTTCTACCAGAAAATTAAGGCCCCCTATACCAGATAATGGCTCGCTGGAGGAATGTAATAGTGGGAAAGTAAAATCTGAAAACAGATGATTTCTTACTTAATAGTCCTTCGACTTTCCTCCTAGAGCCATTGTCTCCATCATGATGGCTATGGTCTTTCTTTTCATTTCGTAATCAAGCCTAAGCTGTTTTGGTATGACTTGGGAAGGTACTTTGTTGTTAGAAAAAAAAAGGTAATTCATTATGTTTTTTTAGCTCAGGTGCAGATACTGACTTCAGTTGGGTTTTCACTAGTATGACTAAATAGGTATTCCATAATACATGACTTGAACCTGCTTGTGCTGGGGGATTAGACTTGATGTAAGAGGTCCCTTCCAACCCTACCAATCTATGATTTTATGATATTTTTATTCAATTTTTCATCCATGAATGCCACTCTGGCTTCAATATCAATTTCAGTATCTCCTGATATCCTCTCCTGTCTTCAAACATTTAGTTCCTATGTGACCTGATCTAGATGGACCTGCTTCTACAGAGGGATTGGACTAGATGATCTCTAAAGGTCCATTCCAACCCTACCATTCTATGATTTCCTGGATAGTTCTAATATGTGGTTCTGCTATAAAGATCTACACAATTTTCCTTTCTCATGATTAATTATTGAAGTTTTTAGAAGGATAAATGCATGAATGTTGCTTCTAGCACATAGTAAAGCCTATTCAAGTTTATAGGGTACCGTGGGCAGATGTATAATTAAAAATGTATCTGATTAAGAGATTTTTGTGGTGCTGACTGTCCTCCTCCTTGTTCTGCTGGTATTTCTGACCAGACAAATAGCTTTATAATTTTTTTTCCCTTCAATTATAACAGCAGAAGTCCTACTTTTCTAGGAACTGCTAGTCTGCAAAAAATTTCCGTTCTGTCATTCAGTAAAAGATGCTTGGAGAGAAAGACATAAATAATCTCTGTGTGTCAAACAATACAGAAAAATAGATGTTGTTCACAATGGCTGGAGCAGATTATCTCTGTCCATTGAATACTATGCTAAACTTGCTGCCCTAGTTTCTTTGTAAAATGTCTCTAATTGAGATTTTTATTGTAAAACCAGAATGATTTTCTTTCCTTTATAAAGTAGGGGAAATTATCATCAAGAACCTTTAGTTTTCAGAAGTACATGTAGTAAGGGAGGGCTTGTATCTAGAGCAACAATACAAGTAAATTAGACTTGAACAGGCATAAATCTATAGAATCACATGATTTGGGTTGGAAGGGACCTTCAAAGATTGTCTAGTACAATCCTGCTGCCATAAGCAGAAACATCTTTAACTAGATTAGGTTACTCCAACCTGACCTTGAACCGTTTCAGTGATAGGGCATCCAGAACTTCTCCAGAAAAACCTGTTTCGGTGTCTCACTGCCCTCGTCATAAAGTATTTCTTCCTTATATCCAGTCTAAATGATTCAGTAGTCTTACATTTGACTTGAGAAACATCCTGTTTAAAACTTAAACATTCAAGGTTATGCTAAATTCTAAAGTCCTGTCAAATTGTGTGATATATGTATGTAATGTGTCCTGTGTACACTTTTGTGTGTAAAGGGTTATAAAGTGCAAAGTACTTTAGGGAAGTGTGAGATGCGTTCGTCTTTCTTTTATACAGATCCGTTTCTGGCACCTGGCTGTGCCAGGTAGGTTCGTTTCTGATGCCTGCAAAACTGTAAGCTAGAGCAATGACAGAAAGATATAGCAGGTGCATGGCTCCTTTTCTTACTTTGATTTTTCTCACTGAAGTAAAATTACAGCGCAGCAAGGCACTATATTATAGAATAAGAGAAAGTAGAAGCTGCATATTAGTATATTGGCTGTAAGTGGGTAGAGAGTTTCCTGTTGACATCTTTAACCTGCACCCCAGGGAGGCAACAGACTTCCCTAAGAAGCAGGTCAGGACTGTATAATCATACTGAGGAGTTACCACTGTGAATATTTTTCTATAAAATAAGAGCACACAGTATTAAAAATCATTGGAAAAACCTATAAAAGTATTTTAATCATCTCAGGGAAGAAGATGTTTTCTGTAATTAAAATTCCAATCTCAAAGAATCCCTATAAACCTGCCTATCCTGAAACTGAAAACACAGTATATAATGTATAAATGGTTATTACACTGAAAGCAAATTCTCTTTCATAACTATATTGAGCTTACATAATTCTTGGTGGAAGTTCAGAGAACTGCCTGTAGTGGTAAAAGCATTGACTAGTGTGTATTTGTCACTATATATATTCACAGCTTGAATTTTGCATGAACTGAACTTTCTTTGCCCTACAGCAAGTTTTAGATTTTATGAACCATTATACTTCTGGCAACACATAAATGTGCTTCTGAATTCCAAAAATAACATAGAAAATTGCTGTATTTCTTATGTTCTGCTTTAGACCATTATGAGTTGGCACTGAAATAGTACAATGGATATACTGTTTTTGCTGCCAGTGGTGTGAACTTAGCTGCTTTGATTTATTTTACTTTCACTCTGTTGTTTCTGCTTGAACACTAGCAGTAAGAAAGCCTTGTTTGCTGTAGGTCTGTGTCTCCTAAGTCACTGATTAAAATTATCACTGATAATTTTATTTTTTTTAAATAGAGTTAGAGCATTTCCCTGGAGACATTTAAACTCACCCGGGTGAGGTCCTGTGTGCCTTACTCTAGGTGGTCCTGCTATGGCAGAGGGATTGGACTGGATGAGCTTTCGAGGTCTCTTCCAACCCATAAGATTCTGTGATTTCTCCTCTGTGGATTCTCAAGAAGTCAAGACTGATGAAGCAGACATTTACTGAGTGTAATATTCAACCAGACTTCACTTCTTTGCCACTTTTAATCTAGGGCTTTTATATTTCTGAAACCTAGTATCACGTCTGAAAAAAAATATGGAGCACCCTTTTCCAACACATTCCACTTCTGCTGCTGTTGTACTTTCTTTTGCCTGCTCCTAATAGCTGATCACACGAGAGATGACTAAGAATGTTCATCCATATTTTCTCCTTTCTGTTGCTTTAAAAAAACCAAACTTGTTTGACCTGTGTGACCTGATCTAGGTGCACCTACTTGAGTAGGGGAGTTGAACTAGATGATCTTTAGAGACCCCTTCCAATCCTACCATTCTGTGATTCTGTGAAGTCAACAACTCCTGAATTCTGTATTTATAAAAGTCTGTGTGTTTGTCTTCCATTTGTGCTATAAGTTGTGAAACTGATCCTGTAGTTTAATTTATGAGTTTTCAGATTATTTTCTTAAAATAACTTTTGCCATAGCTGTAAATGAAATATTATTCCAATATAATTTTACCTAAGAGATATGAGAAAGAATAAGGGAAGAATGCTTGGCTAATGCTTTTATAACAGTACAGATAGATTTTAGTGTAGAATATGTGTTATTTATAAGTAGCATTTTTGTTTAGTTCATTATAAACATAAAATTAGAAATTACTAGTAGAAGTGATCTATCTCCTATAGACACAATTTCCCTTAAGATAGTGCACAAAGTTGTTATTAAAACCTGAATAATTATGTCTAAATGTAAAGAGGGTATCTAACATAATCATAGAATGTTGAGTTTGTTTTTTAATAGACTAGTAGCTTTTGGTTGTGGACGTGAGCTTTGAAACATGAAACAATTATCCGAAGCTATGCACCTGTCAGTATCTTTGTTAGAAAGATAAAGGTGGAATTTCAGGCATCCTTACAGAATATCTTTGAACATGATCTAAAACAATGCCCTGTTTCAGCAAAAGGTACTGCAATACTGTCTGCTGGACCAGAGTTCTATATGATTAAACATCTACCTTTCTCAATGTATTTTTAGCTACTTACCTGGCACAGATGTAAATCTATTTTAAATGCTAAATACTGTTCAGAGAATGTACAAAATTCTGTTCTTATGTCTAATGATGGAAACATAACAAATTTCAGAAGTGTATAATCAGGAAAGTGATTTGAGCACAGTTAAGAGTGAAGTTAAGCTTTAAGTGTCTAGTAGATATATAAAGGAAAATTTCAGTCTTTACTTGGGTTGTTTTATTAACTTCAGTAACAAAAACAAAACAAAACCATAAGAATGTTAAAAAGATCTTTAAAGAAAAGTTTTTCCATCTGATATGTAAAAAAATAATTGATGTTAGGAAAGTAGAAAGTCTTTTACAGACAAAACTGCAGTTGGGTATTAGAATTCTTATGTTTCTTCTGTGTCACATTCCTATTAGGGGTAATCAATGTTGGAGGGGAAAGAAAGACCAAAAAAAAAGCACACTGTATCTGTTTAGCTTTTACATTTTAAGGATGCTGTTTTTATGATCTGCTGAGAAGAAACTGTTTCACTTTGAGCCACTACAAGAATGGAATTTCTTTAGTAATTACAGCACTTTTCTACTTCATGGGTAGATTCAAGAAATAAGTTGCATGCTGAACAATCCCTTATGAGAACAATGTACAAAGAAGACTATGATTCTGTGATTCTAAGATGTCCAGTCCTCATTAAATATAGTTCTGCTTGGTTGCTCTGCACTTTTAATAGGAAATGAAGAATAACTATGTGAAACTATCTGTTTGTTGCTTTGTAACAATATGTTGATGATATTCCAGCAATTAACGAAAGGTGATGGAAAGGGTTTGATTCTCTAAGCGGTGCTTTACTTTTTATGCTTTGAGGAAAACTGTGGCCCATCGTGTCCTCATGAATTGGTTGAAGCTGTGTTTTGGTAATAAACATGTTCATGTAAGCATACAAATAAGGAATGAAGTGCAGCAGCATAGAATGTACACATCTGTGATTGTGTCTATACATCTTACGTATACAGCAGGAGAATCACAGGCAGTTTATGGTGATGATTGAACGTCTTCAAATGAAAACAGGGGATTTTTAACTGGGGAAAATTAATGAAAGCTCTGGAGGTAACAAAAAGTAAATATACAAAAATTATTCTGACATTTTTGAACAGTGGGTTTAAGGAGAATATATAACTGTGCAAATGTTCAGTATTTTTACTAGTTTATGAACACTAAGCGTGTTTTCTGTTTCACGCTATTAAGTCCAGTTAGCTTTTGACTTGTTAAGCTGTAGATGTCTTCCTCATATTTTCTTCCCTCAGCTGAAGGAAGAAGAAGATGAAACTACAAGGCCTGAAAAATATTAATAGTTCTGTCCAGAGTGTTCTAACACTAAATGCTTTTTCTCTTACGTTGCTTCAGCTTTTATTCATGTTCATTGAACATAGTTGATCTGGGAGAACAGCTTTTCTAAGGTAGCACTTGGAATTCAAACTTTGGATTATATTTTTAGGAGGATATTTTTTTCATCAATACCTAGATGTCTAGTAATTTTTTTACTTATTTTGTTATACTCCACCAGACCTCCCATCTGCCACTCAAAGGAGGACGTGAGTGTTCTCTCTGTTCTGGGTAAATGGAGCTAAAGTTTTTGAAAGGGATTAGTTGTCTGTCTCTACAAATAAGTGACTGAGGCCTTCTGAGGATGTGTTTCCAGGCTTTAGATGCATGAGTTATGAAAGTTCCACCCTTCCTCAGATATTTAAGTGTATTAAATGTATTTAAGTTGTACTGT
The DNA here is from genome assembly GCA_013401255.1 of Urocolius indicus. Classification (NCBI taxonomy): domain Eukaryota; kingdom Metazoa; phylum Chordata; class Aves; order Coliiformes; family Coliidae; genus Urocolius; species Urocolius indicus. The sequence continues at coordinate 121,063 of WBNH01001287.1, forward strand.
TACTGGATAGCTGAATTAGAGTCCTGGCTAAGGTGAATGGTGTTCTGACATGTCTCTGTTTCTGTGCATTGCATACAGAGTTGCATGAGGCATGTGGATTCCAGAGGTCTAGGTGCCTCAAGTTTCAATGTAATGATACTGAGTATTAGAATAAATATTTTTCCCATGTTTTCTAAAATTTAAGAAGTTCAGAAAGACGTTCAGCCCACCTTTAGAGAAATACTTAAGAAGATACAAGGAATTAATCAAGTGATGTGTCTAGATAATTGAGTCTATTCAATTCAAGAAGTATAAAATCTAAGTTTCAACTAGGAACTGGTGAAATAAGAAAGGAAGAAAGCAATTACATTAAAGAAATCTTACTTTGAGCTTTGATCGTGATAGCCTATGTATGAGCTTGGAAGAATTCTGACTTGTTTCTTCATGATTTCTTCACTTATTTTGTCAGTAACATTAATGAATTATGTTTTTAAAAATCTCTTCACAGCCAAGGTAACTTCTTCCAGAATGTCTTATATAATACAATAAAGTCACACTTAATTTTCAGTATATGTTCAAAATATTCAACAAATACAGAAGAAATAATAACTTATTCAATCTTGAATCCTCACAGTGAATTGCGTCACTAAATGAAAGTGAAAATCTGAAGATAATTACATCCTATTTTACTTTATTTATGATTTGGCCAGGTGAGAGAAGTGTTCTGTCTAAAAGTGATTTCGTCACTGAGTTTGAATAGATAAAGCTCAATTCCTTTTTTCCTCTTATTTCTGTGAGGGAATGAAAATGTATTGATATGTGAAGGATTCAGAGATGTTAAGTGTGTAAGGGAAGATACAGTAACACATCTAAAAATATCTAGGTTTTTTGTTCAAATTTTAGTGGAAAAAGTTTGCAAATAGATTTTAAAAAGTGAACAGGAGTAGGGAAGTTACAACACGTACTGAACCCACTTGAATAACATCTCTGTTTTTTCCTATATCTTCAACCTGCTTGCAACTTTCTAACACCAAGCCTATGTGACTAGATCTAAGTGCAGGATCTAAGAGGTAGTTTCCTTGCAGATTAGTCCTCAGGTGGGTAGTTAGTGACCTTGATTTCTGATGTTTAATGAAATTGGAATGCACTTTAAAAATGGTTCTTTTTTTTTTTACAACCCTTTATTAGTAGCCAGCAATTAAATGTATTAAGAGCCCTTGTTGTTCACACTCTTTCAGCCACAGAACACTATGAGATGTATATGTTATAATTACAATTATCCATTCTCCTCATTGTCCTGCTGAGGAATGCAACTGTAATTCTGGCAGCCAGACTACATAGTTGGCTTGCTGTCCTTGGACTGCAGATGTCTAATTGCAGGCAACCATTTCATTTGAAATATCTCATTAAAGTAGAAAGCATTTAGCATTGCTAACATGGATCTGCATCCATGATTATGCATTTAATTAGAAAAGTGTAAACTTTTTTCCTTTGTAATCTGGATTTACAATTTTTTCCTACGTAATCTGTTTTGGAAGAACTTCAATGACAATTTATTATCTTTTTTTGTTTCAAGACTTAATCATAGAATCATAGAATGGTAGGGTTGGAAGGCACCTTTTAGAGATCATCTAGTCCATTCCCCCTGCAGAAGCAGGTTCACCTAGATCAGGTCACACAGGAACGTGTCCAGGCAGGTCCTGAAGACCTCCAAGGAAGGAGCCTCCACACCCTCCCAGGGCAGCCTGGGCCAGGGCTCCCTCACCTCACAGTGAAATAGATTTGTCTTATGTTTCAATGGAACTTTTTGTGTTCCAGTTTCATCCCATCACCCCTTGTCCTGTTTCCAGATACCATAGAAAAAAGTGCTGCCCCAACTTCCTGACACTCACCATTTAGATATTTGTAAATGTTAATGAGATCCTCCCTCAGTCTCCTCTTCTCCAGACTAAACAGCCTCAAGTCCCACAGCTTTTCCTCATAAGGAAGATGCTCCAGTCCCCTGATCATCTTCGTGGCCCTGTTCCCCCACACACCTTTTTCTTCCATTGCAAACTATGAACTGCCAAATTTTTCTGTTTGAACAGACAAGCACACTTGCACTGTCATCAGAGATAATATACTTATTCTCTGCTTCCCCCAGCCTCCCACACTTTACCTTTGTGCATCTTACTCGGTCAATTGTTCAAAGGTCTCTAACACCTGTCAATCTGTACAGTATTCCTTTCCTGAGACAGTTACTTGTCATATGTAGGTTTCTATATGATCTTAGCAGCAAATCCCTTCTAGATGAGGACTGAGGAGATGTGCAGAAGTAAACAAGTGAAGAAATGTACAAGGAAAAACCCTCTACACAGGTGCTCGTTTCCTAATTCTGCTAAAATTTTTCAATAGGTCCCACCTAGATCAGGTCACACAGGAACGTGTCCAGATGGGTTTTGAAACCCTCTCAAGAAGGAGCCTCCACACCCTCTCTGGGCAGTCTGGGCCAGGAGTCCCTCACCCTCAACACTGAAAGAAGTTTCAGCACAGTTTTTTGTTACAGCTTTTGTGCATTACCCCTGTCACAGGACACTAAAGAAAAATGCGATGTCTCTTGGCATTCACCTTTCAAATACTTGTGAAATATTAATGAGATCCCCCCTCAGTCTCCTCTTCTCCAGACTAAACAGCCCCAGGTCCCGCAGCCTTTCCTCATATGAAAGATGCTCCAGTCCCCTGATCATCTTGGTGGCCCTGTGCTGGCCTCTCTCCAGCAGTTCCCTGTCCCTCTGGAGCTGAGGAGCCCAGAACTGGACACAGAACACACTCTTCATCATGCATCCCAGGGTGCTGATGGACCTGCTTTAGCAGGAGGATGGGACCAGATGATCTTTATAGGTGCCTTCCAACCACTACTCTTCTGTGATGCTGCAATTCTGTACTAGTGTTTTTAGTGCAGTGCTTTGAATTACAGGACAAGACTGGGACAATCTGATTTTCTCTCTCCAGAACAGAGGAGGTCAGGACAGTAAAATACATTCGGGAATTGTGCAAAAGATTCTTGCTGTCATATTTTGAGTGGATGCAAGGAGTATGAATGAATGTACAACTGATGAGGTGGTCAATGTACACAATAAGGCAATGAAATACTACCTTCTCTCTAAATCTTGTTAAAAATATTATAAGTAAAGGTAGATGTCTCAATGGGCTTTGCATCTTCATTTTTAGAAATCTAATTAGCTTCTACTTTTCCTAAGTCCTGTTTCTTTTTCTTAGACTTGGAGGAACTAAGAAAACACATTTTTTTGAGGCAATTTGAATTGCAGTAATAAACATAGACGTGGTTTCTGTTCTGACTGGTCTATTAGAATTATAATAAAAGGTTTTATTTAATATCCAAGTACTTTATCCAACTATTTCAGTGCTGAGGTGAGGGAGCCCTGGCCCAGGCTGCGCTGGGAGGGTGTAAAGGCTTCTTCTCTGGAGACATTCCAACCCAGTTTGACACATTCCTGTGTGACCTGATCTAGGTGAACCAGCTTTGGCAGGGGGGTTGGACTGGATGATCTCTAAAGTTTCCTTCCAACCCCTGCTATTCTGTGATTTAGGTAAATACTAAATATTATATCTTCTTTCCCACACCTCACAGTAAAGAATGGACAAGAGGAAGGTATCCATATTTGTGGACCACCACAGCTGTGAATCCCAGAATCACAGAATATTAAGGGTTGGAAGGGACCTCGAAAGATCATCCAGTCCAAACTCCTTGCTAGAGCAGGACTACCTAGAGAAGGTCACATAGGAACACGAGTCATGCTGTCTGACTTAATATGAGTGCAGTATCATCCAAGGAAACAGTTTTCTTTCTTGGAAACTCTTTTATTAATTAGAGCTTATTATAATCTCATGATGAAATTTGATTGGAATGGGAGCCATTTGCATATGATTTCCATACAGAACTTTGATTTTCATTTTTGAAGGGTTTGCAGAAAGTTTTATTCTCAGATTAGAGTTAAATGTCTAGGCTCCCTCTAAACTCAGGATAATCAGATACATCACTGTTAATTCCTGGCTTTCCTGGTAGTTTTTCTGGCAGCTGATATTTCTTAAGACTGTTTGTGTGTATATGTGTGTGAGATGAATCACATTTGTTTAGAAATAAAACTAAACCTACAGGTCACCAGGATCAAGTGGGTTAAAAGGCAATGTATTTTGAAAATATTAATACACAAAGCCAAATGTATATTGTAGGCATCCAAATACCAGTCTGAAATTTTCAGAAATGTGGATCTTAAGAGGTTTTTACATATATTTACTGCTTTCTAAGAATATTTTGGTGTGTCAGTTTTCTTTTCCTCTTTTATAAGAATGTTAAACTGTGAAAAAACAACCTCTCAGCAGATCTCTTAGTGCTAGTCATGTACATGAAAAACAGAGTGGAATTTCAGCATATACTCTCTTCCTTAGCACCAGTGATTTATAATCTCTCAGATTGCTTCTTAAATACTTTCACTTCATATTTTTCCTAATGTTAATCCTTCTAGAGGAATATGAGTGTGTGGTAGAGTACTTTACAATCTTGCTTTTGAGTCTCAGAGGGCTTTCTTGACTTGGCCTTGTTGCTCCCGTTTATTTCCCTGAGGAACAACTATGAGAGGAACTGTGTCTCTGAAGTACAGAACTCCCTTCTGAATTTATTTTTCACACCTTTTATTTTTCAAGCAAAAATCTACTTTCTAATTGCTTTCTGTTGTTTTAATGCTATACAGTGCTTAGTGGACTGTGGCAGAGATGGTGGCTTTCTCAGAATTTTAATGTGTATCTAGTTGGGCAGGTAGAGTTTATCCAAGAAGAATCCAGTGAAGATACTTTACCAGTATTCCAATCTGATAGTTTTGTTCACAATTTTAACAAACTGAAAAGCTTCTTTTGCTTACTTTGTGAAGAAAGAGTAACTGACTGAACTTCTTTCTGAAATTGAAACTAAATGTTTAACCTTCCTCATTTGTAAGTATCCTTAACAGAAGTACATTTAGCCACAGAACAAGTAGCAATTGCATTTTCTTTTGGTTCAGAGTAATATCTTCTTTTTTGTTTTTTACCTCCTCATTTCTTTATAGATCATGGAATCATAGAATGGTAGGGTAGGTAGAGATCATCCAGTACAATCCCTTGCAGAAGCAGGTTCACCTAGATCAGGTCACAAAGGAACATGTCCAGATAGGTCTTGAAGACCCCCAAGGAAGGAGCCTCCACACCCTCCCTGGGCAGCCTGGGCCAGGGCTCCCTCACCTCAACAGTAAAATAGTTTTTCTTATATTTAAGTGAAACTTTTTGTGTTGCAGCTTCATCCCATCACCCCTTGTCCTGTTGCTAGCTACTCTCAGTCTCCTCCAGGCTAAACATCCCCAGTTCCTGCAGGCTTTCCTCATCAGGAAGATGTTTCAGTCCCCTGATCATCTTGGTGTCCCTGTGCTGGCCTTTCTCCAGCAGTTCCCTGTCCCTCTTGAGCTGAGGAGCTCAGAACTGGACACAGGACTCCAGATGAGGCCTCAGCAGGGCAGAGCAGACGAGGAGCAGAACCTCCCTTGACCTGCTGCCCACACTCTTCTTGCTGCATCCCAGGCTGCCATTGGCTTCTTGCCCACAAGGGCACGTTGCTGGCTCATGATCACCCAGCACTCCCAAGTCTGTCTCTGCAGAGCTGCAGTTCGACCCCCAGCCTGTGCTGGTGCATGGGGTTGTTTCTTCTACAAAAACTGAATTTATGTCTGTTGAAGTTCCATTTCCTGAATCCCAGGCTCTTGGTGGGGCTGTTGAGAGCAGTCAGCTCACCAGTGTACGGATGGACAGCATTAACAGTGTTCTCCCAGAACAGGAAGCAAGGTTTTTCACGTATAGGATGCATCATTCTCTTAAGATATATAAATGATACATTTTCTCTTGCAGTTGTGTAAAGATCTTCTCTTTTACACTTTTTTAAGACTCCTTCTTGAAAGATTTGCATTGTGTCTTGCTTCTTTCTAGGATTTAAGAGACACAGCACTCTGCGGCCTAATGCATTCTCATTTTGGATGTTAAAGATGTTAATCAAACCAAGATTTGTATTTATTTATAAAATGTAATATAAGTTCATGATTTCCACTGCTATTTTTTGGTTCTCTCACTTTTATTTTCTGTCTTTCTCTGGTAACTTATAGCAGGCTTGTGGCTGTGACATGCTACTGCTTATTGATTTAAGGAGTCTAATTGAAAGGTATTCAACAAACATGGTTTTCAATTTACAGTTTTGCCCAAACTATGTTTAGGTGCCAGGGGCTCATTTGCAGCAGCTGATGGTTAAAGATTTAAAAGTAAAGCTGTATGTCATCTAGGTGTACCTCAGTATGCAGGGTTTTCACCAAGGACTTGTCATATGTCTTACATAGCCTGCAGGCTAGAAGTGTGTGTCTGTGCATTTGTGTCTGCATGTGCAACCACAGGAAAGGAAAAAGGCAAAGAATCAATGATCTCAAAATTAATTAAAATCAGAAAGACTTTACCCCTGCTGACAGGATATTTAGGATGAAAATAATTAAATGAGCTATTGTGGCAAATGCAATATCGATTGCTCTCCAAGAGCAGCTCCTTCCAGACTTAGATGAAGATTGATAACTGTTTTTGAACAGTTAGAGCCAAAGGCAACCATTCTCATCTCCAATTTGTGTGCGTGTGTGCAGTCTGACAAATGGCTTTTAACCCAACCCTCTATTGACCACTATAAAAAGCTATTATCTACCACAAATAAATGGCATATACATGTTTCTCCTTTCTTCTTCATGTCTGTATAGCTGAAAATTCGTCATTTACGGCTGTTTGGTTCCTCATACTTCAGAAACAGTAGTTGTCATCCTTTCAGGACAGAAAGGGTTTGTTTGTTTCAATTCAGAGTTGGCTTTTTATTTTCTTTGAGTAAGCAAGATCAGGAATTGCACCCTGGAATTAGAGATGAAGCAAAGAGAAAGTTAATATGTGCAGAATCATCATGAAACAGCTGACAATAATGATTGAAGATGGCACCAGATTTTCTCTAAGTTAGCTACAATATGGCTACGATAGCAAGTGAAGAGGCTCAGTGGGGGCAGCCCCATAAAACAAAGCTGCTGGTGCCAAAACCCTACTGTTATTTCACACTATGCTGTTTTCAGCTATTTTGCTGCAGGATTGTTCCTTTAGACAAAATGAAAGAGCAGACGGAGCACAAAAAAGACAACCCAAGAACACATCTCTTAGTGGATTTTTATCTTCAGAGAGCCTGGTTCATGCACTGTAAGACAGCTCCATGATGCAAATCAAAACATCAGATTGTGGGAACAATAAGGAGAGTTGCTTCAAAAGCTCGCTGCTGATTGAAACTGTAATCTGTGATAGACTTTCTAGAGAAATGGAGTCTGAAAAAAAATGTTGTGAGAACAAATCATAATGAAAGGAAAGCGAGTGGACAAGTGTTGTTTTTGTTTCAGTGACAGACTAAACCAAAAATAGATATAGAAAATGCCAGACTCAGAAAGGGAAGTAAAAAATGTAGGCTCAATGCTTGTTTAAAATATCAAAACAAGCCTGTTGAAAGCATTTGCCTTTGAATTGTATTAATTTGTCCAAATGTTTATGGAAGCAGACTCTTACTCATCAGCTTATTTGTGGAAACACATTCACTGGAGGAAACCAGTTCCACGTCATCGAGAAAGTAAGTGGCTCTTTGCAAAACATAGTAAGAAGTGATGAGAATCGAGAAGTGCTTAACAAGTGCTTCCTACTTTTAAGTTGACAATTCTGTTCTGCTAACAGCTCTAGCATCAAACCTAGCTGTTCCTCTGTCAGTGGTTTTCAGTGTTTTTGGTGAGCTAGAGCTCTGTGAGGTGAGATTCTCCAGTTACTACACAGCGTAGGTACATTGGTTCTGAGATCTTTCAAGATAAAGGGCTCACACAGGTATCTCTGCAGAAATCTCTTCTATCCCTGTCTGAAGAATCTATAAATAGATGTACTTTTTTGGAACTTAGAGACTTCTTCTGAAGTTTTTTTAATAGTTGAATTATTTCCATTCCATTTTTAATTAATTAATGGATAAGAATTTGTAAAGAAATCAAATGCTAAATTGTTTTAGAGATTGAAGCATGTACCTTTTGATCTTTAGGTTGCTCAGACTTCCCCTGTTTTGTTAAAATGAGATGAAATAGATAATTACGTTAAAATGAGAAAACTATTGTCTTATAGACCTCATTTGTAGGCTGCCTGCATCACAGAATCACAGGTCAAAGTCAGAAGGTAACATCATGGAATAATACTTCAGGAGAAAGCATTTTCTTTCTATGAATAGATGTCATTTGGCCTGTACATAAAAGATTGTCTAAGAAATAAGAGATGAAGAGAATATGTTGATGAATTGTTAACCTAATAGAATTTATTGTTATTTAAGACACTTTGCAAAATAATCAATTTCATTAAGACTATAGCATTAGACATCTAGGTTAAATATGTCAGGAGGATGGGGCATCCCTTTCTTCATTGTATGCAGTGACAGGACAAGGGGTGATGGGATGAAGCTGCAACACAAAAACTTCCATTGAAACGTATGAAAAATTCTTGCCCTGTGAGGTGAGGGAGCCCTGGCCCAGGCTGCCCAGGGAGGGTGTGGAGGCTCCTTCCTTGGAGGTCTTCAAGACCCACCTGGACATGTTCCTGTGTGACTTGATCTAGGTGGACCTGCTTCTTCACAGAGATTGGACGAGATGATCTCTAAATGTCCTTTCCAACCTTACCACCCTATGATTCTATGTTTTTAATTTCATGGTACTATATTTTGAGGGGTTTTTTTTATTGCTGGAGGGCATACAGACATTATATTTTACCGTAAGTTTTCCACAGCTGATCAATAATCACTGCCACTTAGTGTTAGGGACAGTACTGGTGTGCTGTTTTGCATGAATAAGAGGCTTCCAAATATAGTCAAACTTACTAAACTCCATTCAGGTGAATATTTTCTAAACAAGCGCTTCTCTTAGGAAAAGTATTTTGAGAAAATTTCAGCTATGTCTAATTAGTCAGTTCTGGGTAGAGAAGTAGGGCACAAATACTAAGCTTAAAACATTTATTTCTTTGTTTTTTCAATGTTTCCCAAGAAAAAGTCAAGCTCTCAGTGTGTTCAGCTAGAAGCTTGGAATTCTGTGTTAATACAACAATGAATTTTATTTTGCCTTCCCAAGTTAGACATTTTTTAACGGTATCTGATATCAGTGCAATTCTGTCTTGCTCTGTCGTAGCCTCAGTGGACTTCATGTGTATCTATGGGGTCTTGTAGAAAATATGCTTTTTAGTTTTAGAAATTGAGACTTCCATGCTCAAGAGGTAAAATTTATATCCTGTAAACTTTTTCTGTGTGGTAAACACCAATTTTGTAAGGATTTTTCTCTGTTTCTTTAACAAAACATATATATATCTACATGTATTACAAAGAAAAAAACCCTTAGTGTTTTATTTTGTTACGTAGATATTTTCCTATAGAAATATCTGCATGCTCTACTACTTATAACAGAGAGGATCTTGTGCAATAGGAATCACAAGTAGGATCACAAGTCTGGGCTTTATCAGGGCCAACTTTAGCCTTTTCAAAAAATTGCTAGAGGATATATTATGGGAGAGGGTACTAGAAGGTAAAGGGGCCCAAGATAGTTGGTCTCTGTTCAAAGAGCCCTTTTTCCAAGCTCAGGATCAGAGCATCCCAGTGGGTAAGAAATCAAGGAAGGGATCAAGGAGACCCGCATGGTTAAAAAGGGCAAACTCCAGTGGAACAAGAGAGTCTGTAGATCATGGAAGGAAGGGATGACCACTGAGGATGAATGTAAGACTGTCATCTGAGGATGTAGGGAGGCAACTGGGAAAGCTAAAGCCTCATTGGAGTTGTGCCTTGCAAGGGAGGTCTGACAAAAGTAGCACTAGAGACCATGTAGGCCCACTGTTGAATGAGGCAGCTGCCCTGGTGACAGAGGACAGAAAGAAGGCAGAGTTAATGAATCCCTTCTTTGCCTCTGCTGGATACGGTCCTCAGGAGTCTCGGACTCCAGAGGAAGTCAAGTGAAAGGAGGAGTTTTGTGTGGTTGATGAGAACTGGGTTGAGGATCAGTTGAGCAATCTAGAAATTGCAGAATTACCTTCATAAACTCTAACCAAAGATAAACATTGCTAAATAATCAGATTTACTTTTCTGTTTTATGTTGTCTCTTGATAAAACCCCTTTTATTGCACTATTTGACAGTCTTTGGACGAAGAATCTAAGAGGTAATAAAAAGGGATTCTACTATACATACACTCTGTTTTTTTCAGTACAGTCTGATTAATATGGTTCTTTTGTGCTAATTTAGACAAGCAAGGGAAAATAAGATTGGCTTAGTACAAGTGAGGATGACGATAAAGGATTGTGCACTGTGTATTGCCAAGATAACTAAACTGAGGAAAAACTTCAGGATCAGAATGCACAGAAATGAGCTGAGTGAAAAATGCACAGAAATGAGCAGCAAACAGGAAAATTGTATGATTTTAACTATTAACACCGATTTTTGATGGTACATTCTTTGAAGGTCTAAGAATTTTCTTACAGGTGCAGATGAATCCTCGTATTTATTTGATCTTTGTAGCAAAGGGACTGTGTGAATGATCTTTCTGTTTTCTCTTAGAACTCTCAGAAGTGTTATGGACGTGGCAAAGAAATTGTAAAGACTTGTATTAATTGATGAGGCTCATCACATTGGTACCTATTTATTTTTCCTTCTATCTGTCAAAGGCCATTTGGTTAATAGAGCTGTTTGTGAGTGTGAATATGAACATTAGAAATCCCTGTGGTACTGAGGTTAAGGCAGAATGCATTTATATAGTTCCTCTATGGTTTTCCTCTATGCTCTCTTCACTATGCAGACTCCAATTTCAGACAGGGAGAATCTTCTGAAATAAAAGCAATTAACATCTCTAACAATAAGATGAACGGTATGAAAATCACCCTTTCTAACCTTACTAAAGCATAGTTAAGATGTATTTGTATGCTTAAGGAAAAATATATCCTCATCAGATTAATCTGAGATATGCAAAAAAAACGTTAAAACTTTTGCCTGAGCTTGGACACATTTTCATTTTTAAATGTAGATTTGGATTTAGAGCAGAAATGTGACTGTTATCCTGAGGGATGGAGTCCTGATGGAGTATTGAAAAAGCTGGAAGTATATTCAGATTCAGGTCCTATTTTTGGTTTAGTAATTGTGATAATTATATACTATCAGTTGGCTTTATGATATAAATATCCTTTTGAAAGTGAACTATGTTTAGAGAGAGAGTGAGAGTTCCAAAATTTCCAGGATAGATCACTGGTTGAATTTAGATTTTGTATATTGCTACAAATTTTATTGGACATACCAAACTTCAAGTATACATAAAAAAAAATCTGATCACTATGAAGATTGTGGTTAGTTCCCATATTCAGCAAGACAGCAGCTGTGTCTAATGTGATAGCAAAATTGTTTTGAGCTGTTTAAATAATCCTGTACTTTTTCTAACACTGAATTATTAGAAGTGACTTCTAAGTTTTGAAAGTTTTATACACATAAGAATGCCCATATGACTTCACTCTGTTTATTTGTCTGTCATTCTTTTTCATACTTTGAACTTCTGTGTGTTTTGCTATTTAAGGATTTTGAAGTTCCTAAAACTTTAATTAAGCTCACATCAATGTACCTGTTGATATTAACCACTGAGGTTACCCATTAAAAGTTATTTAGCTGTTTCTGAAACACCACAATTTAAAGTGGTACTTAAATTAGGTAATTTTTTTCTAGGCTAATATATTAGACTATTGGTCTAAGATGGCTGCTTTCATGAAGGCATATTCAGAAAACTTGCAAAGGTTATGTCACAAATCAAAACACATCTTTTCAATCATTGAATACATTGCCTTAGTGTAAACAGATTTTAATCAAAAAGAAAATCTGTCTCATGCAAATATGTCTGAATGTATTTTTTTTCAGTGTCTACTCAGATGTGTCTGGACTCAACAATTTATCAGAATACAATTATTAGAACTAGCATCATAAGGTGATAAAAAGTTTATTCTGAAAGCAAACATTAAATAGTGGAGGATTTAATTGAAAAAAAAAAAAAGCTGTATTTCACTGTATAAACAGTGAAATGCCGTTGTTGGAGGCACAAATGCTAAAGAAAGAAAATGTATTGTTACGAAGTGGCTTTACTCCTTTGTACTCTGTCTGGACATATAACATATAACATACAAGCTGATTAAAAATGATCCAACAATGAATAACGTAAAAATGGATGTGCTTCCAAAACTAAAAGTATAAACAATCCACAAAAAACCCTAGCAAAAGCAAAGATAAAATTAACTACTTCTTAAATCTAAACGAAATACTGGTTTCCTAAATCACAGAGCAGTGATTTCTTTTCTTTTGGGTTTTACTTATTTTAGAGGAAGTGTTAATCCAAAAGCTAAAAAATGACTCATTGAAACAGAGCCATAGGACACAAGTTTAGAAAGAAATTATAGAAGGCTGACATAAACCAGATTTCTCTTTTGAAACAAATAAAAAGTATTTAAAGGGCTAGTTACATTTTACAGTGCTTAACAATTTCTTTTCTCATGCAAACATGATTTTTTTTTTAAGGCTTCCTGTGTAATCATGTTTGTTTGGTTGTGTTTTTTTTTTTGCTGAGGATATTAAAGTCTGTGTCATTAGTTCTTTCTAAGGAGAGAAAAATGTAAATGGAGCTTGGTGAAAGCAGAAGAAGGCACTTTACTGTGAAGTCTGAGAACTGTTTTGTCTCTGCATTTCATACATCTATTGGCATTTTATTTAAAAGTCTGAAGGTGTGAGAGATCTGAATTCCTCAAATATTATGAAACTTACAGGATACAGAACTAAAATGTGTAGAGATTTATTCTTTAGATTGCTTTTCTTTTCTCATTTTTTTATTAGATTTGCATTTAATCTCTGGATTATCCTAACTTTGCCTCTCCTGTTATCAGCTGTACTCTCTTGCTGCTTGTGGGCACAAAGGTATTCAGTGTGTATGCTGAGTAGGATCTTTTTGTAATTACTTCATGCAGAGGGACTTCTTATGTCATGTGATAAGCCTTGAATTTTGAACTAATACAATAGTAGCAATAGTAGGTTCTTTATTATGAATACGGTTGATGGTGTTGCAGTGATCACAATCATATTGATTTTTTTGAGCAGAACACATGAAGGAAATAGACTACCAAAGACCAAATAATGACCTGGTTGTTCCTGGTAATTAGTTTTTTGCTGTCTGTCTTTAAGTTATACAGGAATGTGCTGGAGCTTTTTATTGCAAAAAATATTGTATCACATACTGTAATTCCTAAAGTTCAGAAAAAAAAGTTGAGGAAGTACTTCAGAGTAACATTCAGCTGGAATTACACCTGTTTTTAAGGATATATAGAAACCTAACAACAGAACACCTCATTCTGGTTGCATGTTGGAAGCGCGGTTCTGCAAGTACTTATGCAGTCAGATGTCATGTTACTATTGCAAGCAGCACACTGGAAGGCCTTTGCTTCTTGGATTAGTGGAGTAGATGGTATGATTGATAGTTTACAAGGTTTTATTAGCTAGAAAATAAAAAAATGTAAGAAAATACATTTCAAAAGTCATTCTAGAACTAATTTTTTTGCCTTTATTTCTTTCTTTTTCGTATCTTTGACAGTGTTTTTTTCAGATAAATGTAGATGACTACACAGGCTGAACAATTTATGCTGGAAGCTTTTCCCTCTTTCTATGATTTGAAAGGAGTAAATGACCCTGAACACTTGTAGAGGCTAGTGACAGATAACTTGTCCAATAAATAATAGATTTAAGAAATAAGTAAGAATGAAAAGTTGATCAGAAATTCAGGAAACCAGTTAGGGTTCAACCTGTCATCAGAACAGGAAACCTTTGATAGAGAGACTGCCTTTGAAACCAGATTGTCATCTAATCAGATTTAAACATTGAAGTCTGAATATTTGCAGACTCTTTCCACTTATTCTTTTAAGTGAAATTTTCCTTCATGCCTAAGTTTTTTGCTCCACAAGAATTACAAGGTGTTGGTGTCAGAAAATATAATTCTAAATTTTTCTATGCGCTTCAGGTTTTATTCGAAATCTTGAGCATTTTATTCTGATTCAGACATTCTGATCAGATTCTGAATCAAACGTCAAGCAGATGAGAGAAACAACTGCTGCTATTCTCATTTCAGAAAAACCTGTGTTGGTCACCTGCTAACTACATCACCTCAGTTAGTTGCTGCAAAAAGTTGAAGATGTCTGAAAATTTCTCCTCCAATAAGTCAAAATCAAGCTGCAATAAGTGGCTACCCACACTATATCATGTTCCATTTGGCCATTTTTCTGAGATCAAGCTATGAGGCATCGAAGCAAAAGAAGAAAATCTTTATTTTCTCTTTACATTTAAGACAAAATTCCACTTTTTAATAAAAATTACCTGGACAATTTTGATTTTATTGATTAAAAATAAAATTGCTAGTTTTGAGGCCTTTTTCCATAATATAATAATAAAGCATTTGTTTAGATGTTAATACAAGTGTTTGTTGATGGAGAAAACAATTTGCATCCGTATTATCTCTATTTAAAATCACATAAACTTGTCTCTAAACAAACATCCTGTTTAAAATTCATGAGGCAACTAAGTGTTAAAAGAAAATCTAAGGAGCTATGCCTTAATGTGATGATTATTCAGCTAAAATACTAACATACTTTGAAAAAAATAAATGAATTTATGCCAGCAAGTCATGTGATACTTAAAAAAAGTTAAATGAACATTGTATACAGCTTGCTGATGCCCATGTCTTGTTCCTGGTTGGAATACATTTTTGAGGGGTGAAAGGAAATACCTCTATTGTTTGTTTAATTGTACCCCAGGGTGAACTTGGGAATGTGTCAAGAAGTAAGAAAACACCAGCTTTAATAAGCATACAATGCAATTTAACAGTTCATAAAACAGTAAAATTTAATCCCAGACTGAGAGATTTATTAAATCTCACTCAGCAAAATGCTTTTGTGGGATGTGTTAGCAAGTGAGAATTAAGTGAAATGATTTCAGGGGCAATAGATTTTATTACCTGAGGAGGGGAGAACTAGTTTTGCAAGCCATTTCTTCCTAATTTCATTCACTCATTATAATTGCCTTGAGTAGGAGAGCTTTCTGCTTGTCGTAGTAATATTTTGGGTCTCTGGAATTTGTGCACATGATACTATATTTGTCAGGATTCACCTAACCTCGTTTTTCTGATACTTCTGCTAGTTAGATGATTCTGCCAGTCTCTTGTGTTATCTCTATGAAAGAGTATGCTGACTTGTATCACTTGCTTATGTCTAACTGGTATAAGTGTTAACACGTGATTCAAATGGTCCCTCCCCCAACATTTTTTGAAGTTAATTTCTTTCAATACATTTATTCCTATAGCCTTGTATGAAAAACTCCATGAAGACTCAGAGTCCAGCTGTGCCCACGGCTAGCTTAGTGTTACTCTAATATCCCTGTTACTGTGAATTGCTGGAAGGACTATTTTTTTTCCCCATTATTGCTGGCCAGATTGTGTTCTGTAATATCAGTTTTTATGGCATGCATATCCCATGGAGATACGGAATACCCATGAGAATGTTCTTTAAATTATTCCTAACCTGAGGTAGGTTAAGGTAACATAAAAGCATTTATTTGCTTTTATGCTTTCCATTAGAGGTGGAAATATTTCAGGAAAGATAAGACACACCTGCTCTACTTGGAAAGGATTTTCTCTCTCTGGGCTCTGCTGTTTTGCTTTACTGGTTTACTGTGGACTTCAACACAGAGCTGAAATTTCAATACACTATGTCGTGGGTCACATTCATTAGAGAGAACCATTTCTTAATATGGAATGGCTTAGGGCCATTTAACTGTTACAGTTTATATCTATAAAAACACCTTTTCTCTTGAATCTAGATTAGAATATGATGTGTTAAGCTCATTAATAAAATCTGTGTTTTATCAAGATGTATATTCATAACTGTTTAGAGCTTAAAAAATTAGGACAGCAGATGTATATTATACTTATGTTTTATTTTTCAGTGAGGACAAGTATTTTGTAGCTATCAAATGAGTACAAAATGCTGCGCTTTACCTTCCTGTCTCCTTTTCAAGCATTCCATAAGATATATGAACTTACTACAATGCAAAACTATGAAAAAATCACTTTCATTTCATAGTGCAAAAAGCAGTAAAGGCATAAACTTAAATCTATTTTTATATTGACATTTTTCTGCAATACGAGTTCAGAGAAAGATACTATATTCTTGTGCCTTCTACATATCTATGTGATCTCAAAATGATCACATTATTGAACATAATTTGGATACAAATATTTCCTTTGGACTGCTGTTTAGACTTCATTTGTTTTGATATATATGTTGTTATATGACCTGATCTAGGCTGACCTGCTTGTGCAGGGGCGTTGGACTAGATGATCTCTAAAGGTCCCTTCCAACCCTACCATTCTATGATTCTATGTGATTAAATACATATCCTTTTATTCTTCTGTTAATCTAAACTACTGTTTCATCCTCAAGGTAAATACTTGTTCTATATTTTATTATGTGTATGACTGAAACCCTGTAGACATTCCTAAAGATGATCATTCTTCATTTTTATAACAACATATTATAGAAAATTCTCTTTTTATACATCTGAAACATAGAAAATAATACAAAATTTTAGAAATTAGATTTCAAACACTGCCTGGAAGCAGTGGAGTGTATGTCTGTTCCATTAACCGTAAAGTCTTTACTGCCACAAATAAAATAACAGTTGATCAATGGAGTTTTGTAGTTCTCTTAGTGCTGTTTCTGAGAAATTGTTATTGAAAATGGGAAAATATTCAACATTATAGTGATTAAAATAACACTGTACAGCCCACAAATAGTTAGAAACTTTCTCTTAATCTTCTTATAGAATCACAGAATGGTAGGGTTGGAAGGGACCTTTACAGATCACCCAGTCCAATCCCCTGCAGAAGCAGGTTCACCTAGATCAGGTCACACAGGAACGTGTCCAGGTGGGTCTTGAAGACCTCCAAGGAAGGAGCCTCCACGCCCTCCCTGGGCAGCCTGGGCCAGGGCTCCCTCACTGAAACACTGAAATAGTCTTTTCTTNATATGTGGTAGTTCCAGCTTCAAGCAATGTTGGCACCATTGGCAAAACACCATAGGAGAATTTGAGACCTATGTTTCCAGTTATTCTGTTTTATGGGTTAATATGACATTGTCCTTATCTAATTCAAGATCTATTCTTTCCAATTTTCTGACTGGCCAACAGTAGAATTTGTAATAAAGGAACATAATAAACATAAAATTAAGATTTTTTTTTATAAGTAAATATTAGTTTATTTTTATATGTACATTATCATAGTTTCTGCAGTCATATGTAGTGATTTTTAAAGGCATTTTTATCATTTTCTGTCAAATAGGACAACTTTTAAAGAAAGTCATAGTGTTGGTAATCAGAGCTCTTCTTCACTGTTGCTGACCATTCTTTCCTGCCTTCTGAGCGTGGTCAGGTTTTTCTCACATCTTATCTATTTTTCCTGAATTGTTTAAAAGAGAGGAAGAGGAGTCAGCTTGTTAGAACAAAAGAAAAATGAAGTGTATTGTTTGGTTATGAAACATCCTATTCATTCAAGGTTTTGTAATTAATAGATACATATCGTGTGTTAAATAACCGGTAAGGGTGACTGAGAGAAAAAGAAACAATTATCGAAGGATAAGTATTGGTTAGCAGGCTGAGGAGATTGATTTTTGAGTGCTTTTGAGGGCTTTCAAATTCATAAGTATCCCATTCTGAACCCTTACTCTGCAGTGTAATTCTCCATAAAACAGTAACGCTGGGGAGGGAGGAGGTTTGACAAGGTTGTGCTGTTCATTGTACTTCCAGAACCCACAGCTTGCTCAGGCTGTTAGATCAAAGAAATACTCTCTTAATTGCGCTGTGTTGTCTCTGTCTCTCATAAAGCTGACTATAAATAGTTGGGACTTGTTTTGATTTTTTTTTTTCCTCAGCTGATAAGAACATGACTTCACATCCAGTGTTCTATCCAGTGCATTACTGTTGTGTAAGAAAGAAATCAGAAATGATAAGGGCTACTGGAAAATTCAGTCCTTCTGGAACGTGCCCTAACTCATAACAGTCTCATTATGTTATAAACTCTTGCAAGGCCAGGAACTACAAGTGAGAGTATCCCACTGCAGTATGAAATGAGCATGTTAACTTTTTGTTAAACCAGTGGCTGTAGTCAGTCTTGAATTTGAGGTTTGTTTCAGAAGATACTGTGGTTCATAGCTAATGGAAACACAGTAATAAAAGATATTATATGATGCAATAAGTTGCAGGATGGATGAAAAACTCCATGTGAGTTGCTTTTAACAGGTTAATACGTTTTCAACATTTTTTTCTTTACAAAAAAGTGGAAAATATTCTTTCACTTTTATGCATTTATCTGGATGCTTTTGTCATGGTCACCTAGGAAACAAATGCAGATGTACATTGGTGAGCATTTGCATTCCGTTTCAATTTTGATGCAGCTAAGGGAGTCACACTTGGAAAGCATTTAAGCCTCAATGTAATTAATGCATAAAAATTTTCAGAATACATTTTCACCCAGAGGGTTATGAAGCATTGGAAGGCGCTGCCCAGGGAGCTGGTAGAGTCACCAACCCTGGGGATATTCAACAGACACACAGATGAGGTGCTGAGGGGCATGGTTTAGTTTAGTTATGGGCCTGGCAGTGTGAGGTGAGTGATTGGACTCTATGATCTTCAAGGTCTTTTCCAAACATAACAATTCTACGATTAGTGACCATCTGAAACTAGGCAGAATCCTTTGAACTGTTTCCTCTTTTAAACATTATTGGGCTTTATCTCACAAGGGCAATATTTGACTGACTAGAGAGATAATCTTGAATAACGGGTTGTATATGAAAGATACAAGCTATCCTGCTTAATGTGGTAGTACTTACTCAGATAGTACTCAGGTAGAGATAGCACAAGACTGAAAAAATTAGAAAAGCATATGCATACTTTGCTAATAAATGGAAAAAGCTTGGCTCATGTGGTGCAGTATTTAATGTGAACTTTGTGTTGTCCTCCCTTGTAATTTTTAGCGAGTCAATTCAGTTTAACACTGAACTCACTAGAGAATCAGAATGTCACGTTTAAAGATTATTTTTTTTACTTCAGGGTTTTTGTTTTGGTGTTTTTTTTTTTCATGGAACATTTTGTTTGTTAAAGAACAGAGCACTGGCCCAGGCTGCCCAGAGGGGTTGTGGAGGCTCCTTCCTTCGAGGTCTTCAAGTCTCGCCTGGACACGTTCCTGTGTGACCTGATCTAGGTGAACCTGCTTCTGCAGGGGGGTTGGACTGGATGATCTCTAAAAGTCCCTTCCAACCTTGCCATTCTACGATTCTAAAATATTTGTCTTTGCGTAAAAATCAAGATATATTCAATTTATTAAGTATTTGTAACCCAATACTAATCACGGTAGACACTGGTAAATGTAGATTCTGATCTCTACCTCGTAATAGGACAGAGCCTGTCAAATGAGTTATAGACTACCACACTATTGTATTTTCCTTCTCATTTATCTTTGATGAAGAAACGTATTTTGACAACATCTTTTCTGAATCAAATATTTAAGGTTTTCATGGTATAAAATCTGATCTTTATAGACTGTTTACAGACTTTCAAGTTGTGTTACAGAGGAGCTGCATCTGAATTTGATTCTGGTACAAATTTGGAAGTTTTATTCCTTCTTTGACAAACATAAAAGCTTGTTTTTTTTTTTCCTGTTCTTTCTTTCATAGTTAAAGGGACATTAATTTGCTTTTACTGGACATGACTTAAATAAAGTCAAGTTCAAACACAAAACACAGATCAATTTAAACCATTATGCATCATATTTGCAAAGAGATTACCTTTAATAGTATCTTACACTCACCATAAAAGTATTTTGCAAATGGTTAAGTAAACTAATCCTCATAAAAGTAATCCTTACGTTGTTAGGGAAATAAGGGTTGAGTGGACTTTGCTTTGGCCTTCTTCTTTGACTTCTTTTCTGTGAAAAATGTCCCCCACAGTCACTGAAAAAAAAACTGGCAAAGAGGGAAAATATGAGATCTTGTTAAGTACACAAATATTTTGCTCTAGGGAAAACAAAGTACTAATATTGCAAATAGCTTATCCTTGTCTGGGATCCACACTGAATCAAATACTAAAGAAAACAAGTAACTGTATTAGGCTTCATTTTTTCCATTGATTTATTTTATATGCCAATCAATGTATAAAATTTCCTGGTGTTTTCAAGCACTTCACAGAATACCTTTTAAGTAGGAGACATACATTTCATTAGTAACGAATTTAATTGAGAGGAAAATCAATCACATCAGTTTAATTTAACATTTAACTGAAAACCTGATATTTTTCTCTAGCTTTTAAACTGTTTTTAATGATCTACATATGAGTAACTGAAAGTTCTTCCAGATCATGCCTATGTAACTACTCCATTTTTAATACAATTTGTAGATCACAGAGAACTACAATTATAGTGATTAGTGATAGCTCAAACATGATTTTTCCTTTTTGAGAAGTCTGCTATTTCTGACATAACTCATGAAGAAACAGAATTAGCCTAGCAAACCTTCATCTTAAATTAACATTAAGCTTGATTGCATGATAAAAAATCATGTTTCCTAAACATAAAGCACATATTTTTGCAATTTAAAGATAATTCTGGAGCACTTACATGAATCAGAGAGGTGCGGTTTAGTGGTATATGAGATCCTCATACAGTTTGAAGGTAAATGAGAACGTCATACAAAAACATTGCTGTGCAAACAGTGTGCACACACAAGTCATGGCTTAATGTTATTATATGTGAAATAAGCAATTTCTTTTAGCCCTTACGGTCAATTAAGCACAGGTATTCCAAAAGCAGTTAGCACAACTCTTGAGACAGATATCAAATGGCATCAATGAATTCTTATTTTCTGTAAGTCTGAAGATGGTTGTGAAGATTCTTCTGTTGTGTTAGCCATGCTTGGAATTTATCTACGTGTGAGAGTCCTTTCTGTCCCCTTTTTGTTTTTGGAAGGCCTCAAGATGCAGGTCTGGATATCAGGTTGCAGCTACAGTGCATAAACCATCCTTTTGGTTTCAGGCTTTTCATCTGAGTCTTGTCTAACCTGTCAGCTGTGATGAAGGCCACTAAAAATCATACTTATTTTAAGTCATAAGAAGGGCAGAAAAACTTCACAAAGAAGCAATTTGTCAGTTCTGTTACGTGGGGAAGATTTCTGCTCATCAAAGACTCAGGTTATTGTGGGTTTCCTTTGTATCAGCTTTGCCTATATAGGTTAGAAGCCAGTAAAAACCACTACCCTAAGAGCTTCCCACTACACCTCCAAGTTCCAAAACCCTCCCTAAAATACTGATTAACTAGGACAAACAAGCATGTAACAAAAATCACAGTGTTATACCTTCTAGAACTTATCATGTGCCTTTGACTTTTTTGAGTGATGTTGGGAAAGATGAAGAAAAAGACCATTTTTTACTTTGCAGAGGCCCAGAGAGAAGTAATAGACTCTTTCTCTAGTAATAGGATTCTTTTTCTGCTTTCTTTCTGCTGAGTCTAGCTCCACCAGAGACCTTTCACAGTGAGATCAGAGTGCTTGCAAGCAATTTGTTAGTATATAGCAAGACTCAAAAGTGATTACAAAGAAATATATCTGAAAAATAGAAGCAAACACAAGACCTATGGTAAGGCAGGAGGTAAAGGAATGACAGAATGGTATTGAGAAGAAATGTGTAGTATCCAACTGAGTCTGGGAAAAAAATCAAACTCAGATTGGTACTTTCTCTCTGTTTGAGATATACTGTGACTGAAATTACATGTCTGATTAAGCCATGACTTCGAAGTGCTGAAAACTTTCTTGTTAGTTGATAGAGGTAACTCAAAACCAGATGTATATTCAGAGACATCTGGCACCTTTATCACCTAACTCAACTTTCTTCTATTTCAGTTTGATGAAAAAAAAATATAAACTATAGCTTCTGCAGTTGAAGTTGGTTTTCCTTTCCTAGTTGCACAAATTACAGTACCATGACTAGTATTTTAAATGAGTTCATAGAATCATAGAATGGTAGGAGTTGGAAAGGACCTTTAGAGATCATCTAGTCCAACCTTCATCTATATCCAAGCAAGTCAAAATGAATGCTAAGAAGGAGTGTGAAAACAAAAGCCTACAACACATGGTTCAGAATCTACCAAGATATATTTCTGAAATGCTTTTAAAAGAGTCATGAAACTTAACTAAACTAGTACCAGTCTATTTCTCCACCAAGATGATTTTCCTGTGTTGGGTGTGCTTCAGTAAACAGAAACATTTTAACAGGTTTCTATCTGAAATTCAAGTACCTTTGCTTCTCCTGAAGCTTCTGCCACTTCTTCCCTCTGGACTGCTAATCTCCGTTTACATAGAATAAAGAATCATAGAGATTTAATTAAGGACATTTCCTCCCTGGTCCCCACAGAGTCTCTTCCTGAAACCTGCAGTACTTCACATGCCACAAAGTTGTGACTGTGTGAATTAAGGAAGAGAAAGCAAGATATAGGCAGGACAAAAGGCATAAAGCTTAATGAATAGTGAAAAGCTAGGCCAACAGCTATCAATTTCTACTGTCTCTCAGAGGAAAGCTGAAGTGACCAGTCAAGAAGAGAGCTCAACCTGCAAATTTAAGTGTATATATTTTTTCCTGAGTTTTTTCCTGAGTTTCCTGTGCTATTTCTCTTACAGTAAAGTCAATGATTTCACCCAGTGAGATGAGTGCAATATCCAATCATTAAAACAGTATACTTTTGAGTACATGATTCTATCTAGTTAGTACAAACAAGCCTACATTAAACTTTGATCTTCCTATACAAGATAGATAGTGGCATCTCATAAATAAGGGCTTTATCTTGCTGCACCTAAAAGTCAAATAGGGCACTGAACTTAGAGCCAGTGATTAGGCTTATGCTTTGTGCACCTGAGAGAAGTATATTCTGATTTACATGTATTTCAATATCCATCAAATATTAAGAATACTATCAGAATTTGCATTGCATCTAAAACTGCAATGGCTTTTTAATGCTTGCACTGAAGTTGACTGTCTTGGCGTTGATTTCCAGCTCAGTGGCTTATACAATTTAACAGAAAAACCATGTTACTCTACATCTGGCACAACGTCCATTTGATTCCCACTGATGGGTCTTTATCAGTTATGTGTTCAAATTTCAGTGTAGTTAATCAGTTAATGCTGTTTTTGAGCTTCTGGTTGCTTCTTCGTGGCCTGTTTTTGCTGAAGTCTCATGGCAATTTTAATTTTCATTCGCTGGTGAGTTTTTAAAATAAAGCTCATTAAAAAAAAAACCAAAACCCTTTGCATTTCGCAGCCAGATTAATGTGTTGTGCTTATTCTGTGGCGTATTTAAGAAACTGTTGTCTAGACTCCAAGTACTGCCAAG
Organism: Urocolius indicus; assembly: GCA_013401255.1. Taxonomy (NCBI): domain Eukaryota; kingdom Metazoa; phylum Chordata; class Aves; order Coliiformes; family Coliidae; genus Urocolius; species Urocolius indicus. Next base: position 144,667 of record WBNH01001287.1, read on the forward strand.
TGCTGCTTGTAAAATATGAAGCTTCGTATGATGCTTACTCAGCGTGTCATCCCAACTTTTTTTTTTGCTGTTTTGCTGCCTCCTTGTCAAATATCAGCTTGCCTTAAAAGCATTTTAATGCCTTGAATATAATGAACTATTTGGCAGCAAAAAAATATTTTCTGACTGATTTGGAGCCCCTGCGTAAAGTATTTGGTGTCTGAAATCATGGAAACCTATTATGCTGACTGTTTCAAAATTGGGATTTATTTCTGTTTGAGTTTTGAAACCTCTCCTTGGGAGAGCCACTTAAATGGAAACCTATATTTTCCTCTTTAACAGTAGCTTATGGGCTATAATGGTAGAACATTTTTGCATTTTTATGTTTAGTTTTATTGTAAAGAGCCTTGGGATGCATCTGCATGAAAGGCACTATATAAGCTCATTTTGTATCGCATTGTAGTGTATTGTGACAAGTGCAATAATCTCCAGGTTTCCTATCCATTAAAGAACTAATTTCACAGCTCACTAATTATGTGAATGAGGAGGGGAAATAGGTCCTTTTTCTCTAAGGTATGCTGAGCAGATGGCATGGCATTCATTTCCACTAGCTGAATCTAAGGTCCTCTTGCATTTGGATCCAAGGCTTGCCTCTGTTTATTGAACAGAACAGGAGACAGACATCAGTTTCTTGTGCAGCATGACAGTGTGTACTGAGGGGCTCTCTGTGTCTTTTGCTAATACAATGCTAGTTATCACAGACCACTAAAGAGTCTGTTTATTTAGGATGGGACATGAAAACCATTAAAATGAATGTGCACTTGAATGCAGTTCTAATTTGCCTCCGACTTACAGAAGATACTGGTTGGATCTGTGCTAGGGATTTAATAAACACTTATTAAAGAATCAGTTGAGTACCTTTGAGGCTGTATCTGGCCTGTCATTTCCAAACAGAAAATCCTTCTTTCCATAGGTTGTGCACTTTCCTTCATAGCTGAGGTTTTGCTGCCTTGCTGACGCTGGCAGTGAGTCTGCATTTTACGGTGTTACACGAGCAACCAGATAATTTTCCCTGTAATAATGAGCATAATGTGCAGTGCTAATCTTTAGTTTCCTTCTCTCCCGGCCGGGCTGTCACATGTTTGTGTTTTGTGTTCACGGGTCTAATTGACTTCTGATTTCAGACGGACGCAGCACTGATGTACGACGCGGTGCACGTGGTGTCGGTGGCTGTCCAGCAGTTCCCACAGATGACTGTCAGTTCCCTACAGTGCAATCGCCACAAACCCTGGCGCTTTGGAACTCGCTTTATGAGTCTCATTAAGGAGGTAAGTCACTCGTAAAGCAACCCAATTTTTTGCCTTCCTTTGTCCCACCTCCTATTTTCTTTTGTCCTGGGAAGGAAGAACCCCCTGCACCAGTACAGACTGGGGGTCGAACTACTGAAGAGCAGCTCTGCAGAGAGAGATCTGGGAGTCTTGATTGCTAATAAGCTGACCATGAGCCAGCAATGTGCCCTCATGGCCAAGAAAGCCAAAGACATCCTGGGATGCATCAAGAAGAGTGTGGGCAGCAGGTCAAGGGAGGTTCTTCTTTTTCTCTACTCTGGCCTGGTGAGGCCTCATCTGGAGTTCTGTGTCCAGTTCTGGGCTCCAGCTCAAGAGGGACAGGGAACTGCTGGAGAGAGGCCAGCACAGGGCCACCAAGATGATCAGGGGACTGGAGCATCTTCCTGATGAGGAAAGGCTGCGGGACCTGGGGCTGTTTAGTCTAGAGGAGACTGAGGGTAGCTAGCAACAGGACAAAGGGTGATGGAATGAAGCTAGAACACAAAAAGTTTCACTTAAATATAAGAAAAAACTGTTCAGGTGAGGGAGCCTTGGCCCAGGCTGCCCAGGGAGGTTGTGGAGGCTCCTTCCTTGAAGGTCTTCAAGACCTGTCTGGACACGTTCCTGTGTTCTAGGTGAATCTCCTTCTGCAGGGGGGTTGGACTAGATGGTCTCTAGAGGTCCCTTCCAAACCTACCATTCTATGATTCTATGATCTAAAAAGAAATGAGGAGGTAAAAAAAAAAAAGAAGATATTACTCTGAACCAAAAGAAAATGCAATTGCTACTTATTCTGTGGCTAAATCTACTTTTGTTAAGGATACTTACATATGAGGAAGGTTAAACATTTAGTTTCCTTTTCAGAAATCACCTGTAATACAATATTTCTCATTTTAGATATGCAAAATGCTATTACAAAGAGAATTATTTGCAATACAATGTAGTTCTTGTTTTAACATTGTTTCCTTTTAGGATTATAACTTTGTTTTCCACATTCCCACATCTATTTTAAAATAGTTCTACAACCAGGTCGTCTTTTAAGTTACAAAAGATTAGGATATTGCACTTCATTAAAAGTAAAGAATCAGTTGTGGAAGCCTGACTCAGTAACCTCAATTTTTGCTGTATCAGTGTGTATTCAGAGGGCTCAGCATCTTCCAAAAGTAAGTCCTTATTTGAGGGAAATTTCCTAACAGAAAAATGAAATCCAGCTTTAATGAAAGAGATTGAGGCTTCAGGGGAATGGGAGTGGTTGTAGGTAAACAAAAGGTGAAATGGATGATGGAGGAATGAAAACAAAATAGCCTTTTATGTTGTTTGGTAAGAAGTATCTACTGGCTAACATGATTTAAAAATTGCCTGTGAAGACTGAAGAAAGTTTGACTTAATCAGCAAAAAGGGAACACAAAATGTCATGAAAAACCAATCAGCCATGAGGTGGATTATATCAATAGAAGGAGTGGTTAATATTGCCATTTTGTAAGAAGTAAAATGTGTTCTTTTGGAGGAGGGGGGGAAGAGGTCTATATTAATAGAAATTGTTTTGTCTTTCTCCATAGGCCCACTGGGAAGGCCTCACGGGCAGGATAACTTTCAACAAAACCAACGGCTTAAGGACAGATTTTGATTTAGATGTTATCAGCCTCAAGGAAGAAGGTCTTGAAAAGGTAAGTTGTTTACCTCCAAGGTGATGGGAAACAAAGCCAAAACCCACCCTCTAAAAGCAGTACTGGTTTCAATAACATTTCATGTGTTACATAAAGCAATACATGTGCTCTCATCTTGATACCTGGTTTCAAAGCTGTCTAGTAGAAGCTGTTATCTTGATGTGTGAGAGTTAGTGGTCTCTTCACACTGTGCCTCTAGCCACATTCTCAGATTCAAGAGGACTGGGTAAGAGTGAGTAGCTAGATCTAGAGTCATGCATTAATATACTTTCTCTATGTTGAGTTCAATTTTAGTTGTAACTCTGATCACGTTACCTATCTCCATGTATGAAACTGTAGGTATGTGTATTTGTATTTTCTTTAGATCTTACTAATTCAAGAAGAATGATCTCAAACAGAAAAAAAGAAAATAGCTTTATTTTGGCAATTTTCTGTCTTTTAAGAGGAAACTTTGATTCTCTTCTTAGAATACAAAGTTTCTATCTGTGAGCAAGTCACCCCCAGCCTGTACTGGTGCATGAGGTTGTTCCTCCCCAGGTGCAGGACTCTGCACTTGTCCTTGTTGAATCTCATGAGATTCCTCTCTGCCCAACTCTCCAGCCAGTTGAGATCTCGCTGAATGGCAGCACAGCCTCTGGGGAATTCATTTTATGGGAAGATAGGAGATGGAAATTATTTGTACCCCATGATGTATGCCATGTTTCCATACTTTAAAGAGCTGATATTTCATCTAAATTCTTTCTAAATAGGGGGAAATATTTTCTCTTATGGAGGACAGCAGTTTAACTCAAACATTACATTTGTAACATGCAGTGCTGTTGTGAAGAATTCAGATAGCTTATAGAGAAAAGCATTTGTGGAGGGGAGAGAAAAGAGATATTTTGATATATTTCTAGAAGACCTGTTTTTTTGGGATTTCACTAAAAAATATTCTAGATAAATTGGCTGGTTAGAAGGAAGGGAAATTACTGACATCATTTGAGTGCAATGACTGATGAAGTCAATGACAACAGAAAAATTGCTTATTGGTGTAATAAAGATGCCATATGTGATCACAGAACTCAGGATGCCTGGTCCTGAAAGTCTTGAATGAGAGATGATAATCGAGTATAAATTAATAAGAAGGACGCATTTCCAAATCAAAATCCCCATCTCACCAAAATGATAGCTTTGAAGATGAAAGTGACAAAATTAAGAAATGATTGGAGTGCTGCTAATGTAATGTAAAAGCAAATTTGCTGACAGTCACTCTGGACACACTGAAACTTTTTATTGTAAAGCAGATTGAAAACCCTCAAATCCCCTACTAAGCAAATCATACTTTTAATTACAATAAATCAGTATTTACACTGAAGCTGCACGGTGAGGAAAATGATTTTATACTCCAGGGAGTAATAATACCTGAATTTAATGCCACTTTTGATATGAAACTTTGTCATTGAAGAAGAATTACATTTCTTGAACAGAGATATTAGCAACTGGCTTGAAGTTTTTCTCAGAATCCTACACACAGGATGAATAGAAAAGGCACAACATTAGTTGTAATTCACAAAACATATCAATTTAAGTTCATGTTTTATTTAATCTGTTTATTAATGTCCTTGAAAAAAAACCCAACTAGAATATGAAATAAACAGAGGGGTTTGTAATATTTACAAGGAAAAAGATAGTGAGATAATATATCAGAAAGCAGAACTACACCAAAGTTCAATGAATTATTTTCTCAGTGTGATCACCACTATTACTAACTACTTTACCAAATATTATAAAGAAAAGACAGTAAACTCTAGACAGATTTTTTTGGTTCTTTGAAGATTGAATACATCTTTGATTTTGGCTGTAGTTAGGCAGTTGCAGAAGGACATTGATCCTTCCTAACACATTGCTTGTGGCACTTCACTGGTAGTAGCAGATATCAGTCTTCATTGACTCCGAGCCAAAAAAAATGTTGCTTTCCTTAGGAGAGTTTGGAAAGAAGTTCAAAAAGAAGGATACTTGAAGGAATGCTTGTTTATTCATAAAGATAAATTGCTTTTTCTCAAACATGCTGAAATAAGAAAGCTACTTTATAGAATTTTTATGGATAACATCTCATGAGACTGCTGCTCAGTAAAATGTTCTAGAATATAGATAGACTCAGCAAATTCTAACTTTCAGGAGTGTATGATGCTGCTTCTTTGGGAAGTAGAGAATTATTGTACTGGTTTTGACTAGGATAGACTTAAATTTCTTCATAGTGGCCTTTTTTGGGGCTACATTTTATACATGTACTGAAAATAGTATTGACACACTCTGATGCTTCAGCTATTGCTGAGCAGTGCTTACACAGAGTCAAGATCTTTTCTGGTGGTTTGACTTCCCTGCCAGCGACTTGGCTGGGTTTGCACAAGAGGTTGGGAGGGGTAACAGCTGATCACAACTGACCAAAGGCATATCCAGTACTAACTGATGTCATCAGTGATAAAACACTAAGGTGCAGGTTGGCAGGGACTATCATTACTCAGGGACTAACTGGGCTTCATTCTGTTGGTGGTAGGCAATTACCTTCTTTTGCATCATTTGTTTTTCTAGGGTTTTATTTTTATCTCTTTTTGTTGATTTGTTTTTTCGTCTCAATTAAAAAAAATGTTTTAAAAAAAATTAAGCTATCTTTACCTCAACTCATAAGTTTTCTGACGTTTACCCTTTAAATTCTCTTTCTCATCCATCTGAGAGTGAGTAGATGAGTGGTTGTGTGGTGCTTAACTGCCAGCCAAACTCTCATCTGGAGCCCTGTGTCAAGTTCTTGGCTCCTCAGCTCAAGAGGGACAGGGAACTGGTGGAGAGAGGCCAGCACAGGGCCACCAAGATGATCAGGGGACTGGAGCATCTTCCTGATGAGGAAAGGCTGTGGGACCTGGGGCTGTTCAGCCTGGTGAAGGAGGAATGTCATTAATAATTACAAATATTTAAAAGGTGGGTGTCAGGAGGATGGGACAACATTTCTTTCTGTAGTGTCCAGTGACAGGACAAGGGGTGATGGACAAAAACTGGAACACAAAAAGTTCTACTGAAACTTAAGGAAAAAACTCTTTCCTGTGTGTTTATGGTAGCCCTGGCCCAGCTGCCCAGGGAGAGTGTGGAGTCTCCTTCTCTGGATGTTTTTAAAACCCACCTGAACGTGTTCCTATGTGACTTGATCTAGATGGACCTGCTTGAGCAGGAGAGTTGGACTAGATAATCTTGAGAGGTCCCTTCCAAACCTCTACCACTCTGTGATTCTATGAAACCATGACAGTTTTATTGGACTGATCTTGAGCAGATTAGTAACTTTGAAGCAAGTCTGGACAGTACTATGCAGAGATGAAAAAAATTGATTTTGGTTTTGTTTAAATAAATACCTTGAGGAATTGCAGTTGGAATGGCTAGAAGCACATCTTTACCATATGATAAATTGCATTTTTATTTTAAATAGGACACACATTTGGATACACTTAGGAGATAAACTAGAATCATGCTGTATCTTTAAAAAGAAATGGAATAAGAGGTGGTTACCACTTCTTACAGTACTGTTAAATTTATATAGCTAATCTGCTCACCTATCAACTTTTAATTTGTATGCAAGCTTACATTACAATCTATAAAAATTGGTAACTCTGAATATATCTTTCAGGTTCCATAAATGTTTAACTTGCTAGATCATCTGAGAAATTAATTTTGCTATCAATGACCTTGAAAAACAAAGAATTTTGATAAGATTTGAGGCTTATGTCTTCATTTTGATACCAAATGTATTACTACAAGTCACAAAAATCCAACTAAGGTTTCCAAAAGAGACTAGTAACTGAGTTGAAGTCCAGTATAGCTTTCTTCTTCTCACATTCACATTAGACTGCTGAACAAACTGTATAAATTTTATATGAAGGATTACTGTAATCAGCACCCTCCATCCATATAAAGGTCCAAAAATGTTTCATAATTATCTCCAATTATTCTACTATATGAACCTATTAAAAGTTTTAAAACAAATATTGTACATATTAACTGTAAGTAGTTTTCAATCTTAAGAATTTGAATTTAGGTCTAATATTTTTTTCTTAGTTTATGTTAGTTGATAAGTACACTTTTTCTAGAGAATTATTGCTTCACAAATCTCGCCAGTTGCGTTTTACTTTGAAATTAAATTAATATTGCTGGAAATAAGTGCAATTGTACTGATCTTTCCTAGGAGACTGAATTCATAAAATATTTGAAGCCAAAAGAATCAAATTAATTTTAAGTTTCTGTGAACATCAGCCAAATTTCTTTTTGGTAGTTGCTGGATTTTGTCTTTTTATAATGACACTGCTTATTTTTAAACAGTTCTGGTGAGATTGAGATTTGAAAGTGCATTTTAAAACTATTGAGTCATACATATTTTGAAGATTACTTATGAGTTTTGTTTAAGTGGTATAGAATTGATTGACCATTTGGAAACCTCAGAGTGTACCTGCCTGCTAGCCGATGGTAAACTTTTCTAGTGGGACATGGGGAAAGAATCTTTAGATGCAGCTGATCCAGTATTGTCTGTCTGAAAATGACAGAATGGCAGAAGTTAAAGGAAGAATATAAGAAAATGGCAAGCTCATTGCGGTACTCCACAAGAATATTCCCAGAAATTCCATTTATTGCAATCTAAAGAGATGATGTCTTCATAGACAAAGGCAATGAGAAAATGACCACTCTATGGTAGAGTTTAAGCATGTAGTTCCTACTTTTTTTCCCCTTTAGTTGCCTTTCAGTTTTGACTGTCTCTATGGTCATCATTTTCAATGAAAGCAAAAAGATGAATTTGCTGTTAATTTCCTCTTGGTATGGTGTCTGATAGTATCACAAACATCAGTGCTTTGTTTGGATTAGGACTGTTTTACTACTTGTTCCATACAGCTAGACCACTCAAGTATAGACAGGAAACTGTGTTCCATGTCTTTGAGGAAGACCTCAATTGTCACCTTACAGAATGTTCTATGATGTCTGATCCTGAGTCTTTTAGTAGCTCTTATTGGAATTTTTCCAACTTGAATAAACTGTCCTTGATCAAGGTAATTCTTTATACCGCAGAGAATCTTCGTATCACTGTGTAGCACATTGTCAGCTTCATGGGAACTCTTCATTTGGATTCTGTTCTATGGATAATAAGTGTTAAGTTGTTCAAATTGGCATTCTCACTACAGAATAGTCTAACCATTTATGGGATTTGAATGGAAGAATAGGGGATCAAGGGCTTGACAGCCTCCATGTCAGTTTCTTTACTGTGTGAACATGCTCTCTAAGAGGTATATTAGAACATTAGTTTGTTTCACTTGTTAGGAAAACCTGAAAGTTTGCTGGAAATAGATGTAATGCATTAGAAGCAGATTGTTTGAATTGCAGTGATATAGAGCAGGCAACTTTATTTGCGACTTTATTTTTGGCATTTAAATTTTTCTAGTGAAAACATATTAGCAATTCTGTTCAAAAAGCTACTTTAGAATTAGAAAACTGTGCTTGAGAAAATACAAACTAACTAATTTGCTGCATTATTTGTGTACAGTTTTCTGTAGAAGCAGAAGCTTTCAGACGTTTGTGTGATTTGAGACCAATACATATCAGCAGTATATGGGAATCTGTGACATATGTTATTGAGTTCAAACTCATTATAGATAATGCAAAGGATATATTTAGTTCTATTTCTTAGGTTTCTGTTTCACAAAAATAGCAATTAATCTAATTTGGAAAAAGTATAAGATAATTTATTCAGACAAGTTTATTTTCAAAGTAATGCTGTTGTCCTGGGATGTATCAAGAAGAACGTGGCCCACAGGTCAAGGGAGGTTCTTCTCCCTCTCCACTCTGCCCTGGTAAGGCCTCATCTGGAGTCCTGGGTCCAGTTCTGGGCTCCTCAGCTCAAGAGGGACAGAGAAATGCTGGAGAGAGGCCAGTGCAGGGCCACCAAGATGATCAGGGGACTGGAGCATCTTTCATACGAGGAAAGGCTGTGGGACGTGGGGCTGTTTAGTCTGGAAAAGAGGAGACTGAGGGGAGATCTCATTAATATTGACAAATAGCTAAAGGATGGGTGTCAGGAGGTTGGGGCAGCACTTTTTTCTATAGTATCTAGCAACAGGACAAGGGGTGATGGGATGAAGCTGGAACACAAAAAATTCCACTTAAACATAAGAAAAAACTCTTTCAGTGTTTGAGTGAGGGAGCCCTGGCCCAGGCTGCCCAGGGAGGGTGTGGAGGCTCCTTCCTTGGAGGTCTTCAAGACCGCCCTAGACATGTTTCTGTGCAACCTAATCTAGGTGAACCTGCTTCTGCAGGGGGGTTGGACTAGATAAAGGTCCCTTCCAAACCCTACCATTCTATGATTCCATTCTATGATAACTGTTACAGTCTATATGGATGCATATAACTTCTAACAGTTGATAACTATTCATATTCTTGTGGCTGTGTCTATGTTAAAAAATTAGTGGAGCAAATATTTTAATTAGCAATGTATTAGTTTTTGCCAAGATAAATTTCAGTTATGAATTTGACCTGAATAAATTATATGATTTAATGACTTTAGGATTTTAATTTCCTCAAATAAAGTGATGATGCTTCTGCAGAAATTTTTGTGCTGCTTGTTTACCAGAAATTGAATCTCATTGAGGAGATTCATCCAGCTTCCATTATGTGAAGAAATAGCAGAGACAGACTCAAGATCTGGTCTTTGTCATTGCTTGTTATTCTGTTCCTTTAAAGTAAAACAAAAACTATGATTGACATAATTAACAGAACATTGCAACTAAATGTTGTCAGTCCTTTTATACTTTCAATTGTAGCCAAACTGCAAAGCAAACATTTTTGGCTTCCTAAAAGCTTTTCAAGCCACCAAATGAGATAATATTAAAAGAGTAAATGAAGAACAGTTTTGGTAGTGAGGCTTAGTTTCAGTACTTTGCTTTTTTTCTGATTTTGAAACACACATTCTCCTTTCTTTCTTTCATGATTCTTTTGTTGGTTTAGGAGATACTGAATAACAAAAATTCAAGAATCCACAACTATTCAAAGGAGTGATTTCTTGGAACGGAACATCATGCAAAGAAAGATAAAATATAGATTTTCATGGAACAGAAAATCATAGAAAAAGAAAGAAACAATTATTTTTCCCATTACAACTTCCACTGATTGATCTTCTGCTCTATAACCCACAGCACATTACATCCTGAACTTACCTATTCTGTACTGTTAGAAGTATAGAAAGATTTCCTTAGGCATCAATTTGAAATAGTAACAAGAATCTATCCATACACATATCTTTGTAATCAAAACACACAGATTTGTTTTGGTTTAAATATCTTTATTTTAGATATTGTTTGATTTTTTTTTTTTTGAAGTGATATTTAAAATTCTATCTAAAAACAAAATCAAAAACATTTGTGGATTTCTTTGGTGGAGTTATATAAATGTTTTGATGTCTAAAATGAGACAATTCTATATTATTCTTGCCCACTTTAGTTGTACATTGATGAAATTGCAGATAAATGATATAACCATAAACCTTGTTACTTATTACTTAATATGTGACACTGTCCTTTGACCTGAAACTTAAAGCATAATCCTGGACCTCCTTATTTGGATAAAAATCCCATTGAACTGACTGGAATAAGATCTTCAAAGTATAAAATGTCAAGAGAGCTGTGTGCTGAACACTTACCTGTAAATCAGTTAAGTTATTACACGTAATCTACTGTCAGACATTTTACCCAAAACATCCTTTTGTTTTGCTATTCTCTATGATCACAGAAAAAAAAGGGTAAATCCTTCTGTAGGGACTCGACTCTATTTGTAAAACTCTCTGCCTTACAAATGAATTTCCACCTTATCTTGCAGAATGGAATTTAAATGGAAAATTGAGTGTTCAGAGTAGCTTTAGACATGTCATGAATCATTTTTTTCCACTAATCTCACACTTCACAAAACACACTTTGAGGTGCTGTGAATCATATTTCAAAGCAGCAGACTTGAAATGTAATGACAGAGAACAATGGGGCAGGGTTTAACAGTGAATATTAGGAAGCTTAAAGTTTTCTTTTTCTGCAGCAATTTGTTTTTCTTTACAGTGTTCTTTTCTAGATGCTGAAATGTAACTAATAGACAATTTACATGACAATTTAACTATTTTATAGGTTGGAACTTGGGATCCATTGAGTGGCCTTAACATGACAGAGAATCAGAAAGGAAAACCAGCAAACATCACAGATTCCCTGTCCAATCGCTCTTTAATTGTTACCACCATCTTGGTAAGCAATTGTATTTGCTCTTTCCAGAAATACAGTTGTACAGGAGAGCTAATAAAAATGCTAACTACAACAGTAATGAACAGCCTGTAGTATATGTTACAGTTCCTTAGAAATGATTGTCATGAATGAGCTCTAGTTATTGAGCTAGTCATGGATATTTACTCTCATCTGGACTGTAAGTAAATTATTCCAATTTTAGAGTTGATTTAGTTATTTAACTTTCCTTATTATTGACTAAAATGTTTGTTTACAAAGCTGTTTAGTTCAGCACCATATGTGAAGACAAAGGTGTTTGTTTAAAGGGTGGTTTGGCTCTTAGCCTTACTCTTCTAGCCAACAAAATGTGTTGCTTTCGTTTGCTAATCCAACACCACGATATTACCTCTAAAGAAAGCATTAAGTATTCAACACTTATTTCATCATTGTTATTACTTGGTTATCAAGATACAACTTTTCATCATACAGAAATGTAATTGAGCAATCCTTTGAAATAAATCAGGAGAAATGTTTTAAATAACTTCAGTTTCATTTCCGTTGTTGACAAATTCACAGAGGCATGAAACACTTGTTACTTATCATTACCTATATTTAGTTATCGTTCACTCCTTTCCACAACATAATTTTGAAGTTGTAATTTCAATTGCAACACAAAGGGAAAACTTTCCAGAGGTGTGTCTGCTCTGTTCGTCTGCTGCCACCATTACGGTGAATTTGCAGATATCAAAAAATAATTCACTTCCCTACAGTTTTATTATTCAGTAACGTATAACAATGAATATTTTGACATCTCAAGCTAGAAAGAATTTTCCTAGGTACATAGATAGAAATGATAATATGTTTCTAACTTTCATATAACATAAACCATATAATTCAATGCAGTGGGTAGTTTATGGTTTACTTATCAGACGTATTTTTATTTGAAGATTTACAAATTACTGAACATCTTCTGAAGTAATTTGTTCCATTTATTCCAGTAATTGAAAAATACATACCTGATATATAATTGGAACATGACTGACTCACTTTCAGTCATAAATTCTTGTTATGCTAAGCCCAGCACGGTTTTACCACAGTTTTCTCCTGTGCTATTAATTCCAATTGAAATCATATAATCTCATAGGATCATAGAATTGTGGAATCAGAAAATGGTAGGGTTGGAAGTGATCTTTAGACATCATCTAGTCCAACCCTCTGCCAAAGCAGGTCCCACCTACACCAGGTGACATAGGAACATGTCCAGGTGGGTCTTGAAGCCCTCCAAAGAAGGAGCCTCCACACCCTNTCCAGCAGTTCCCTGTCCCTCTTGAGCTGGGGAGCCCAGAACTGGACCCAGGACTCCAAATGAGGCCTCAGCAGATATGGCAGAGGACAGAGGGAGCAGAACCTCCCTCGACCTGCTGCCTACACTCTTCTTGATGCATCCCAGGCTTCCATCGCCCATGAGGACACATTGCTGGCACATCTGGGGTTTCTTTTTTTATAAAATGTAAGCTAAACTTTGATTGGTTTTTATAGTTTCTATTTTTACAATAGTTTTTACGAAGTACCTTGCAGCTGCTTGTTCACATCCCCTCCTACCTCCTGTAGGTTGGCAGAGACCCCAGCAAAGTGAAAGGAGAAAGGATGACCAAGGGTCTTGTGGATTTAGACAAGGAAAGCAAGGGCTCACTCACCAAGGGCAAAATAGACTCAATTGCTCAACTTAGAGTAGAAAACAAGATCAGATCAGTCTACTATCAACTACAAACAGAACAGATAGACAACAAAGGCAGAGTAGGTTGGTGGGAAAAATGACTATTCCTTTAAGACCTCCTTGCCCCCACCCTTCCCTTCCTACCAGACTCAGCTCCCTGCTCTTGATAGCTCTACTTTCTCCCTGCTCGACAGCAGAGGGATGGAGGGAGTGAATGGGGGGTGTGGTTGGTCCCTCAAACATGGTCTCTATTTCTCCTTCCTCAGAGGAGGAGGAGGACTCCTCACATTCTTCCCCTGCTCCAATGCAGGGTGCCTATCATGTGATACAGTCTTTAACTAGCTTCTCTGGCATGAGTCCTTCCTAAGGACTTAGTGCCAGGGAAAGAAACTTTTACAAGGGCCAATACTGCAGCATCTCCACAGCTACCAGAAATGGCTGTACACAAACTCAACATATCTGGGTTTTTCTTGAAGCATTCCGCTGATATAAGACAATGTTTCTCACTTCTTCTAATGATTTTATGTAACTGTGAACTGCTGCCTTCACTACTCAGTATGCAACCAGCCTTTGTATAAACTACAAACTTCATTAGAAGTCATTGAATACTTGATTCCAGGTCAGTGACAATACTGAGGCAAGGATCAATCCTTGCAAGATTACATACAAAAAACATTCAATAACATAGGGTGTTTCATGTTTATATTTTAACCTCCTTTGATGAGGTTTCAGTTCATACAATGTCCATGTCACATTGATTTTATACAGTGACACACAGGATTTTGTTTGAAATATTGCAATAAAAGGTAAACTGCATAAATATCAATAGCTGTGCCATCAGTGAGCACTGATTTTGGACTGGTAAAGCTCACAAAATTAGATTCCTGAGACTGATGCCGGTAGCTGCTTCCTGTAATCAAAGATATCCTTTCTCTTAGAAACAGAATCACAGAATCATTTTGGCTGGAAGAGCCCTTTAAGCTCATGGAGTGCAGCCTTTGTCCCAGCCCTATCAACCACCAGCCCATTTCCCTTAGTGCAGCATCCACTTGGCTCTGAAACCCCTCCAGCACTAGGTGACTCCAGCACCTCCCTGGGCAGCCCCTGACAATGCCTCACAACCCTGTCAGCAAAGAAATTCCTCCTCACATCCAGCCTCAACCTCCCCTGCTGCAACTTGAGATCATTTACTCTTGTTCTGTTGCTTGTTCCTGGGGAGAACAGACCCAGCCCTGCCTGGCTACAGCTTCCTTTCAGGCAGTTGTAGAGAATGAGAAGCTCTCCCCTGAGCCTTCTTTTCTCCAGGCTCAACAGCCCCAGATCCCTCAGCCCTTCCTTACATGAGATGTGCTCCAAATCCTTTCCTAGCTTGGCAGCTGCCTCTGGATCCTCTCCAGCACCTCAATGTCCTTATAGAGAGGGGAACCAAACTGGACACAGGATTTGAGGTGTGGCCTCACCACAGCCAAGTACATGGGAATGATCACCTTTCTCCTCCTTTTGACAACAGGAGCCAATATGAGCCTGAACATCTTATCTTACAGGTTAATTTGTCATGTTCTGCTGACACAAATGCTCCTTTCCCTTCACCTATAGCTTTTCAGTACTTTTCAGGTTTAGTACTTTTCTTATCTACCTATCAAAAGAAGGAGAATATCCCTATCCCTATTTAGTACTTTTCTTATCCCGTTCCTATCAAAAGCATTATGTATCATTGGTTCTCTCAGAAATCATTTATCATTTGATCCTCCGTTCAAAATGAAGAGTCTGAATCCTCTTTACTGACTTAGAGGTGGATGTGCTAGTGTCAGTTGGGTGGCTGGACTTCACGTTAAAGGTTGTTTCTAACCTAAATGATGCTGTGATTCATTTCACTTCTGCCTCAATTCTACTCCTCTGTCTTCAACCACCAGTGCAGACTGTAAACTGATTGATTTCTTGAAGAAATGTAAATCTTGTAGAAATGTAAAGCAAACTAAAGTGTTTGAGAATTTTTCTACTAAGAAAGGTGAATTTGCTTACTTTACAGTTTCTGTCACTCATCATGCAAAAGGGTTAAAGTTGAACATCACACTTGTCCTGACATCCAGTCTGATGTCTGTGTACTTCTAATAACCTCTGGGGCCTTCAGACTTGCAAGGTATTCAGAAATATGTTTGGCCACACTGTATTTCAAACATAAGTGATATTTATCAGGGAAAAAAAAAGTAGGTTTGAAAGGAGTAATATGAATGAACGCAGTGGGATCAGCACAGGTGAAAGTTTGGCTTAGTAGAAAAAAGGTCAGTGAAGATATTTATCTTCTGACTGTGTAGCCAGAATGCTCATTTATTTATATCTTTGGATAATGACAAAGAAATACTTTTTTGGGATTCCAAGTTTACAGCATCATCCTAAATGACTTCTCTCAGATAATTCTCTAGTGGTTCAATCCTGTTCTACTAAAAGGTTAGTAATAAAAAATATGATTTTATATAGTGGCAAGAACCAGTTTAAAACTTCAGGATTTGCTCTTAGGGATTCCAAGGGCCATCAGTCTAGGACTGTGTTTGTTGGATGGGTTGAGTTAACATTTATTTTTGTTTGTTATTTTTCCCCACTGCCTTTTGAAAATTTAAGACGCTTCATGAAAAATCAATGTTTTCCTTTCCATTATGAAAAGACCTAATAATGTCTTTGATCTTCTTCATGTATCATGAAGACAGTACGATTAAGTTCATCTGAAAAGTAGATTAGTACAGACGGCAGTCTGTGGTTTATTGAGTCAAGAATTTTTGCTTGAAATAGGCATCTGCTCACATCTTTTTTGCTTTACTGGGATGGAAATTTAGGATACATTCTTGGGATGCAGCTGAATCAATTTAATGTCTAAGTGACTGTTGTCTTTTGATTAAAGTTCACTGTGTTTGAGAAGAATAACTGTCATTTAGTTTCACCACAGAGCCAGGAAGACATCACCTTACCAATAATGCAACATGTCTTTGTTCATCAACAGTTTGCACCAAAACAGGAGTCATCCGTCACTTGGTGGTTCTTGAACTAACCTATATAATCTTTCAATGTTAATAAATAATTTTCAAGGCTTTGTCTTGTATTTACTGATATAACTTTTAATCTGCCTACTGCTCTATTCTTTATGTGACTGCGTCTGCATTTGTAGTACTTTGAGTTCAGTGTAGTTTGCAGTAAATTTCCTCAGAAAATAAAATGCTTACTTGCATTTACTAGTTTATCTGTGGTTTTATTTGTTGCACTTATGTGGCCTGAGATGGGGCTCTTCTGTATCAATCTTCATTGAAGATATTGTAGTCTGATAAGAAATTAAATGTCTTCTTTGGTTTAAAAAATTGTTACAAACTGATTTGTTGATGAAAAGAAGTAAATAATTGTGATTCCTGGCGTTTTCTTTCTTAAAGCTAAGATTTTCATTGCTGTTTCTCAAAGCTTTCCTTGAGCATTTTAAAATAGACACTATTTTCTTGAATTTATCTTACCAAAATCTTTGTCTGCATGATATCTTCTGTTACTTAGTGTTCACCCAATATTTGTGTTATCAGAAAGGACAAAAAAGTATTTTCTTTTCTGTCTTACACATGAATGTGGAAAAAAATGGATTATTATTTTAAAAAAACCCAAAGCACTATGAAATGAATCATATATATTGAGTAGTTACCTAGACGGATTTTAGCATTTTGCTCTTCAGAAGGGATTACTTGATTATGATTAAATTTTGGACAGCCAAACTTCAATGAATTTAAATGTGTGTAAATTTCCTTGCACAATTTTATATAGCACCAGTTCAAGAGGATTATATTTTGTAGTGAATCTCAATCTATCTAAATCTATCCTTATCTAACAGATAAGGATATAAGTTTAATTTCTATGTAATATCAGAACCATCTTTCATCTCTTTCTGTGATTGTTACAAAATATTCCATTATTTTCCAAATGTGTCCTTCAAGGAGGGTTTCTCCTCTCATGAGTTTACATGTAAAATATCTAATGGTTTTACGACCATTTTATTTAAATTAGCATTTGTTATTAATTATCATTTTATTTACATAATTATTTGTCTCAGTTGAATCTGATATGAAAAGTGCTTCCAGCACCTTAGAGTTAGACATTTATGTTTTATTCTTTGCATTTTAAGAAAAACATATTTTCATTAATTCTAGTATTGTCTGTGTCACTCTGCTGTATCTTTTAGTCAACGTCTGTTAGAATGATGAAAGTTAGATTTTACTCTCTCTTATGTAAATTTGTAGTATCACTTACAGGCATGTATTTATCAAGGTATCTCATCCTCTGGTTCATCCTTTACAACATTGAGCAAGAATCATTCCATTAATATAGGACATATGAACCATACAAGCATTTTGACTACCTTGGTTTTGCTTCATGTTTAAAATGTGAAATTGAACTATTCTGAGAATACATACTTTTCTGTGAGATTTATCATCATCATTTCAATGATTTTCTTATTTTTTTCAATCTTGCCAATTATCATCAATAAGAGTTTAGTAAAACATTTTATCTACCTTGCATCTATAGATGATTATTTTTTTTTTCTCATAGTATTTTGTACTGAACAAGTATTCACTTCCTTCTAGAGGTTGGATTAGGTGTTACCTAGCTGTCTATGCACGTAATTGACTCTCCTTGTTGTAAGATAAAGGCCACATAAATTAAAGGTATTTTTAGCTAGGCATAAACCCACATTTAATGAAACAAGACCACTTTTTATTATTTCATTTTTTTATGTCACCAAAATCAGCTGTCTTTTGTTTACCTCCTTTCACTGGACTCGAATGATCTCCAAGAATAAATGCTTATCCCCTTGTGGTAATGCTGAATCTTCAGAAATCTCTTTACAAGTGTGTTGGATTTCCTTATGGTGTTGGTTGGTGATGAATGCATTGGTAACAAGTTTTCAGCTTCTTTGACCTGGTGGCTCTCCTCTACACAATCCAACCTGTACTCTAGATAAGATCCCTGTGGGCAGGAAAAGAAGTCACACACTCACGGACAATCATGACCACCATTTCATAACTAGTTGGGATATTTTTTGAAAATATCTAAACTACAGTCAAAAGTCAAGAACAGGATTTAAGATCATACCTGGCTTTGAAGGTATATGTATCTTGTTTTAAAGATGGTGCTTACATCAGAACTATAGGATATGACTTCTACATACCATGTAAATTCTACTCTGGCACTCAAATATTAATATTTGTGTCAATCTCAGACACAGCTTAAGGATGGCTGCTCTCAAGTTAGCAGCCATGGGCAGCGTCAATGGGCTGTTATTCATGATAAAGTTGAGTGACTTCTATACAGTGAGTGACTGGTTAGTCACACAGAATCACATAGAAGGGAGATGCTCCACTCCCTCCATCCATCATCTCTGTGGCCCTGTGCTGAACTCTCTCCAGCAGCTCCCTGTCCTTCTGGAACTGAGGGGCCCAGAATTGGACACAATATTCCAGATGTGGTCTCATGAGGGCAGAGTAGAGGGGGAGCAGAACCTCTCTCAACCTACTGCCCACAGCTCTTCTCATCCAGCCCAGGATGTCACTGACCTTCTTGGCCATGAGGGCACATTACTGGCTCATGCTCATCCTGCTGTGTGATAATTTTTCAATTGCCATGATTCATCTTCCTGGACAGTGAATGCTTTTTTTTGCATTAGATTCCCACACGTTGCAATTTTCTTGACTATTTTTTTTAGCAAGGAGTGACTAAGCTTAGCTTTGTCTTCTGGCAAAGCAGCCCAAATTCTAGATAAAATACTGTAGCAATTATAGTCACCATTATAAAGTGTCCCCTAATTTCTATCCCTTATTTCTTTTGCCAGAGTTTAGGGCCATTATCATTTCCCTCTCAGTCATGTCTTCCTTAAGTGAAACAACCTATATTCTTACAGTCTTTCCTCATCCTGTTTTGTAGAGCTTAGTCCACATTTGTCCCGAACTGCAGTATTCAAAACTGAATGGAATACAGCACCTGAAAGATAATAGTGTAAACTATATGAAGTGGTAGAGTAATTTTGAAGGGGAGGGACCATTGTAGGGCCTTCTCCTGGAGATTTCAGGCTTTATGAAATGTGTAACCTTGGAGAGTTTACCTGAGACTTGTATTTGGTGCACTCATTGCATCTGCTACAATTTGTCCTACCTTACTTGGTTCCTACTTTTTTTTTACTACTGTAAAAAATGAAAAAGCCTGTTTAAAACATGAGCAAGGACTGAGTTGTGTACTTAACCTATCAAATACAACTTCAGTATTGGTGCCATATCGTAGTGGAAAACCCTACCATCTGTGTTTTCTCCTTGCCCCTTCAGGTTTGTATTGAGGAAGGTTATTCTATATTGAGAAAGAAACATAAAAATTCAACTGTTGTTTCTTTCCATATTTATGAGTGTTCTGACAATCATTTTAATTTGTTTGCTGTTCTCTTTGCTCATCAATTTATGCACAAAACCACCACGCTGTAGTTTAAATAACTTGAGGCAACAGAGAGTAATAGATGCCTTCACAGACTTTTTTCCCCATCCCTCTGTGGTCTGTACTTTACCACACAAAGCACTGAGAAAACAGTTGTAATACTTGTGTAAAGAAAAATAAAACCTGGCGCTTAGAGCATTTGACTGATGTTTGGGGTTAGAATCAATTTTCTCCAGCTGCAAAAGCAGGTTATTTGTGCATTTTAAGAGGCTGACAATGTCCATACAAACAATATATTTGATATTAATGTATAACGTGTCTTGTAAGGAGCATGTTTAAATTTAATGTTTGTATGAATTCCTTGAAGATCTGTATAAAGTGTTTACAGTGTCTTTTTTTTTGTTCTATAAAAATGAAATAGAACATCTCATGATCAGGTTTAGCTTGAAGATAAAGGCTTCAGACAGACATTTTGCTTTTCATTTTATTTCCTTGTACAGGGAGCAGTATAATGACACAGTACTACTGTAGGTTAAAAAGACAGGTAGGGGGGCACTCATTACCATCCTGTTCTTTTTAATTTGTACAGGAAGAGCCATATGTTATGTTCAAGAAATCTGACAAACCCTTGTATGGAAACGATCGATTTGAAGGTTATTGCATTGACCTCCTCAGGGAGCTGTCTACTATCCTTGGATTTTCCTATGAGATTAGGCTGGTGGAGGATGGAAAATACGGAGCCCAGGAAGATGCCAGTGGACAGTGGAACGGAATGGTTCGTGAACTAATTGATCATGTAAGTGAACTGTTGGAAGCTTGCTACTCTCCATTTATATTTCAATTCTATCTCTGCAAGCTATAGAACTTTTATGATGTTATTTGGGTAGTACTGCTTTTGAAAATGCAGATGCTTAAAGAAGCAATGCCAAGTTGATTCACATCAATGATTTCTTTAGTGTAGAGCTTGTTTGTTAAGTGACGACTGCTCTGCATTTCTGTTTTGCTTCTAGTCAGTGTTTGTTTCTACCAAGCTGGTTTACCTCCCCTGTTACATATGCTTCAGTAAAATATGAGGTACCATTCAGAATTTATTTCAGAGGGTGAATATATAGGGCTTTTTGGTGTCAAACATATGCCTTCACTAATCAATCAAAGTTCGGGGCTCATCTTCTGACAGTGAACCCAAGACTTTGTCATAAACTATATGTATGTGCTATAAGCACATAAATTATTTGATATACACATCTTCCTTGAAATATTAACAATAAAGTGCAAGCAATGAGACAAAAATATCAATATATATTGAAGGATTTGCACTGTGTCAAAGCACATCCCATTACAATTACTTGCAAATGAGTAAGGCAGGCATTACTTTGTGTCCATCAAGACATGCTTTCCCAGTTGATCATGCCAGTTTAATTCAATCTCTTAGTAACGTTCCAGTCAATTGGAAAATTACACCATTGTCTCTCTTTTTTTTGCATTTATTTGGGCAAATTGTTTGATAGGTACACATTTCATTGAAGAATGAGATAAAACATATTCTGCACATCACTGTCATTTAAAATAAGAAGAAGGGGTGACTATTTTAGAGCCAATTCAAGTGAAACCTCATGATGACAGGAACTGCATGAATAGCTTGAAGAGAAATAGTCACTTCTCTTGCTTCCATTTGCTTGAAGATATCAGCAGATGGGCAGAACATGTGCTAATCAAAATATTCATATATACTTAGAGAATTGTTATCTTTGTGCTTTTCTAGTAAATAATAATCTGATATTGCTGTTACAACAGATGTTGATTATGCCTATCTTCACACTTTTAAGGGGAATATATGAGAGTATTACATATGCCTTAAGTGTGTGTGTGTGTACCTAGTACACATAGAAAGCAAGCAGATATTTAGCTAGACTCTCTATCCATGCACAGGTATAAGTACATAAGCCTGCATAACTATTAGATTTGATGGTTGTTAGGCAGCATCATCATTTGGAACTAATTTTCCATGATTGCAGTGGATATTGTGGAAAGATTTCTTATAAAATTCTTCAGAAGCAAAGAAAAAAAAGCTCATTTTTGTCTGCTTTTATTATTCAGTCCTAAAGTGCTTTATTGAACAACCACTGTTACAGCCTCCTAAGCTTTTCACTAAGATAATTTTCAAATAAAATGCATTTGAAGTAGTTCCAGCAGTAAAGTATATGCCAGTTCTTTACTCTTGGTGACAAAGAATGGAACATGTGTTGTGTTTTCCCAGAAATAACATTTAACTAACTTAGATCGAAATTTATTTTGCCTTTTGAAATGATGTTTACTTAGTAAAAAAAATAAAAAAGTTTAGATACTCTGAAAATCTTCCTTAACTTTTTCTCCTCTGATTGTATCTTTTCTTAAATTGCAATCTATTTAAACACATGCAATTTATTTATGCATCTGTGAACTTTATTTATGTGCACGTTATTGATACATTTTTTTAGCATTCAACACTGTAGACCTCAGAGCTGATGAACAAGAATTTAGGGAAGAATTACAGACAGTTACTGCATTTAATGTTTGCATATGGTTAGTACTTCCCCTGATCCATATAGCAGAGCTTTTCAATCTTTCTTTCCCCTTAGAGAATGTTTTTTAAAGTGTCAGAAAGTTATGGTTTTGCATGAAGTGATTCAATAAACTCAATTACTGTTTATTTTGGAAAGGTAAAGTGATTGTGTCTACATTTTTTCCCCTCGAGCTTCTAATAAAAATAAATAGACTACAGAATGGAGCCAGAGTTCTGAAAGTTTCCATAGTATATACATCTCCTTTAAAAACGTTTTTAAAATGTGTTTAAATTTATTTTAAATGTATTGTAAAGTTTATTTAAAATGTCAGTCTCAGTCTTGGAATTCTATAGTGTGAACAGAGACAGAAGTCTTTACATTAGGCTTTGTGTGGTTTTAGTCTCCTTTTCCATAGTTTATACACATTTCTTGTTTCTTTGACTAGTTTAGGATCTTACTAACATTTACAAACATCTAAAGGGTGGGTGTCAGGAGGTTGGGGCAGCACTTTTTTCTATGGTATCTAGCAACAGGACAAGGGGTGATGAGATGAAGCTGAAACACATTTAAATATTCCATTTAAATATAAGAATAAAATATTATTGTGAGGTGAGGGAGCTCTGGCCCAGGCTGCCCAGGTAGGGTGTGGAGGCTCCTTCCTTGGAGGTCTCCAAAACCTGTCTGGACACGTTCCTAAGTGACCTGATGTGGATTTCCTTCTACAGGGAATTGGACTTAGCTGATCTTTAAAGGTCCCTTCCAATCCCTACCATTCTATGATTTTATGATTTACTCTGTGTTTCCATTGTTCTGATATCGGTCTTTGAACATCGACTAGTTTCCCCTCGAATGTATGTTAAATACTAAAAGTGAAAAATGAGTTCAGTGATTCCTTCCCATTGACAACTGAATGATAAGGAACTCTTGTTGGAAAAGACGGTGATTTTGATAGCTGCACATGGGAGAGAAATATTCAGTTGGATAGCAAATATAGACAATATTTCCCTATGAAAACATTTTCATTTTAATTTCTCTGGTGAAGATTTATTTGTCCCAATTTTTCATGAAATATTTTACCTTTCTTTCTGGTTAATTCAAGGCAAAGGTCTTAGACTTGATGATCTCTAGAGGTCCCTTCCAACCCTACCATTCTATTATATTTGTGGGAGGGGAAGCTAAAATCCAGGTATCTCCCTTTGTGGTGGTTTAACCCTAAAGAGATTTCACCCCTAAAGAAGTACTTTTCATATTTACTTGTTGTCTTTGGTTCAAGAACTTTAATCAAGTGTAGATTTATTGAATTGGTTCTGAAACTATAAATTATCAATTTTGAACAGTACAGGTTGTTCTGTGGTGCTAAAAGTTGTTGTTGCCCTGGATTGTCTTGTGTGAGTGTATAAACTATGTCTCTCTATAGCTGATAGATACTGATAGAAGAAAAATAGGTATTTTAACTTTTTTTTCCCCTGTTTTCTGTACTTTACAGCTCCAAAATTATTTTATAACTTTCACATAGTTAGGTTCCAAAAATTGCTATTTTATACTTTTCTAGAGATATAAATGAAAGTGAAAATTCCATTGGGAAGTGACTTGTTATTATATCTCATTAAAGGTAACCCCGTTTTTTTATGGAATGATTTTTCTGAAGCAGAAAGGTTCTGCAGTACAAACAGATGTTAAAGCTTGCAAATCTTTTATGATTCACAAAAAAATAACAGTAAAGGTTCGATTTTCAGATCATGACTGCTCTTTCATTATATGTGATGATTAAATGGGATCTATTTCATGTTTCAGAAGAGCAGGATTTTCAGCTTGGAGGAAGTTGAGACTTTTGCAGTTGGACAGTTGGAAAGTACTACTTGACTCGAATCAGCTCTAGACATAGTTTTGTGTTTAACTTCAGTATGTTTTGGATTTTATGAAAACCTCTTTATCTTACTAACAAATGTCTACCTGTGAAATGCTTGACATTTGTATAAATGGCAGTGGTCTTATATTCTTTCAATAATAGAACAGTTTCAGGTATTTACGTAATTGGTTTAAAATGTTTCTGGAGACACTTTTCTCCAATAGCTTGGTATTTTCCTCTTTTTTTTTTTTTAAAAAAAAAACAAAACAAAAACCAAAACAATTAATTTTCTTAAGTTCTTGAATGCTTGGGGATGGATGGTGTAAAGCTGCCCAGAAGAGAGACCTGGGAGTCCTGACTGATGACAATAAGCTAAACATGAGCCAGCAATGTGCCCATGTGGCCAAGAAGGCCAATGGCAGCCTGGGATGCATCAAGAAGAGTGTGGGCAGAAGGTAGAGGGAGGTTCTTCTCCCACTCTACTCTGCCCTGCTGAGGCCTCATCTCGAGTTCTGTGTCCAATTCTGGACTCCTCAGCTCAAGAGGGACAGGGAACTGCTGGCCAGCACAGGGCCACCAAGATGATCAGGGGACTGGAGCATCTTTCATACGAGGAAAGGCTGCGGGACCTGGGGCTGTTTAGTCTGGAGAAGAGGAGACTGAGGGGGGATCTTATTAACATTGACAAATATCTAAAGGGTGGATGTCAGGAGGTTGGGGCAGCAGTTTTTTTCTAATGTAGCTAGCAACAGGACAAGGGGTGATGGGATGAAGCTGCAACACAAAAAGTTCCACTTAACGTAAGAAAAAACTCTGTCAGTTCTGAGATGAGGGAGCCCTGGCCCAGGTCAGGGCCCAGAGGAGTTGTAGAGGCTCCTCCCTTGGAGGTCTTCAGGACCTGCTAGGGCATGTTACTGCAGGGGGGTTGGACTAGATGATCTCTAAAGGTCCCTTCCAACCCCTACTATTCCATGATTCTATGAAAGGGCTGAGGGTTATTGGTCGACAGCTGGTTGATTATGACTCAACTGTGTTCCCACATAGGCCAATGGCAATACTGACTTGTATATAGAATGGTGTGACTAGCAAGACTAGGGAAGTAATTATCCCCTTATACTTGGCACTGGTGAGGCTCCACCTTGAATACTGTGTTCAGTATTGAGTACAGTGATATGTATATTTTACCTTGACTAACAAGGAAATTAGTGTTGCTAAAGGAAAAACATCTCGTCTCATTTTGATTCTGTTCTGCCTTAGTTCTCCATACTTGCAGCTTTTTTTTGAGCACCTTAGAACAGATACTACTCAAAGTATATTAAATACTATAACATGTCAAACACTGCAAAATAAGTCTTTTGTTAACAGTTTTCTTGTTTGAAAAAGAATCAGCTACAGAGCAAGGTATCTTTCCACCATCATCTGCAAAAGGAATATGCATCTTTTAAAAAAGTACTTGTGCATAAACCTCCAACCAAAAAAGATCCAAATCTACACAAATTCATAGAAAACCTCAGTACAATATACAGGTGAACTAGTGTAAAACAGAGATCTCATTTTATTTTTACACATATATATTCTGTATTGAAATTTGTAACCGAACATAAATATTAATTATCAATCATTTAAAATAATTGATAATCCCGATCAGATTTTCTTTATTCAGAGAAGTGGTATATTTGACTTGTGTTCATTGACATCCTAAAATGTATACAATTTTAATGACTAGTTCTCTGTATGCAAAATTATTTGCTAAGATAATAACATTATACCAATCCTGTTGATTTTTACTCTTTTTTTTTTTTTTTTAATGTGGTTTATATTTGAAAAGGAGGGAATTTGAGAAGGGAAACAATGTGATAGTTTTATGAAACAATGGCAACTCGTTTATTAGGTGGGAAAGGTAATTTTGATAATGCCTACCTCTACTCTTAATGTTATTATATAAATAAAATGTTTATATAAGTCTAAGCAAGAATATGCAACTGAATTTAAGCTGTCACATGATGAAAATTTTAATCTTAGAATCACAGAATGGTAGGGTTGGAAGGGACCTTTAGAGATCATCCAGTCCACCTTCCCTGCAGAAGCAGGTTCACCTAGATCAGGTCACACAGGAACGTGTCCAGGTGGGTCTGGAAGACTTCCAAGGAAGGAGCCTCCACACCCTCCCTGGGCAGCCTGGGCCAGGGCTCCCTCACTGAAACACTGAAAGCATTTTTTCTTATATTTTCTTATATATGAGTACAACTTTTTGTGTTCCAGCTTCATCTCATCACCCCTTGTCCTGTTGCTAGCTACTACAGAAAAAAAGGATGTCCCAATCTCCTGACACCCACCCTTTAGATATTTGTATATGTTAATAAGATCTCCCTTCATACTAAACTTTTTCTATATACCATAAAATTGAACTTATGGTCATCCTCCTGATGGTGACTCCATCACCTCCCTGGGCAGCCTGTTCCAGTGTTTAACAACCCTTTTCGTGATAAGTTCTTTATAATATCTAATCCAAACCTTCTCTGGCACATCTTGAGGCCACTACATCTTGTCCTATCACTTGTTACTTGGGAGACCAAGCCCCACCTTGCTGCAACCTCCTTTTCCATCTTCTTATCCATATCTGCTTACATTTTCAGCTTTCCTATGTCTTGTTTACAATGAATCTCCTAATTCATCTTCTTAGCCCATCTCTTCTGAACATACTTTTATTTCTCGGTATGAATGTATTTACCTTGTAGATTAATCATTACTGCTCCATGCTGAACCATTCTCCTCTGAATTTTCAGTAGCCATTTTCAGTTAATTTGTTAAGTTTTGGTGGCAGTTTTCCAGCACAACCTTCTCTTTAAACAAAGTCACTAATTCACATGATTTAATTTTAAAAATAGCATTCCAGTTCCTTCTGGGTATTCTGTATCATGATAAAGTATCCATAATGCTTCATGTGTTAAGTTTCTGGAACTTATTTTTCATTTGTATTTTTACTGTTTTAAATATATTCATATTGTCTTCCAATTATTACTATTTACATGCTTTATTCTGCTCATTAAGGCAGCATTCCATTTCTGTATGAAATCTGTCCTGGGGTCTATGAGATAATTTATTATGATAACTTGTAACATGCCAGAAAATATCAGTCGTGCTTCTTGTGCCTTTCAGTCTAATTGCTAATTCATTGATCCACAACTTCAAGTTCTCTGACCTTTTATTTTCAATGTCATTTGTCCCAAACTAAATAAGCAGCAGCAGGTGTCCCCCTGACAAATAACTAACCATGTCCTTTTGTTACTTGAGCTCCTGTTTTTTTGCTTCAAGTAAACTCAATATATTCATAGACTTACAGACCTTCTCTGTAAATTCTTATCTGTCATGTTTGTAGTTCACTGAAATATACCATAATATACATCTTCAGTTCTTTATTGGGGGACTTTCTTTAAGGTGAAAGATCAAAGAGAATGTGTTTTACATGACCGTACCATTAGCTTTAACACTACTTCAACAGCCAAACATTGGTCTCTGTACTCACATGATGACAGTTATTTTGCCTGCCTACTTAGTCTCTCTGCAATAAAGGCTGCATGTGATTTTCACATGGAAAATGTACAAACAGATCCTAACTCAGAGTAAATAATATGCAGAAAATAATCTTCAACAGAAAGTACTGAAAAAATGCCAGGGAAATAAAAAAAAAACCTCAGTAATCTAAAATATCAAAGAAATCCTAAGTCACAACCTTAGGCCAAGTGTGCAAAATACGTGTATTAATTCAGTGAGGCACATAGGAGAAGCGCATATATGAATTCCCTATGAAAGCACAGGCAGTTACTGACTTCTGAAGCACAGGACTTCTGTAGCTTTCAACAGAAGACAAGTTGAGAGTCAGTGGCTGTTTTTCAAAGAGTAAGGAACTTCCACACAGTATGTGTTTAGTAAAGCTGGTCTAACAGTAAGATAGAGATTTAAAATGTATGTTCTTTTTCTTAATAGTCATAAATATTATTGCACTCTTTTGAGCTGATCACATTCTATGTTTCCCAAAGAAATTGGATGAAAATTTTGGAAGTACATTCCTAGTTATTTGACACCAGAAGTGTCAGGACACTGATGGTAAATTCTTCTCAATAAGTGGTCTGAGATGTGTGGGTTTTCTGATAATCTGTACTGTTTATCTGAAATTACATGAGGCCAGGTTTAAAGTGAACAATGCCTCCTTATTTGTTTAACTACAGTATGCCTAAGTAGCGTATTTTACAGTTATGGTATTATGGTCTTCTCATTTTCATTAGCCCAATTTTAACCACTGGTAATGAAGATTTTTCTTCTAAAGTTCCTTTTCTGTTGCTATGTGAAAGCAACCTTTCTACTTTTTCCATTTCTGTTATTCCTCCTTTTCGTACCACCAGACATCAAATCCTATCCATGACTTATCCAAGAATTGTACGTAACTCTTTGGAGCAACATCCTTACTCTTGACCTTGTGATAGGTAGCTCAGGATTTTATTGAAAGTATAGATGAACTTCAGGAAGTACACTAAATACACTAACCCAAGTAGCCAGGATCCTTGATGATAATTAGCATAATTTACTGTGTAAAACTACTGAGTTGTAATTTCTTTTCCTTGCCTTGACCATTTGGCTGTCTGTGTAGTTCATAAATAGATGTTTGCCCCATATAACCCCCCCTTGCCTCCTATTTTTTTTCTGAAAGAAGTTTATTTTCCTTTTTTAGATTTGGCCAGAGGTTCACAGGTGTCTGGAAGTGGTGGGAAGTAATTTCAAATGCTCCCTGAGAATTTACTGGCAAAAGATTGATAGCACTGGAGGAAAATGAAGTGTGAATTAGCAACCAAATAATTCGGAGGCTAGATGAAAAAAGTAACGTATAAAAAATAACACATAACACCTAATATGTGTACCAGTCATAACTGATACATCCCTTATTTGTAAGTGTTATCTATTTGGACATGCCCGGCTAATGCACTTGGTTATATAAAATGCTGAAGTTTCAGTTTACAGATAAAAACTGTAAAGTGAATAATTAGAATTGATTTTCACTGCACTGCCAGTGAAATGAATCATATCCCATCAAGGCAGCACTGTGAAGTCTCTCCACTGAAACACCCAAGGATGACTCTTTAGCTCAAGCACCATCTATGATTTGCAGCAATGATTAAGAACGGATTGGACCCAGGGTTAGGGCTGTGTTCGTATGTGTGTGACACATTTTGTATCCTCATGCAGTTGTCTGATCTTCACAATCGCTTTTGTCACTGCAATGGTAGTGAGGAATGACAGAAAATATAGGGGTAGTGAACATAAGGATTCTCTAATAGCAGAGCTAGTGGGAAATTGGGATTTACCTGTTTTGTGAGACAAATTTATGTATCTACTTTTTTATTCTCTCTTCTTTTCCTCCAAGCACTTGATTTGCAATTCTGTTTTTCATGTCAAATTTTCAAGTTATTTTTAGAGCTTCTCACAAATCTTTTAGCTCAGCCTGTTTCTACAATATCCATACTTCAATGTACAGTGCTCAATCACTGCAAAGATCAAAATAGATTCAGCTGTTTCCCCAGTCTTCCCCTTACTCCTTCTCTATGTCTGCTTGGATCTTATTTTAACCTCATTTAACCTCCCTGGAGTAATCATTAAGGAGTTGTGTTGCATGCTTGGTAGATAAGGAATCCAAACATTCTGCTCATAAATCTGAACAGGGCACACTCTGAGTATGTTCACATGAAGTGTTGCCACTTCAACTCTGCTTGGATTTGTTTCTTTTGGAAATGTTAACAGAGTGATTTTGAAAAATATGCAGGGGACCTATATAAATCAACCAGAGCTGTGTTCATGAAGCACAATTAACACAACCAAACGAATTCTAAATACTGTTACTACTACTAAAAGCTCCGAAAAAGAGAAGTTCAAAAGCTCTGTGCTGTCATACGTCTTTTGCTCATCTCCAAATAATTTCAATACATCTCAAGGTGAACGTTTCATGGAAGGTGGGGAGGAGGGACAGTGGAGTACTGGAGTACGTCAGCTTTCAGTGAAACTGCATTTTGGTAAAACAGTTTGAAGATGTGCTGGCAGGAGCTGTGTGATGATTCACATCATCAAAAGGGATGTGAGATTTATTCATCATCTATATTCCTCTTTCTGGCTTAGTGAAGTAGATATTTTATTAAGTCATTTGTTGTCAGGCCTTTCTTGATGAGATGCAGAAAGGATCCTCTATCATGGGTCACTCTCTCACCTCAAATATGTCCTGCTTCATGATGACACGTAGACCTTGCAATAATCTCCATTTAACACATGCAGTTCAGATAAACTCTCATGGATTACAGCATAAAAATCAATGTAAAATTTGATGTTGAAAATGAACATAACAAATCCATGGTTTTCTGTCAACTGTTACTCCCTCTTCTAAATATGTGAAGAAACATGTTCAGGTGAGAAGGTATGACTGAAATTTGAAGATCAATTGGATGCAAAATACACACTTGTATGAAGGTGCAATGTATCCTTTATGGTTTTATAATGGTAGTTAAGAGACTCAATAGCTCAGGCTGTTCTCAATGATGCCCAATGATAGGACAAGGGGCAAGGGGTATAAGCTGGAACATGAGATGTTCCAAAGAAATACAAGGAAGAATTTCTTCCCTGTTGAGGTGAGGGAGCACTGGCAGGGGCTGCCCAGATGGGCTGTGGAGTCTCCTTTTCTGGGGACATTGAAACCCACCTGTGTTACCTACTCTAGGTGGTCCTGCTCTGGCAGGGTGGGTTGGGCCGGGTGAGCTTCGAGGTCCCTTCCAACCCTCGAGATTCTGTGATTCTACTTATTGATGCAATATGTGTCTCTTTGCATGTGCACCTCTCTCCCCTTATTATAGCTGTTCATAATAAAATCTTCTTTCACCTAGTATCCCGATCTTCCTGCCCAGCCAACAAGAAAATTATATGAACAAAATGTAATGATATTTAGCCCACCAGCAGTTAGTTGTGGATAGGATCTTACTCAACTAAAACAGCTTTTTAGGTTTTCAGATGTGTGT
This sequence comes from Urocolius indicus, assembly GCA_013401255.1. Classification (NCBI taxonomy): domain Eukaryota; kingdom Metazoa; phylum Chordata; class Aves; order Coliiformes; family Coliidae; genus Urocolius; species Urocolius indicus. The sequence continues at coordinate 175,507 of WBNH01001287.1, forward strand.
GTGTGTGTAAAATAGCATTCATTATTTCATTCAATTATTTCAAAACATTTAATGTCTTGGCATCCACAGATCCTAAAAGGAAGGAGCTTTACAGCTAAATTATACCTAATCTAAAGAATAATTTCATTGTTTCATGATCTCAGCACATTTTATTTACTATCCTCCAATTCTTTTTGTGCAATAGGACATAGAACTGTTTTGTAGTCTTTCTACCTTGAATAATTTCATGTCATCCCTAAATGCAGTTACTTATCTACCCATTTTCTAATTGTGTAGTAGTTAGGCTGCATCTGCCTTTCATGATGAACAATGGTTTTTTTTCTTATTGTACTCTGTATTCTTATTCATTATGTATTTGTACCCCTCTGCTGATCTCTGTCTTCCAGAATGAAGCAGAATCTCCTATAATACAATGAATAAATTACATAATGACATTTCAAAGTGTTTCATGGATCTCATCTTACAAACATCAGAAACATTTTAACTCAACCACCACGGTTTTTCTTCCTCAGGATTTGTGGTTTATTTTTATTGAAGCTGATTTTTAATAAGTTTATCCTGGTATCTTCACTATTTAAATAATGCCTGGAGACTTTATAAGCTTTACTGAATTCAAATAGATGTAACAAGTTTTTCAAATGTGCCATCTATGGGGTCTCCTTCCTTGGAGGTCTTCAAGCTCCACCTGGACATGTTCCTGTGTGACCTGATCTAGGTGAACCTGCTTCTGCAGAGGGATTGGACTAGATGATCTCTGAAGGTCCCTTCCAACCCTACCATTCTATGATTCTATGAAACGTATTAGCCATGTTGACATAAGATATTGAAAGAAATGAAGCAGCTATGAAATATTACTGAGTGACAGTAAAAAGATCCTGAGTCAGCCATCTATCTTTCAATATTTTTTTGTTGCTGAACAGTAAATACTGAGAAGCAGCTCAGCAGTTAGAATCATATGTGTGATTTGAGACAGTAAATATTGAAATTCTTTTCCCTATTACTTTGTTAACAAAGTGACAACTGCTTGTATATGTATAGGGTATTGTTAGTAATTAATCATACGTAATACAAGTCAGGAACACAGAAAGAAGAAGGCATGACTTCTAAACTCATTTATCTGCTCTGGACTTCTTTTGGATTTTACGGGATCAGATTAACATATTTTGCAAAGATAATAACTTCTAGGAGCAGCTTCCCAAGACTTGTGAGGATGTTATCAAGAAGATACACCTGACCTCCTCCCAGTGGTGCTTTGTCAGAAAGGCAAAATACAGTGGGGCATAAATTAAAGGGTGGAAATTGCATAACATCTTTAAACAAGCTGCTCCACTGCTTGTCTGGAGAGACTTTTGCACTATGCTTGTGTACAGACAAGCAGTGGAATGAGTTATCTGGAGAGGTTATTATATAGTCACCATCTTTGAAGGTTTTCAAAACTGACTGTGTGTAGCCCAGAGCAACCTGGACTGATGATGTAGATGACTGTTTTAACAGCAGGTTGGACCAGAGAGTGATGTCTCCTGATGTCTCCTTCTACCTGATTTTTCCTATTAAGATCTGAAAGATAGTAGAAAAACATGAAAATGTATTTATGCCAAAACAATGTGAGTGGCTAGATAAAATGAAAATGGTAATAAAATCCAAATAAAGCCCTGTGGACTTCAAAAGGAAATGCAGATTTTATATCAAGAGCAAAAGCTCTTCACAGCATCTAAAATATTCTATAACCTATCAGCGGGAACAAGGCAGTTTAGGAGAGATGTTATGCTTAAAGGTAAACTACAGATCTTAGTTTTTGGAATCAACAGCCATTTTGTGCTTGCTTTGTCTAGATTGTATTTAAAGTCTTCATCCCTTTGACTAAAATAAGTGAGACAGAAGTTTTTCAGATGAGAATTATCAAACCAAAGTTCAATCTGTGTTTGTTTTTCCTTTCCCCAATGTAATTAGCAGAAGCTATTAAATGCTTTCAAAGTTCAATTTCCCCCCCAAATGAATGTGGCAGATTTTCTGAGTTATATGTTATAGAGTTAATTTTAACACACAAATTATCAATAGCTGGAAATAGTAACTTACGTTATATTCTATGAGCCATGGACTACTCAACATTTACGTAAATACTTGTTGCTGAATTTATTTTCAGCTGCATGCATACATTGAGTTCAGTATAATCTTAAACTTATCTTCTTAGAGGTTATGTACTAAATTGCAGCCCTATGTAACTGAAAAAAATGTCCTCCCTGTTGTCTTTAAACGTTACTTTATGTAAAATGGCCAACAAGATGCTTGGAAGTAAAATGCAAATGGAGAAACAAAAGTATTTTACCATGCCTGAGAGTCTTCTACAACAGAAATAAATCATGTATATCTTGAGTGGTTTGCTGGTCAGAGGACATTCCTACAACTAAACACGGTAGCAAGACGGGGAAACCTTCATGTTTGTGAAGAGAGTGTGTTCAGTCTTCATGTGGCACAAAAAGAAGAGAGATTCTGGCAATCTGTGCTCACAGAGTTCTTCAATAATGTAGAAAGCAGACCATACTTAGAGTGCATATCCTAGTATGAAAGGAGAAAACTTCATCACCCGTAAAAACGGAAGGTGAAGATGGAAGATAAGTACTACTGAGAGTGTAGCTCCTAAAATAAGTGCTGTTTATAGGACAATGACTTCAGATAGACTTTTTTTTTTCCCTTTAAAAATACAATCATACATACATTCATTCTAAAAAGTAAAATCATACATCACTGTCAAGTGAGACAAATATTCTTTGTTACGGAACTTATCAGAAAGGTATTGTAGGTTGCACTCATTTGTTAACACTGATAAATACAGATGGATAAAATCCTAATTTTACACACTCCTCTCCAATTCATCCTGAGAAATTAACTGAAGATAATTATCTTCACTCATAATTATCTTACTTGTGTTTCTTCATTGTAGTAGACACTGGTACAGTTTTAGAAATTGGATTCCTTATTTCTCTTACTTTCAAGAATTGTCCTTTTAGAATGAAGCAATTGCCAAAGGAAATTAAGAGGGGCAGAGAACTGCTGGAGAGAGTCTAGCACAGGGCCACCAAGATGATCAGGGGACTGGAACATCTTTCATACGAGGAAAGTCTGTGGGACATGGGGCTGTTTAGTCTGCAAAAGATGAGACTGAGGGTGGGGATCTCATTAATATTGACAANGAATGAATATTTTGAACATAATATATATTAACAAAAGGAGTTATATACGGTAGTATTACATTTTCACATCTGTCATTCCAGCAGCTTTGTGTTTCTTCAGTCAGTTTATTCTCTGCATTTTATTTTTGTTGAGATGCTTCATTTCTGTTCTTATGGTGGTATATTAGTTCAGCAATACTGAAATAGTTAATGAAACTTGAAGAAAATATCCAGATATGGCCTATTTTATGGATTTATGCCTTGTGGGTTGGGGTATCTGATTGTTCTCTTCTATCATACGAGACATGCAATATTTTTTTGGTTGGTTATTTTTCTAATGACATCTGCAACTTCCCTAGAGCTTCGGGTCCACTGGAGATAGTTACAACTTATATTCACCTATATGGTGCATTTTGTGACAGTGTCTAGTGAGTGGACTTCAGACTCTGAGGGTAACAACTGCTCGCAAACTAATAGCCTGAGTTTTTATGCCTCCCAAACTTCTTCCCTGATGATCTATCACTTTCAATCCAAATCAATTTTAGCTTCTTACTTTACTGTTTGATTTCTGCATCAGCTGGAATGTCGTCAATAATATGCAATCCATAAAAACTCAGCTGCTGTGGAATAAAGCCTTGCTGGTCTGATTAATTCTTACGAACTCTGAATACCAATAGAAATGTTACATAGTGTCATGTTTTTGACCAGTAAACCTGTACCAAATTAGATGAGTTTTCATATCAAATGATTTTCACATTGTAACATAGAAGTTTTTACTAGGGTAAATCTAATCATATGATTAAATGCATTCCTGTGGGACCTGATCTAAGTGGACCTGCTTTAGCAGGAAGGTTAGACTAGGTGATCTATAGATCCCTTCCAACTCCTACTATTCTGTGATAAATGCTGATAACAAAAGACTATAGTAGAACATTGTGAAAAGTGAAACAACAACAAAAAAAGGGAATAATGAAATGCTATGACATTGTGTGGGGTTCTGAACATTACACAGGATGCACAGTATCTGCTGAGCAAAATAAAGTCTATAAATGTACAGATTTATATGGGTTTTCTGGGTGTGAAATCCCTGGATCTTGGTTTAGAACAGGCATTCTGAAAATGGTGTAATTTGCAGCTATGTGTCTTGGATTACAGTAATTCTTGGTAGCTGTACCATTTCTGTTATGACATACCTATTTTTATGTCTAGTTTACAAGGAATTCTTATTTTACAGCTTGCCAAGTCTGGTACTGTATAATGTCTTGCTCTGAACTTCACTATTTCATATTTGTACATGTACATGCACGCCCACCTACACATACACACATGCTACTAGGAAAGTAGTCTTTCAGGAGCTGTTGGCAGAGATGAAAAGTAGACACTGTAGATTTCTTGTTGCTATGATTTCCATTAAGTTTGGAGTAAAACCCAGCATAGACTGTTTACCAGTCTCCTCTGAATTATTGCCATAAGAACTATAACTTAATGTAAATTGGCAAAATGGATTCTATTGTATTATCTTAAATGCTGGGATCGGTTCTTACCTACAAGTTTCTTAGTGATTTCTACAATTTAATAAAGACAGTTGAACTTTGCTGGGACCTACTCCCTACAAAAACCTTTAAGCTATAATACCTCCCATTTGAAACCATTCTTCCTTTTGTCCCAATACTTTTATGTTATAGTAGGCAGAACTGCATCCTGGGTCTTTCCTTACACGTGTACAAGTGCATTTGCATCTGCTTTACAAATGTACAAGCTTCTAAAGAGCACAGCGAATGAGTGACAGAGAGAAGAGACAGGTTCACTCACACATTTACAACAGTTTTAAAATACGTGATCATAAATGTTCATTATTTTTTTTCTGCAAGATGCAATATCTTTCTTCACTTCTGTCCCTGTAATTGTTCTTTTAATTCTATCTAAACGCTGCTGTCAGTTTAGCAATCAGGGAGTAGAATGAACCTGTTTATTTATTTATAGGGAGAAGAGAGTTTTAAATGTCAGCCTTCTCAGTACAAGAACAAACCTCCATGTAAAGTTTGTGTTTTGCCTGATCTGATTGTCTGCTTCAACCTGTTTCTGCTGACTTATGGCCTGTTTCTCTCTCTTTCTGTTAACAGAAAGCTGACCTTGCAGTTGCACCATTGGCAATTACCTATGTGCGAGAGAAGGTCATCGACTTTTCCAAGCCCTTTATGACTCTTGGAATAAGTATTTTGTACCGCAAGCCCAATGGTACAAACCCGGGCGTCTTCTCCTTCCTGAATCCTCTCTCCCCTGATATCTGGATGTATATTCTGCTGGCTTACTTGGGTGTCAGTTGTGTGCTCTTTGTCATAGCCAGGTAACATGTCAACTTTTGTGATTTTTTTGGCAATTGTTATCACCTTTTTATTACTAATAATTGTCAAAAGTCACAAAACTTTTCTTCCTTTCATACTCTTATATTTTAACTTCATGATGTACAGAAGAATAATTAATGATGAGGGTTCTCACTATTAATTTTCTCCACTGCTATACTGAGTCTCCAGTTCATGTCACTAGGTCTCCAGTATGCTAGCTAGCTTCCTCCTTTTATTTACAAATTGAGAGACACTATAAAGGTTATGAAACATCTTTTCTGAATTATGCTGTGTTTAGAAAGACAGGGATTGACAATATTGCATTTTATTAGCCTGATTTCATTTGATGCTGTGATGCTTAATCTCAAATTGAGTACTTAGCTGCCCATGTTCATTCTAGATGTCCAAATTCGGCCTCTACCTGTTACAAAACAAGTTACTTTATCTAGTTGATAGAAGCACAGTAACAGCATCTAGTTTTGTGTTCCAGGTGCAACCTATGAGATAACTCCCAGAACTTAAAATCCTGAATTGGAATGTATTTGGAAGAGTGTTTAGTTGAGTTTTTGTAGTTAAAGAAACTTATAAATCTACTTTCTTCAACATAGACAAGCAGGAAACGTCTTCCACCAAAACTTCCCTTTAGTTTTACCTTTTTCCTTTTTAAGTAATTAGGACTGAATCCAGATGCTCAGAGGAAAACAGTTTTAGATGCTGTACCTTTGACTTTTGCTATGACAGCAGGAAAAAAAATTCAAGACAGTAAATCAGTGATTCTCAGAGGTGTAAACTTAATATCTCTTGTGCATATTCCTCCTAGTAGTCAGTAGACTTTATTGATTTCATTGTATGGTACACAGTGAAATATGAACATTTTTCTTTTCCTGTTGTGCTGTAGTTGATATCAGGGTTCTCCACCTTTCTTTGATACTATCTGCTTCATTTCTGAGAAGTGGTATCATTTGTCTACTAAGAGAAGAGGCAATATTTTTATGACTTTGTTTCCAAGTAATCTAGCAAACACACCTGTACATAAAGTACATGAGATATTGAAGTAATATAGATGACACCAAAACACATTCTGTAATGAATGACTTCACTTGTGTGCCTTCTTTAAAAGTCTGCTTGAAAGAACAAGACTGACTTTGAAAGTTTCTTGAAGGAACAGTAGTTTTTAAAGGACTATATAAGCAGAGAGTAATCTCGTTTCTGAGGTGTTCCTGTGATATAGGCACTTCTGAAAACACAGTTGGACATGAATCACAAATGTTATCTTGTGGAACACCTCATGTGAAATATTTATGTGCCTGTCTCAAAGTTTTAGCCCTATTGTTATCACTGAGAGACATTTTCAGTATGATGCACAGTGCTTTTGACAGGCAGCTCCTGGTAATGTTAGTGGGAGTCGTATGACTGAGTTCCTACTTGTGCTTTGAAAGTGTGTCCTGTCACGTTATGCAGGAAAGGTATAAGGGGTTTTTATTAAGCTATTCAATCACTTGATCTCACTAGAACTCAGACTGTTTATTTTTAAACAGAAGCTCTGCATAGCAGACCACTATTGCTGACTTTTTTGTTCACTTGTGTGCTTTTCTGACTAGCACTATAAATTCCTTATGTGCTTGGCAGAAATACCTTCACTGTAAAGCAACATGGAATATGTTTTATACTGAGCAGAGTTATTTTTTTGTAGAGTTGTATAAAATACCTTTTTTATGGTAAGTTTATATCAGCATTCAGATCTCAAGAATTTCCATGCCTCTTAACTTTTACAATTAAATATTGACAACACATATAAAAGATCGAGGATTAAGTAGGAATCTACAGATGACTTTATACTTTGTGACAGTTTTCTAACCGTATAGTTCATATAAGGAGAAAGGTCTAGGTTAAAAACATAATCTGCTAAATACTAAACAGTGGAAAGAACATTATTGAAAAGAAAAAGAGACTTTTGTGTATGTTATTCACAGAACGTATCTGTCATGTAAAGGGAGACAGGGCTGAATGAATTGTGATAGTGAAGAGGACTCTGCAGAATAGTGCTGACTATGCCTATTTAGTATAGATTATAAATCAGGTACAGTTGATGATTTACTTTTCAGTCCTGGTGGTGTGAAACTGTTGGACTGTATGCTATTAAATTAGTAGGTTCCACCTAGAGTGTCTTATTGGTAAGATCTCAATTTCACAACAATCCTTCCATAACCAGTGTTTAACTAACAGTGTTTCGTAATAATGACTGTGTGTTTCATTATAAGGTGTATCTGTCTGAAGTAATACTTAGTATGTCTTTTATGATATGATGCTTCATAATTACAGCTCACGAGAGTATTCAGTGTAGGATATTTATGTTTTTAGATTTCAACTTCCCATTTCTGTGTCAAATGTTTCATTATTTTATTGTTTTACCATGTCTTCCAGACAGTGTTGGAATCTGAGAGCTTGGTACATGGAAAATGGAAAGTACAGTTCTCTTGTTGTGCTCTGATTTCATCCATTAATTAGTGGTATGGTCATATTTAAGGCAGGATGAAGAAATTAGCAAAAGGTTCAAGAAACTTTGAGATAGAATTGCTGAAGAGAATGTTGCAGAGTACCCTATTAGGCATAAAGGTGGAAGAAAATCTAACATAAATCCTTATTCATCTTTTCCTTTATTTGAAAGGCCAATTCCAATTTGTGCTGAGTTTATCTGGAGGAAGGGGCCTCTCTCTTGCTACCAAAAAAAAAACCTCTATCCAAACAAACCCAACACACAATTTGAGAACAAGGTTTATTTGTCACAGGTTTTTCTGTGATATTTTCCTCTTGTAGTCCTTCCAAACACAAGTCATGTGAGCATTACGTGAGTGCTGTGGATAGGATAAACATATATGTGTTGTACAGTGTTTTCCTTACTTGTCATTCATTGTGGGGACTTACAGTTGGCTGTGATTTCTCCATATGTATGGAAACCTATTAATCTTGTTTGTTTTGACTGCTGAATCTAAATAGCTATGGTGGTTAGCCCCTGGAAGTTCCTTTCTTTATCATACAGGCTGGTGACTGATAGATAAAGCCAGTCTGATTGACACTAAGCCTATCAGTCTTCTGTGCACTGAGAAAGTCATAAAACATCTTTTTTTCTCTTGTGGCAAGTATTAGGTCTGTTTCTGATGTTGGCTAGCTATGTCTTTGTGTCATCTGGTGTCTTACTGCATTTCAGGTCCAGTATCTTCCCTTTCTGCCTCTGTCTTTGTTTCTTTGATTTGGAATCCCAGTTAAATTGACAGTTGGTGTGTGATTAGAAGGAAAACTAAGATTGGAGTAAAGTGTGCCAGCTACTTTTGGGAGTTCTGTCAAGTACACATCATTTTCTGATCTGTGCTATGAAAACTCTCAGTTGGTGGTATTTCTTTTAATGTCTTTCTGTTGGTGGAAACCATTGCTTTGTTCCTAAGAATCATGCTGGTTTCTTGCAGTGTTGTATACCAACTTCACAGACGTCTGTTGTCCCTTCTTTTCCATCAGTGTGTGCATATGAAAGCAGCTGTTTCCTATTTTTGCTCTCCGCAAAATCTGATGTGTTGGTAGCTGGAGGATCCTTTCCATCCTGTGTAGGCAATGTGAAGCAAATAATTCTCATGCTTTAAAAAATGCTAAAGCCGTTTAATTTAAGTAGCTCTTCCAATTAATGACTTTCAAAATTGATCTTCAGATGGCTTTCCTCGTGATTGCATTATAGTTTTAGGGATTCTTATATATGATTTAAAACATTCATGTCTTTATGAATCTGTTCTGAAAGCACAGATTAGAGGCTAAGCTTCTTAAATATTTTTATCCCATCATTTTCCACCTGATTTACTGGATTTCAAGTTTGTTCCTGCACATTGAAGGATTTCTCTCTGTAGTGAGGTCTTTTTTGCTGTGAATAGGTCTGTCAGTCATAAGGCAGTGTGTTCTTTAGTGACCTATCTTAATAACTGGAAGAGATGCTCCTGCTTTAGCATGCTTCACCTTTACGGATCAGCTATAGAGCAGATAAATCACCCTGGATTACCCACTAATGAGCTCTTATGCTTCTTATACAGAGCTGTCAAGAGTATCAGTGAATATTGTGTAAATATACATTAAACTCTGCTCTGACTTTACTATTACTACTAATTGCTAGTATTGAATAATGGATTATCATTTTAAAGTGCTTGATTCACCTTTACTTGTACCACATTCTGTATGTTGCTTTCATCCCTTCAGCAGAATTATATTAGCTTGCTTCTGCTAAGTCAAGCCCTTGTGCTGGTCTCAGTTGTCAAAGTATTTAGCATCAACTGTTTTGTTCACTTCCTTATAAGCAATGATAAAAGCACAATGGACCTCATCACCAAATTGGTTTTTTGTCTTACCACTGGGAATAAAACACAGTAAAGCAAGGCAAGAGTTTTAAAAATGTCTCCACACGTTTATCTTAGTTTTTCTCTGTGAAGAAGCTTAGGAATAGTCTGCTACTCCAGACTTGGACGGATGCCTGAGCGTTATCTCTCTCTAGAGTGCATGCATAGCCTTTTCCTTCTCATCACTCTTCATTTCTTTTTCATATTTCTTGATCAGCTGATTTCTGTCCTTACCTGATTGATTTTTCAACCTACTTCTTGAAAACTATCTCGATGGAAAGGAATTTAATGACAGCATCAGAGAGAATGACTTTTCCAGTTACTATGGAGATCTAAATGACTATGTTGATGTTTATTCAAGTAGGAAGTTAGCATTTTTGCCCTTTATTTTTAACAAGCATTCTCTCGCGATGAGCTTTGGTCTCTCGAGGCCTCCTTTGAGAACTACAACATATGTTACGAGGTGTTTTCAGGCATGGATTCAGCATCCAGTGGGGCAATCCAGATGGCAACATTGAAATCTACTTCTCTTACTGTCTTACATTTAATGCACAAATGCAGTTTTGCCTCAGTTATAATGCAACAGGGGATGCTGTCACTTGACTACACATTATTGAGTAAATAGATAATGATAAAAGCATGCCAAAAGTTCCACACTTTCAAAACTCTTCCATAACATTTAAAGTCAGAGGTTTTCATTTTCCATTGAAGCAGAAAGTTTTACTTCTTAGTTTTCCTTTCTTTGTTAATTTGTTTTAAGGTTGCAACTTATGCCCTTTAGTTGATTGCTTTCAAAAGATTCAGTAAAGTCTCCTTCTCTTAACACAATTCTTCCAGTTGGAAACCAAATCCTTGTTAACTCTACAAATCGCCTTTATTGCTAGCAGAGAACAACTGTGCCAGTGTCTGGAACACTGGGTTTTTTTGTTAAGTGAATCAGGTAAATTACATGACAAGAGTTTTTCTCCCTCTTCAATGTTTTTCTAGCTTTTTATTAAATGGTATGCATGGGGAGCTATCTGAAAAAGTCCTAGTATTATTGAGAGTATTCTAAAAAGCTTATTTTCTTCAGAACATTTTCTCTCTTTCATACCAGAGCTGGAAAATTGGAATTTTAGTTTTCTATAATTTAAATAGAACTTCAATAACAGAGGTTAATATAAAGAACATGCTTCAATTGCAACATAATTTTTGCACTCATGAGCAAATTATTAAGCACATCTTTTTGACTTAGTCTATCCTGCTATATGTTATAGCAATGAAATTGTACAGCCATCTAGCCTGGACAGCACTTGTAATTCTGTAAGCAAGGCTTGCAGGTGATCTTTTTAATATGCTCAGATACTTCTGAGTATCACTTTTCACAAAATGGAGATGACAGCTTTAAATCTATTAAACAAAATGGGACTTTATTGCATTGTATTCCATTAATACTACAATAAATCTGCATAATCTGTAACAGCATTGAAGTTTAATTTTCTGTGGTCAGTACACAGATCTTATGTTCCATCTCTTTTCTGTACAAAAAACATGAAACGTACTGGAATTATATTACTTTTTTAATAGTATATCATACTTTCATCATCTAAGTCGTGCCATTATTTGGAGAAGTTATGATACAGATCACAATTGGTGCTATAAAGTCCAAAAGTTGTGGTTGGGGATATATGGCTAAGAGAAAGACAGTTAAACAGCAATCTCTCATTTTGCATCTTGACACTCAGAAAGATGCTCTGGTGTCTGTCATCTCTTCCACAACAGGCTTATCTGGGTTCAGCATCAGTTTACAGAATCTCTAATAAATAAGCAGCTCAACCAAACTCCTCAGGATTCTTTTGAATCGTTTCTGAATGCTCTCAATCTGCTTCAGCTGTTTGAGGATAGATCAAGAAGTCTACATACAATCAAAGCATCTACATAATGGCCTCTATTAGAATATTGTTAGAGACTACAGTAAGAGAAAAAAAATTCTCTTTTAACTCTTTTTAACTTAAATGACCTCATAAGATTTTAGGCGGAAAAGAAGTTCTCTAAAGCCTTACTGTATTGGCGGTAAGTCAGTCTGACATGCTGGATAATACTTATCATGCATCAAACATAAGAAGAAACTAGTGACAGAAAAACTGCTGAAATCTTTTAAGTGAGGATGGCTGAAGAATTCATAACTCCCCTGCCTTAGCAGTCCAACAGAAGATGCAGTACCCCCCATTGTCTAAATCTCCATATGCACTTTGAAGAAGAAAAATACATTCATTTCAACTCTCCTGATCAATTCTGGATCCTTCTGTCAATAAATTGATTTTTTGTTGATGTAGAGGGCCAGGAAAACTTTGTCTTCTACAGAGTTAAGATATGTGTGTGTGTGGGCCTTCCTAGGAAAAAAAGCAGGAGGTCTGGTGAGTTCTGCCATAAGGAGACCACATTTTAAGATGCATTTTTTTGTAGCGCTTGCTCCATGAGCCTATTTCATGCCAATTCTTGTTACTCTGTAGATTAATCTACTCAGAAAATAGCTTTTTATTTATTTAACCTTTTAATTTAAATTTAAAGTACAGGTATTTTGAATGCCTGAACCAAAGCATAACTCTCTTCCTCCTTGAGGAATTTGGTGTGTCCTAACTACCAGCAATTCAATCTCTTTATTCTCATTTATTTAAGTGTCTGTTTTCAAAGACAGGAAATATATTTTAGTTAGATGTAGATAGATATATATTTATGTATTTATAAATACACATTTCCCCTCCATTTTGATCAAACATTATAACACGATTTCTAGAATCTGAGGAGTATTTATGGAAAGTTGTATACAAACTCCAGCTGTTTTTCATACCATGATTTCTCATGCTTTTCATTTCTTATTTTACATGTTACATTGATTATTTCATTGCCCAAATATGTCAGGATCTTAAAAATCATTTTAAGTCTTAACCATATCTTGTATCTTAGGATCCAAAGGCTGTTTGCTATAATCTTAGAAAGGATTCAGCTGGATAAATCATCTTTTCCAATAAATTTTCCTAGGTTTTCATTAGTGAATGGCTTCTGAGATAGGAAGTTTTATCTCTGGCCTTCTTCCATTTGGAATTTTGACTGTCTAGAATTGTTCTGTGTGATTTATTCTGTTTCACAGAACACAACTACCTGAATGCTAGTCGCTGTTTATCTAATACATTATTTCAAACAATCTGCATCGGTTTAATAATTGCCTTTGCATTCCCTTCATCTCTAGAACAAGAAGGGAGCTGCTGGAAGGCCATTTTCTTCTCACACTGTGTAGTCCTAGCTCATATATTCATATTTGAGTTTGCATACCTGTTTTTCTGTGATTATTTTACACAATACACGACCAAGTTAAAATGTTAATAAACATATGTACTACAGAATTTGCTTTGAAAGTGTCTCAGCAGTCAAAACACTGACATTTCTCATATGAAACTTGTCTTTATATAATTTGGTTTAATTTCGAGTCAATATGTGAAGACTGTTTTGTTAAGAGTTCCGTGACATCACACAAAACAACATTACATATATACCAAGGACAAAGATTTGTTAGTCTCAATGTACTGTGTTACCATCCATTAACAAATCATTCCATAGTCTTTGCTGAGAAAGGTAAAAAGCAGTCTGAGGTACAGTTTCATTGTGTTAAAAGACCTTCACACTGTAGTAACAGATGCAGAAGTTCATCTTTTTTTTTAACAGCCCTTAGTAATTACCAGCACTTGGTACATGAGAAGGATGTTGGATTTCTTGTATGAAGCAATTTGCTTGAAATACAAGTGGAGTCTCCAGAAAAATTGCTAAACATTCTTTTAAAAAAGGAGATGATTTCATTCTGGTTTGTCAAAACATATTTTCCCTCCAAATGTGACAAGAAAACAAAAGAAGACACAAGCCTAGACTTGCTACTTTATATGTAGCAAATCATAACATGGAATAATGTTAAATGTGCCTAAAGAGAAAGGTTCCTCCACAGATGCATCTGGGTGTTTTCAAGCTGAAGTGATGGTGTTGAGAGAGACCAGTGTCTCATACGGTTTGGGACGTAGAAGGAAGAAGGCTGATTTCTTTTATGTTGTTGTTTGTTTTCTTTTTTTAACGTGTATCACTTGTGCATGCACAGTGTATGTGGAGAGGAAGAGATGGTAACTCACCAGAATGCACAATAGCAGTTTTCTCATTAGATGTGCAAAAACTTATAGTTCACCAACCTAAAGAACAAAGCACAAAGATATAGTGGAATGGAAACAGAGCAAGGAACCAAGAAGGTACCACCTTACTGTCAAAAGGTTTTGTTAATGATTGGATACACGAGGTGATTTGAAAATGTGCAAGCACTGATTAACTCATTTATCATTAGCATCAGTGACTGAACTTACAGATTGCCTGATAGAGCAGAAAATGAAATCAATCAGCAGCTCAGCTTATTTCTTTTCCCACTCCCTCAAAAATCTAAATCAGGAAGGCTGATGTGGGAGACATTTTATTTATTGAAGTCATTTCGTGCATGCATCCTACTTGGAACATCTTGAATTCATAGGAAAAGCCTTCCTCAAGAAAAACATAGTGTTTACAGTGGCAGGATGGAAAATGGAGTTGGTAGCAGTCATGCTAAGTAGCAAAGCATACTTTGCTTCTGGAGGGCTCAGAAATACATAGTAATATTGAATGAAAATGGCTGTAAATATTGAAAGGCTTTTTTTAGTGTTAACTAGGCAAAAGCATATGAAAATGAGATTGTTCGTTTGCTAAATAAGTAGACCCAGATGCATCAAACTTTTTTACATGAAGGAGACAGGAACTACTGGAAGCAAAGCCAATCTGATATCGTGGTTATTAACCTTGTAGAAAAACCTAGCCACAGATATTTAGAGGAAGAGCACTTTGACTAAGATAGTGTTTCAGAGTTCTCATTTGAATTCTTTGGCTTCAAGATTGCCTGAAGGACAGTAAAATCTGAGTAATGAAAGGATTTTATAGATTTTACTCTTCTATTCTCTAAACCAGACCTTGCATTGTTGTGTATTGTCCAATTATTTGGAGTGATGTAAAATGTCTGTTAGACTTCATGGGGGAGGGTTGAGTTTGTTTGTTTGTCTGCTTTTAAATTAGATATCTGACTTCAGAAATTGAAACAATTTCGTTTCTTTACATTTCATAAATTCCTCTGTCTCTTGATCATCATTACCTGTTGCATTCTGAAAAGATATGGGAAAAAAAGCTAAATTGGCAGAAAAAGAAAACCCAAACTTCAACTAAATTTACCATAACCTTACCTCTTCAAAAGATAGAACATTTTTTTCTTCAAGGAAAAAAAAATATTAGACTTGGGTTAAACGTATTTCAAACCAGAAGCATCTCTTTAAAATAAATAAGGAACTAAGTAGGGAATATTTCTTGACTTTGTTATTCATTATCTGGAGGAAAGTGAGGTTGTTGCCTACAAGTTCATGTAGGTAGAAGTATGAGAATTATTTCTCTCCTGCTTATCTTTCTGATTTAGTTGCTAGGCAGAAGTTTACCTGGCTTATGTAAGCCTCCAGTCTCTCACCCATTGGAGAGTAGCAGTCGTTTAAATACCAAGGGACTTGAGCAGAAATTGGTCTGAAAAAAGAAGCATGGTTATTATTTTTGATGCAAAAACTAAATCAGTGTTCTCCAAGAATTTCTAGTTTATCTATGCAAATCATCCTGTGTTAATTCTAATAATTGAAAAATTGCTTTAGTGTGACATTAATAATGCATTTTCAGATGCAAGAGTGAGCACCTTTCTGGTTTTATTATAGTATTAGCAGAAGTTCTGTCTTCAGCAACAAAGGTATTGTATATTGTACAAATAAATCTACAATACTGACAATTTTTAGCATCATAGTTAAAAGCCCCATATCACCTGTGAGATGTAACTGATTTTATTTGAAAATAATAAGCCTTTAAAGTATCAAAATGTTGATCTTCAATCATTCTTACAGCAAATCAGAGAGGAGTGGAAACAGAAGTAATTTTGATTACATATACCCATTCTGCACGTCTCTCTCATATTGTTTTGGCTGGTGTGGTTTGGTTTGGTTCAGTTCAGTTTCATGTGGTTGTTAAATGTGTGTGGCACCTGCATTTGCCAATTAGGACCTGCCTAAAGATTTTACAGCAGATAGGCTCTAGCCATGAGAACCATGAAGGCACTGCTGCTTCATGTGGGTGGAATCATAATTTCACTGGACTAAAATTCACAAAGAACCCAAAGCTACTGATTCTTTTTGCTTATCTATGTAGAGCAGGAATGTTGCATGGAAAAATTTCATGGGATAAACAGTGAAGTGACAGATAGCAGAAGGTTATGCCACTTCTTTCCATTCTCCCAGGCCTTGGAGAAGTTCTTGTCCTTTTCCATCTGAAATAGCTGTAGTTTTACATGCTGTTTGTTTTGTAGAAGTTGAGATACAATGTTTCTGTATCAGATCACCATCACCAGTGGTTATAAGACAGGTTTCACCTAACAGGTACTACAACACATAGTTCAGGTTCTAGGGCAATTTCTTAGTAGATGTTTTGAAAACTAGAATAGTTTATAGTGTGATACAGATTCAAAGAACTTCTAATGAAACAGTTACCCTGTTTAGAAAATTCTCTGGTTCTGTGGCTGACGCAACATAACCAATGAGCCCTGTCCAGAAGAAAAATGGAAGCAGTTAGCAGAATTACACTGCTCTGCTGCACTACTGTGCTCACACACAGCAAAGCTAATGTCAAGCTGCAAAAATGTCTGGAAAAGACTTTCTATTAGTCATATTTATCCTCCACATACTTCTCTCTCTTACTATTTCTCTCTACTCTCCCCTTCTTTTTAACTGGCATGTTAGAGGAGAGTGAGTAGGTAATTATATCAAAATCCTGGTCAGCGTGCCCTTCATTTACTGGAATGAAAGGAATTTTCACCTTGCTTCAAATGTAACTGTAATTAGATGAAATTACTAGATAGGTGTATACCAGAGGCTCTACATATATTTCTATTCTGCTGCTGCTAGAAGCCCAATTCTGCCTCCAGTTTAAATGTTGATGGGGATTGTTAATGCTGGTAACACCTTCCTCATCATTGTGATTTTCATACTTTGAAGTCCTTTGTGCCTCTGCAAAAGCAAATGTCAAAACCAACAAAGAGGATGGTGTTGCACTTCTCTAGATTAATGTAAAAGACTCCACAGGTGAAGGCAGTGGGGATTTCTGAGTAGTGTAAAAAGCTTAATTAATATTTTTTTGTAACACAAAGTTTTGCCAAGCAGGCTCAGATCCTCTTGTTACATAACAAACACCAAATGCTTGTTTTAAAGAGTTCACAGTTCAGAAAGAGTAGTTAAATAGTTTAAATAATCAAATAGGATGAAAATTTCTATGAGTTGTAAAGAAAATGAAGCCAAAAAGGAGTAAGTTTCTTAGGTAGCCATGTTCAGCAGGCACAGTTTGTCAGCTGAATAGGCAGGATCACATCTCAGTTTATTGTCTACATTACAAAGCAAATTTATTTTGAGAAGGATATTGAAAGACAGGTATTGATTTTGGCCTTGAGGCTTTTCTCACGTGAAATCTGGATGAGATTCAAACGGCACTGGTGGAATAGCTGCACAGGTTAGCCCATGGTAGTGTCATTAACATCACTTCCAAGTTTGTTTGTCTCTTGGGGAAGTGCAGTGGATATGAGGAATAAATAATTAAGAAAACAGTTACATTTCAGATCTGTTTTTATGGAAGGGGATGTGTTTGTAAGTATTGATACTTTATGGGAAGCTATGCAGTTACTCGTGGCAGGAGCATGCTCTAACTGCCTTTACAGAAACATTCAAGTTACCTATAGGTCCTGTGTCACATATACCAGATCCTTAAAGGTTTTTGAATATGTTAGGACACCTGAAAATTCAGAAATACTGTTTTTTAGAAAGCTGAATGTCTCAGATGTTCTTTAAATTCTAAAACATTTGTTTTCACACCCTTATCAAAGGGAAGATAATAGATTAGCTTCAAGTAGGCCGAGTGATACTAGGAAGCCAAGTTAATGCTCATCAGTGAAGGAAAAGTTAATATAATTGTCCCTCAGAAAGAAAAAAGAAAAAGAGGGAGAGAAAGGAATATCCAGTCTATTTCTGCAGAAAATAATGAGTTCAACATATGTCCAGAAGCAGGTTGGTTCTAATCCCTATATTGCGGAAATAAGATTGCCAAAATCACATTATCTTGGCAACATAGTCTGGAAGAAATCCTGAGCTGAGGCAAGATTTAATATACTCAATGTCCTGAAAAGATTTTATCAAATTGGAGAGGTAGAGAGAGGTGAGTTCCAGCTCATTGATAACACTATGAAGGAGGAACATCAGTGATGAGCATGTGAGGGTGAGAGCTCCTGACTGTCAGTGCTATCTATGAAAGAAGCACTGGTATCTTATTAGCATCCAGCTGATTGTGTTATAGGGAGTTCATGTTCAGACTTCTTTTTCTGTTGTTTGTTTGAAGGTGAGAGAAAGGTTTCTGATTTATGGAAGTAAAACAAAAGTTCAAGCATTTATCCACCATGAGGATGTGCAGCTGCAATTCATAGAGGCCCTGTGCTCACACAGACCTCAAAGCACTCAAGTAGACCCTTGTAATTCAGTTGAAATTGCTTGCGAACTTGAAATGAGTGATGTGTTTGAATTCCTTTAACCATGGTCTTTCCTGGAGAAAACTTGTATATTCCTTTAGCAATAACTACAGTTACTTGGATAATTATTGATATAGTTCAGAATTGGAATATTTTGTAAACAAATGTCAACTTGAGTAAGACAATAAATGATTGTCCTGTCAGGTTCCTGTAGCTGTCATGGTGACAGGCTTCCTTGATTTTGGTAGTAGCACAGTGTATCCTAAAAACCATGAACATACGTTTCAAGAGCTGGGGTTTCAGGGGTTGCTTTCTGGCGCAGGGGACAAGTGACAAGGTGTGGCATGTGTTTTATACGACTAAATGCTCCATCATCCCAGTTATCCCACCTGCAGTGCTTAATTGCCCTTCCTGTCTCCCTGAACAGCATCTGGAAATTATCTGAGCACAGGATAGGCCAAAACTGTGGATGGGAATGTGCTAACAAGTAGAGTCGATGGGTGATTGCGTGTTCTTGCTGAAATACGAGTCTTTCCCTTTGCTTAGTGATATAGATAACAACACAAGTTCATATAAATATTTTATGTAGTATGTATAGTACATTTTTGACAAGACTTTAACCAAGTACTTTAAATATAAGTGATTTTTTTTTCAATAATATAAACAAAATATTGAGCAATTAATTTATGACTGTGTAAAAAAAGAACCAGCTTCAGATTTGAGTTAATTTGGGGTAAATCTGTATTAAAGTCCTAAATCTGAAAGCTGGGTTATTCCTTCTGTCACATCAGATAGAAGACCTCAGTTCATCAGGCTTTAAAAAGCTGTCTTAAATATGCAATTGCTATATTAATATGGATGAGAACAGTAACATTTTCAAAATAAAGTCCATTTAAATAAAATGTGGAACTGCACAGAGGTACTCACATAATCTTGTATCTTCTCAGAAAGTAATATACTTATTCCACTTGATATCTCAGTGCATTTTGGTGAAATCCTTGATGTGCAGACAGTTAAAGACAGGAAAGAATTTGTGTCATATTTTGAAAAAAACCCAAAAAGCAACAGTTCTATAGTTCATTGTTTTTTAGTATCAGAGTGTCATACAAGCACAAAAGACATTCACTGCAAATATATGCTCTGAAATATGCCCCATGACTCCATATTACCACAACTATGTTTTGTTTTTACTTGAAGAATGTTCTATTTTAACAAGTTTAAGAAGTTGTAGAAATTTTATGTTATACTTGGGAGATATTTTCCTGGTTGGTAATAAGCTGATCATGAGCCAACAATGTGCCCTCGTGGCCAAGAAGCCAGTGGCAGCCTGGGATGCATCAACAAGAGTGCAGGCAGCAGGTCAAGAGAGGTTCTGCTCCCCCTCTCCTCTGCCCTGATGAAGCCTCATCTGGAGTCCTGTGTCCAGTTCTGGGCTCCTCAGCTCAAGAGGGACAGGGAAGTGCTGGAGAGAGGCCAGCACAGGGCCACCAAGATGATCAGGGGACTGAAACATCTTTCATTCAAGGAAAGGCTGCGGGACCTGGGGCTATTTAGTCTGGAAGAGACTGAGGAGGGATCTTATTAACATTTACAAATATCTAAATGGTGGGTGTCAGGAGGCTGAGGCAGCACTTTTTTTTATCTAGCAACAGGATGAGGGGTGATGGGATGAAGCTGGAACACAAAAAGTTCCATTTAAACATAAGGAAAAACCTTTCACTGGAGCCCTGGCCCAGGCTGCCCAGGGAGTGTGTGGAGGCTCCTTCCTTGGAGGTCTTCAAGACCTGCCTGGACACGTTCCTGTGTGACCTGACCTAGGTGAACCTGCTTTGGCAGGGGGGTTGGACTGGATGATCTCTAAAGGTCCCTTCCAACCCTGCCATTCTGTGATTCTGTGATATTTTAATTGTTTATACTGTATGTAAAAAGTACATTGACTGTGCCTTTCTTAACATACATTCTATTAGGTAGACTCTAATTTTTTAATTCTTATCATTCTTAGGGGTGGCATTTAATGAATATTGAATGGCAACAGTGAGTTATTATGTGTGGTGCTCAATGTTAATCTGTCAATAAGGCTTGTTGCAATGTTGAATAGAAAAGCCAAGTTCATTGTAAAACCTTAAAATGAGCTCACTTCATTTTTTTGTTACTAAATTTATCTATTTTTGCATCACAAAACATGATTTCATGCTTCTTTAAGTGTCTTTAGGAGGTCCTGTGCAGGACTTCTCTCAGACATGTGACACCCTTCTTATACTGTGTTTGTTCTTTTAAAGAGAGATACCGATCAACTTCCCACATTGTGTTACTGGCATAGAATGGAGTGTCATTGTTACATATTATCCATTTACTCTCATGCACAGTTATAGAATAATGATCTTTAAAATTATGGGCTGAGATAGCAAGATATTCAAATCAACAGTGCATATGAGCCCCTAAGTATTGCAAACATGCCAATCACTCAGCTCTGAAGCTTTTAACAGCAACAAACAGCATCAGCAGATTTGCAAGTGCCAATCCAGCATTACACTTGCTGACCAGTTTTCCTAATAACACATGTTTATAGACACGGACAAATGTAGGATATGATATTATAATGTTTAAGACTTAAAAGTAATCTTACAGATACAGTGGATGGCATGTGTTTTTTTGATTAAAGTCATTAATTAAATGAAGAATGAACTCAATGCCTGCGCAGGGCCTCTCTGTTACATAGAAAGTTGAGATTCCTTGAGGTAGGAAGGCTGACCAAACTGTAATCTTTGAAGATGTGTCAGCTCAATAAGTATTTTGGTAAATGAGTTCCTGAGAACTCAGCCTACCCTTGGCATTTGTTTTTCCCCTTTTCTGGAATATAACAAAAGACAGTGAAGCACAAGACTAATAGTAGAGGGGTTTTTAGCTGTTAGACCATCAGAAATAATACAACCACTAACATCCTCCGAACAAAACGAGGTGAATCACAGTGGTCAGTAAAGTTTACACATTTTTGTTAGTTCTTTGCACGGATCTTTTCCTCAAGAATAAGTCTTCTGTTTTTTTCATGATGTAGTAGAGCAAGGGGTAAATATCTACTGGTGTTATTTCTGTTGACCTGACATATTGATAACACTTTGCTGCTGCTCATTATGTTTATTCTTTGAATATTCCTCTATCAGCAGACAGAGATTTGCTGATTTTTCTTTCATAATAGTGCCTGAAATCCAGGTCAGGAATTTGTGGGACTTATTAAAATCTTCATGAAGGTGTGTTTTGGAGGTTATATAAGAGAATCTGTGCTAAAATGATTCTTTGGTAGATTTGACAGTCTACTTGTAGGAGCCTATCGGTAAATATCAGTAGGAGAGATGCAAGTTATTCTAAATATTCATTTATATCTTGAACTTGGGAAAATGATGTCATTTTCTTATCATTTTAAGGTCATATTGTGAGTCATTCAAGAACAATGTAAATACAATGGAGATAATAGATACTGATCTGGATAGATGTAAACAGTGTGTTTTGTAACTTTTTAACACTAAAACAAATTAGGATTTGGGAAATAAGAGATGAATTTTACTTTTAGAAGTAAGAATGATGCTTCATGGTTTCAGGATGTTAAAGCATTTCCTAGTTATTCATAGGCATGATTTTTTTTTAAGAGAAAACTCTTTGTAATACTGAGTAATATTACTTTCTTTTTTTCTTCACATATGACAGAAAGATAACCAGTGTAGTCCAGTTATTTGTAATGTTATTACAGTAGAAAAGTCTTAATTTGGGTTAAAGCAGTGCAAATTTTACTATATATTAAGAAATATGTTTTAAAACACTAAAAATGTTGAGATTAAAGTACAGGACCATAGGAAAAGAAATGAGGAGTTATACGGAAGAGGGAATTATGTGGAGGAGATAAATTGCACTTTCTTCTTTATCCTTTTTTGAGAATGCAGAAAATGAAGAAACATTTGATCAAATTGAGAGTAACAAATTTAAAACAGAAAAGAGAAATTCCTTCCTTATGTGTAAACTGATAATCTGTAAACTTGTCTCAGACTAAAACAAAGCAAAGGGAATGCTTTGTAATTAAAGCTGTAACGATTATAAATGCAAGTGCTTCTGAGGTAATGCTTCATGTGTAAAGCAAGTGGTGGAGGTTATAAAGAAACTTGTCCTGTAGAGTGGGGGTAGTGTTCAGTTTTGTTGTAGTTTAGTTTTTAGCTTTCAGTTCTTTTGCAACTTCATAGAGATGGTGGTACTAACACTAGTCAGAAACCGAATATGTTTGTAGACACTTGCATTGTTTTCCCTAGTCCAAACAGCAGTAGAGTTGTAAGGGGAATAAAAAAGAGTAGTAGTCAGTGTGTAAGATAGCAGGCATCATGAATTTCTCATGCTAATATTTGCTATGCTGCATTAAAAAGAATATTCTTACTGATTACCACAATTTCAGTGAAGTAATAACTCTACCTGTGCAATGTCACTTTATTTCATGTTCTATGCATTTCATTGATCTGTTTACACTGTCTCTCATGTAAATTCTTTGTGTGTCAGATAACTCCACAGTGTAAGTCACAAATCGGGGAAAAAACTACTACAGTCTTTAGGCTTATTACAGTGTCCAGCAAAGGTCATGGCAAACATTTCCATCGACTTCTGCAGACATTAGCTGAGGGCCATTAGAGCATATAACACAGCAAAGATAACATGGAATGTAGCTAAGTAGAAAACAATGATTAAATGAGGTGAGCAGATGCAGGGCAAAATGTTCTTCAGAGTTTATTGAGTTAGTATTTGAAGCAATGGTGAAAAATATGGCCTTAAATTTGGGCCTTTTTGAATGTTACCGGCATCATGACCATTATGAAATAAAAGCTGCAACTGTCATCTAAGTTGGTTCAGAATATGCACCTGAATATTTATTTTATTGTAGTAAGTGACAATTAGGTAAGTTTTTCCCTACTTCCCTGTTAATAATTATTGGTTTGCAAGTTTATGTCTAGCAGTTCAATTAGGTTGAATGGCATGTGTTGAGACTGAAAACTGTTGTTGATGAAAATAACTGATAAATCATGACAGAGTGGTAAACAGGTAGTCTCTTACTCTAGTGTTAAAGAAATGTCAAGAATCATAAGTGGTTTTGCTAACGTATTGAAGACACCAATGTGAAAAAAAAGAAGAAAATTGAATTAAAAGTTTGATTTTTAATGAAATATAAATCACTTTCCATTGAGGTAGAATTTGGTCTTTTTTCTTCTAGACATGTTGAATAACTGCTAATGTTTAAAGCAGTTTCATCTGTAATAATAACTGTCGCTTTTGGGTGTTTTTAAAGGCCAGAGAACAGAAAAACCTTGTGCATAGGTATCTTTAAAAGTGCCTCTACCTGTTTACTGTGCTGTCGTTATTGAAAACCACCAGAATCAATATTATTTTGCTTTCCTTTATTGTGTGTAATTTTGACATTCAGCTTTAAAAAGGCATAAAAATGCCCATGAGATCATTGGTGAACATAACTAATGATAAAAGTTAATGTTGTAGTATATATTTTATATGGTAACTAGTAATTTTGTGTAAATTAAGCATATATTTATCCATATATTATCTTTGGTTATGGAGATTCAGTAAAACTTAGTGCCTATAAATTTAACATATTGCTAAGGGCAATCCAGATACGAATTTGCTACGTCTCATGAAGTCTTACATTATCCTAAATGCCAACATAAAAGCAAATATGTTTAGTTAAATTGTTAGAGACATCCTCTCCTTTGATTAAGAATACTTCATAAAGTCAAAATGTGGCTTAATTGTTTGATGATTATGATAATACTGCTTGCATTTTCACTCAAGCCAAGAAAACCCATTGAAACATTTAGTTCTTTGAGTTATTTTTTTTTCCCCCAGTTGAGTAAAATGCAAACATCTTTGTTTTTTCAGGTCAAAAAAGACTAGTACAATAGCTAAGCATTGGTGGGTTTTTTTGTTTGTTTTGTTTTCAAGAACAGCAGGAAAAGAGTTTGTGGTCAGGTGAAAATATTTTTTGTTGAATTGCTGAAGGTGTTGTGACTGCTTCATTTACAGAAAACAATACTGTTCTTTTGCATGAACTTTTTCCTGCTTCATTCTCAAATTTAAAGCCACTCTGCCATCAATGATGTATGTGTAAGAACTTGCTTTATAGCAGGGCAAAACTATTCATTCATAATATAAAGCAATTTATACTTGGATAGATGAATTTATAGTGTTATATTCTAGTGAGCTACAGTCAGATTTGGATCCATTCTGTCAGTCCTTAATCAAAGAAGCTTGGATAAAATAGTGGTAGTTTCTCCTCAGTTAATGATTTTATTCTCTGTTTATTGCGTAGTGAAAAGTTTGAAGGGTTCTTTAGAAGGAGGAATTAACACATGTATTTCTACAGGGAGAACAGGTCTTCAAGATTAAGTTTTTGCAGTTGAGCTTGGCTGAAAGTGCAGTACATTGGAATTACATTATATAATCTGTTTGTTCAGGAAGGTCTGCTCTCATAGTAACATATCCAAACAAAAGCTGTCATGTTTTTCACATTGGTCTTTTCCTTTTAAACTCTAAAGCAAGGATATTTTGCATTTGAAAATGAAGAAGTAAGATATGTAATCTTGATTTTTGTCTTTATCTCTTCTTTACTGTCTGTTTTTATTTTAGAGTCCAACCTATGCTTTAAAAATCAGATTAAATCTTCTTTGTTTATAGTGAAAAGAAAATGTTTTATTTGCTGTTTA
Source organism: Urocolius indicus (assembly GCA_013401255.1). Taxonomy (NCBI): domain Eukaryota; kingdom Metazoa; phylum Chordata; class Aves; order Coliiformes; family Coliidae; genus Urocolius; species Urocolius indicus. The sequence goes on from WBNH01001287.1 coordinate 200,764, forward strand.
AAGCATGGAGTGAAACTAAACATTTTTTAAACAAGGATTTGTAAGCATGTATGTCTTTAGCTTCCAGTTTTCTCTCACCTGATTGTAAAATATGAAAAACTGCTTCTATTTCCTGTAGATAGACAAAAATGGAAAGGAACAGGCAATATTTCTTGAGCTGCTTCATTTTACTGGTGTTATCAGATACAAGAAAAGAGAAATCTTGCACTCCCTAAGACTGTGAGGAATTTTATAGCTGAATGAGTGTTAAGGTGTGATTAAGTAGGATTATTAACAGCATGAAGCAGAAGAGGGTATTTTTATCAGTTTTCTCAAGAGATCTAGTGATCGTGCATTGCTTATATTGATTTTTCCCCGACTTAATAACAGAATTAATTACAGCCCTTTGAGCTTGCTTTCAGCTTCTCAGAACTGGAAAGAAACATTGCCATTTATAGTAGCTTTAGATTGGATAACCCCAGTTGAATAACCATAGCTGGGTCAGAACAAAGTTAACCAAATATGTTCTCAGTGGCTACATGGACTTCACTGACAGACATTGAGAACATAAGTACTAGTAACATGAAGGTAAAATGAGTTTGGCATGATAACATCATTGCTAATCGTGTCTACAACTTCTACAACTGAATTGAAGAAAATGCCAACAGTTCCAGTAATATAAAAGCAGAACATTCAGAATGTATGCATGTGCAATCCTTGCTTCTTCCAAGTTTGTAGCAGTTGTTAGTGAATTTAATGAAGTTCTTAGGTGTCATTGAGCCACACAGAGAGAACTTTAGAATAATAATTACTGTGCTCCAGTGCATTCCTGCTGGCGTTCCCTTACACTTACAACTGAGTTGACATTAGTTCTGCAGTCTGTTGGGGCCTGAAGGAACAATATATAACAAAATACGTCCAGCAGGAATATTCTTCCTGGAACTTTAGCTGTGTTGCTAGGAAAATAAAACATCTATGAAGGAATCTGTAGATACCCAGATCTGGTCTGAAAACAGAAAAAAGCCCCAACCACTCCACCTTCCATTGCAAAGAGGAATTCCTATGCTATGAGGTTCAACAAGGACAAGTGCAGAGTCCTGCATCTGGGGAGGAACAAGCCCATGCACCAGCACAGGCTGGGGGTGACCTGCTGGAGAGCAGCTCTGCAGAGACAGACCTGGGAGTGCTGGGTGATAATAAACTGACCATGAGCCAGCAACGTGCCCTCGTGGGCAAGAAGGCCAATGACAGCCTGAGGGCATCAAGAAGAGGGGACTGAAAGGGAATCTCATTAACATTTACAAATATCTAAATGGTGGGTGTCAGGAGGTTGGGGCAGCACTTTTTTCTATGGTATCTAGCAACAGAACAAGGNGATAATATTGTATTGGCTGTGTTCCATAAGATATTTAAAATTACGTTTTATTGTCTATTTTTTTAGTAATATCTTTAGAAATGTTGTGTGTAACCATACTGTGTATGGGTCAACTGGACAGTCAGAGATGCTGAACCTACTTATATACTAAAGAAATCTGTACATAATAGTTAAACAATTCTCTACTGATGTGCAATCCACAATCATTAAATAAAATACTTTTCCTTAGGAGGAGAATGAATGACCTCAACACCACAATCAACTGAATCCTCCATTTTGTTAGAAATGTTCATTGACGGACAGACCACAGTTTTCCACTTGCACAGCTCTCACTTGATTTTCTTCAGCAAGTGGACAGGTGGTGATTTTGAATGCCTCATTTTCTGTTAGTCCTGTGATAATTGCATCCATTTAGTCCAGCATGTAAGGCATCCATGCATTTTAATCTTTTATTTACAGCTACCTAGCACTTTCCCTTGGATGCTAATAGAGAGCTAAGGTCTTAGGCTACTCAAAGTAAAATGGGCAGTTAACTAACAGCTTTGGAAATGATAGCCTCACTAACTATTTAATAAGTTGCTCAAGTGTCATTTTTGTATGTAATTCCAAGAGATTGCTTCCAAACAGTTCATTTCTCAAGAGTCATTTATGAATGTGCCTTCATTACAGTGACAGAGTAGGAGTTTGAGTGCATTTCTGCTTTTTTTGCCATTGTTTTATGGTTTACGTTACCATTAATTGAAAAATATGTCAAACCTGTGTAATACAATTCCCCCAAACCTTTACAATGCAACTCACCAGGATGCAGCATCTTAACTGATGGCAGGGTAAGGCAGAACCTGTTAGATATTAAACAGGTGACATTTTTGCCTTCTAAAGCACATCCAGGAGATATATAAGTACAAAATAGATATTATTAAACTAACTTGACAGAGAACATGAAAAATTCTGTAGGGAATCATAGAAAACCCAACATTGTTCAAAAAGAGACTCTGTGTGGCAGAATACAATCACCACTTACTCTGACTAGGAGTGAACACTATGATATGCTCAGAATCATACCAGATGTGGAACTATCATCTACACACATCTCAGAAATTCAAGAGCCAGCTTTCCAGATGCACTGTACTACTGTTCTCCATTCTTTCCCCAGAAACATGGATTGGGAAATTGTAGCTTAGTAACAGTTAAAATTTCTACTTTTATAGGTTTTTTTAAAAAGTCTCCAGAATAGGAATATTCTCTCATATACAAATCCAGCCTTTGTGTTTGGCAGTAGGTTTATCCTAACTGATTCCTTTCATTTACTGAGAGGGGCTGCTTTCTCTTCTGTCACTTTGGAAATCTCCAGGCAAGTGGGAGCAGACATTTAACACACAGCCTAGACTACATAATGGACAAAACACATAAAAGAATTGTACTGTTCTCTGTAGTTCCTATTGTTTTAATGCTCTTAACATTAATTTCCATTTTTTGGCCAGTAGTACTTTATTTCCTAACATCTAAATATTAGACAAAGATAAATAATTCCAAGGAACAGGTCTCCAACGAGTCAGATCTTCTGTATGACCTTAAAAGTCATTTGCAGGTGGTATTACAGACTGAAGAAAGGGAGGGAAGTTCTGATGGAGTTGATAGAATCCCAGAAGGCAGTTTGGTATTCTAAGAAGTAATTTTCCTGTTTCTGACAGTCATACCTAGTGTGCCAGTGAGCCAGCTAACAATAATAAGTGGCTTTCTTCTTGCCAATTTTTGGTTGCCCTTCAGGCGAGGGATAAAAAGCAAAGAAGCAAATAGTAAGGTATTGGACTCTTACTTGCCTGAATCACTAGTGTAAAACCAAAATGCTTTGCATTTGCATTCTAATAATGCAAAACAGTTTAAGTACACACTCTATTTATTGTCAGATATGGTCCAAAACTGCATACCTAGACCCATAGAAAAGTAGTATTTTACTTTGTTGTGCTTCCTCTTCCAAAGAAAACAATTTTGATATTTCCTAGATATCCAAAATTCTGAATATTTGGACATTTCTAGAACTTCACTTTGTATTTTAATCAGGTTTCCTGTTACACACAGAACTGAGATACGGAGTTTAGTTTCAGGACTATGTCTGAGAATGTTTGGGTTCAGAATATAGCAGTCTTGGATAACTTACCTTTGCTTGAAGCATCTCTCTTTTCTCAGGCTGTTTAATAATTCAGGTTTTCTTTCTGTTTTCTTCAACTTAACTACTCTTAACTATGACTTGAGTTTGTTTATGCTAAAGGTTTCTCCTCCTCAACTGTGTGTATGTCTCACTATGTTCTTATGAATGAATGATCAGCTGAAACGTGAGGCTTGTAAAAGGGAGTTACGTGCTGAGACATTATCAGAATGGAATTAGAACTGTGCACTGAATGTTTAAAGACTAATTAATCTGAAACAACACAGGGAACACGTTTGGTCAGATAGCAGTTGAAATGCATTTCCAGCATAAGTTTAAGTGCAGTTAATAGTTTTGTTCATTTACACTCTATATTTGCATGTTGATATATACATACATGTATGGATGTGTGTGTGCATGGGTAATGGCTGTGTGTGTGACTTGTATTTGAATATCCTGATATTTTTATAAATCCTGCTATCAGATTGCTTGTTTTTATTCAATGCCAATAGTGAAACTGCCTTTTGCTTGGGCCCTCAAGTGTTGTGGATTTTCCCACACTGCAGTGGAGGGAGGTAAGGCTGGATACTCTTTGCATGTTAGCTGTAAAGAATATCACTAAGGAGGACAGACCATGTTCTAGAGTCAAGTTACAACTTCCTTGGTACCATTCCAATATACATGGACAGACATGATCCTCTGAGAGAATTTACCAGCACTAGGATAACTACTATTGCAGTTCACATGGTAAGCATTATATAGGGAATAATTTGAGCCAGTCTCAGTGAAGGAAATCACAACTATCTCCCATTGACCTCAAAAAGTATAGTGCTTTATGATTTTAAAGAATCATATTACTCTTTAAAATGCATCTCTAAGTGTTTAAGTGTATGTGAAGACTTGTCTCTCCAGTCTTACCTCCCTGTTTTTAACTTGTCAATAACTGGAAATCTCCCTCTCTCTCCTTCTCTGTTATTTTCTCATTCAAGTAAGACATTCTTTATAAACATCTTAGTTAAGCAATTTTTCATATAGGTGGTACTATGAAAACGCTTATTTTCATAGTACAACAGAGCTATCAAAGTAGTTCTTAGAACTTCTTTTCCTAACAGTAGTTACAATGTACAAGGTATCTTTAGTGTCATCTCTTCCACCATTGGGACACCATTAGTGACGAATGAAGCTGAAGAGAGTCAGTGTAGCAGTTCAAAAGTTCACTTAAGCCATATAGTCCTGTCTTTCTACACATAATATATTTAAGAGGTAAAAACCATCATGTAGTATTTTGCCACTTTTTTGATTAAAAAAAAGAGAGAATACTGTGAAAGTGAAAGAACAGCGAATTTTAAAGGCTTCAGTTGCTGAAAGATTGTTCAAAGCAAAATATTAGGGAGAAACTTTGTTAGTGTTAGGGAGTCAAGCTCTTGACTTGGTACAATTAGCTAATCTCTAAATCTGACTGGAGAGTAACCAGTTGCTCCAATCAGATGGAGCAAACTTGGATGATTTTATCAATAAAAAAATATGTTAAAATGTTGTTTGGTGCAAAATGTTTTGTCATTCTATACTCAAACCCACTTTAAAACCAAACTACCATAGAATTCGGATCCTAGTAAGTTTCATGGACCCAGCATCTCTCATTAGTCTCTGTTTGGTAAATTACCCTCAAAATTAATCCTTGTGTTTTTACATAAAGAGGTACTTTAAATGTGTAAATGGTATCTTCATAAAGTCTGATGAAATACAAGTGGAAGTAATAGCTGCTATTCTGTTCAGCAATTACTGTTCAGGGTATTTAGCCCCGCACATTAATTATAAAATGAGTGATTCTTAAGAGTGAAATTCAAATGAATAATGAATTAATCATTATTTATTTATAATTATTTGTTTAGAGATAATTAGATTGGATTTTGTGATGCAGAACTGTGATCTGATATATAAAGGTACGCAAAAATGTGGTATAAGAATTACTGGCTTATTTTCTTAACGGAATTACCAAACATTTATATTACAGCTAAATCCTCTTCCTGAAATAAATCTATCCTCACTGCTACCATAAAATAGGAATACACACTGTAGTCGTGACATTTATGTCTCAGCTGGGTCTCTCTTTTAAACAATCAGAGTGTTTAAAGGAATTCTATAAATATTAAAAAGAGGAAAGAATACCTTTTCTGTTTTTTCCTGAAACAGCTCACTGTCTTACCAAGATTGTAATTATAGAAAAAAAAAACCCTCCTGATTGGTAGTTAAGTATTAATGGTGTGTATTTATTAATTAGTATAGAAGCTGACATAATTATAGTAACTTCTATGCTTTAACACGATGGAAAGAATGAATGCTTGAGCAGTTTTTGAGAGATGGCTAATATAACAGTCATGTGCTTATAAAATATTCCTTGCATCATGAGAATACTCCAATTTGCGTTGTGTTTTTTTCAAGGTTGTTTAATACACACTGTGAAAACACAGAAGCAAACAAAACAAAATCAACCCCAAGCATCTCTTTTGAAAGCAATTACTGACTGCTTTGGAAGTTTATTGTGCGGGGTGAAAAATAACTAAAACTGGTTTTAAGAAATAGAATAGAATAGGTATCGCTTGCAGTCTTCTCTTTTTTTTTCCACTCAGTAAAGTGTTGAATAATGAGATACTTGCCTACAGCTATATATGACAGGCAAAATCTCTTTGCGTGTAGTAATTAGTTTACAGCACCCCGGAGCCCAGCAGGAATTATTTGCAAACAAGTACAATATCAACACAAAAAGGTAGTTCCTGTGGTAAAGCAACCGACTTGCTGCTTTGGTCACCAAGCAGTTTCCTCTCCTGATAAATATTTCTCTTCTTTTAGTGATGAATATGGACAGAAAGCTAAATCAGCAGAAGGAATAAGAAAGCAATCTTGGTATAGGTTGTTTGCTGTTTAAGACAAGTGATAAACTTCATGAATTTTGGTTATTCTAAATAAAAAAATGAAAGAATGACCATTAATTTTTCAGTATCATAGGACTGTAGAATGGTGTGGGTTGGAAAGGCCTTAAAAGGTCACCGAGTTTCAACCCCACTGACATGGCCAGGGACACCTTCCACTAGACCAGGTTGCTCAAAACCTCATCCAGCCTGGCCTTTGAACACTTCCATGGATGGGACAGACACAGGCTCTCTGGACAGCCTGTTAGCCTGTTCCAGGGCCTCACCACCCTCACAGGGAAGAACTTCTTCCTTGCATCTGTCATCTGTATATGAGCTTTAGGAATGCCTTACATACTTGATATGTACACACATAATTACTTAAGCCACAGAGTATGTCATACTCATAGCAAGAAGAATATCTCTCACAAGCTATTGTGATCTCTCCTAAGCTATTAAAGCAGACCACAGAAATACCACAGTCCCAAAAAGAAGCCTGGTGAAAAGCTAAAAGAACTGCTGATATAAATGGCAAAATTCACCTCATGCATTCCAGTCCCTAATAAACATAAGGACATACAATTGCCTCATTTTTTTGTCCTTTAACTCCTCCTCTGTAACCAATGCTAACATAACAATGAATAGTCTTGTCTTATCCTTGTGGCGAGGTAACATGTGTGAGCTTAAATTCAGAGAAGGTAGTTTAAACTGATGAATTTGACCTTACAATCAATAGGACAGAAAAAAAGGAGAATACACAGATGACTGCAGTGACCTGCCTGGTGTTCTGCCTGTAATGATTGCTTAATCAAGTTTAATTGTGAGTATGTGTTCCTAATAATCTTGTACATAGCACCTTTTTTTTTTGTAACAGATTGGGTTGTGGGTGGGGTTTTTTTTTGTCTTTAAAATAAATTACATATCTTCAAGCAAAAACACTGTAAAAACCTCACCAAGCTCAAGTAGTATTGGGGTATATCGGCCAAGGATGTTTCTCATGCCATTAGCTACCACTTAAAAAACTGTTAAAGAATTCTTAAAGAATTGTTCAACTGCTTCCAGTGCATGATTGCAATGCAATCCACTTAGCCTGAGTAAAAACTGTCTTGGTCTGTGAAAGCTAACTTTAGAGTCTACGTGCTGTGGTGTAGAATGAGATGCTGTGCTTCATAGTTTGCTTACTTTCTGAAAAAAACAGTTATCTAAGTTGTACAAGCGGTAGCAGGAATATACAGAACACCTGATAATACCTTTTTCTGGACATCTATAAGCATTCCTGAAGTTATAATACCTCTCATCAGTCAGGTCTAATGCTTCCTCTACTTCACTCTCAGAAATCCAGTGGGTCAAGAAGTATATAGAGCTCCATTTTGACCTTTAGATCTGTAACATACCCCTTCTACACCTTCCCTAGTACACATGCCTGCTACCTGAGCTAGCTCTAGTATGTGTAAACATATCTACAAACCATATTGTGTTATTTTTCACCACAAATTACAAATAATCACAAGGCAGTCCTAGTCCTTCTACTCTAATTTTAGTCTTCTCTTCACCTGCCACGTTTAAATGGAAAATTCGTTGAATATTGGCAGTCTTACATATTCAGGGCTTTAGAATGGTTTCTTTACTATGGCAGAATAGATTTGATTTCTAAGACAATATTAATTAAATCAGATATAGGAATGGTCGTTATTAATAAGATGTTAATTTTTAAGGTAGAACTGAATTCATTTGAATTACTCTGTTTATCCCCTTTGATCACATTTTGTGTCAGGTGAATCAGTCAGGGATACAGCACTATACCCTAGATGGTCTGAGAACTTTTCCTTTCTTGTCTAATTTGGTTTCCCTTGCACATTTCCTTTCTGTTTCAAATTAATTCCTCATTTCACCATGTGTTTGGCTTTTTTTAGTGCTGGTGCAAGGTTATATATCATTTCCAAGTTCCTAAAGCCTGTAGCAAAACTACAGAACAAATCCCTATAGCTGATCTAATCCAGAACAGGCTTTTGATTCCTTGTATCTTTATAACTTCTTGAATGTAAGATTCACAGAGACGTCGGCTTCCAAGGATTTCTCTCTCCTGTTAATGTTCTTCCCATATTCAAAATGGATTAAAACCTACTAGTTATCTTGTCAGCTAACCCAAATAGTTGCAGTTGAATCAACTTCAGTTGTACTCATCATTTCTGGTTACATATTGACTATTTTATTTGCTCAAAGTTGATCATTTGTTTAGTATTTCTGTGAGATATGACACTGAAAATGCAAAATATTTTGAATTGTTTTCTTGGTTTGCTATATACTAAAATATAACACTCATTTATGCCCAAGCAATTGGAGCACCAAAGCTCCATGAACTAGTTACTGAGTTTGTTTGGAGATAGAGTGATAACGTAGGAAGCAGCAATAAAAAGGTAGATAGAAAACACAACAGCCTCTTTTGATGTAGTCTGTGGGATCAGAGATTAAGAAATCATACCTCTGCAGTAGTTTCTCTTCCAAACTAATGTGATTTTTATTTCCTTCCTTAGAGGTCTTCAAGACCTGTCTGGACACGTTCCTGTGCCACCTGATCTAGGTGGACCTACTTCTGCAGGGGGGTTGGACTGGATGATCTCTAAAGGTCCCTTTCCAACCCTACCATTCTGTGATTCCATGAAAGCAAAAGATATTTTGGTAAAGATTATTTGTGTTTCCTAGTTATCACTAAAGACATGATACCTTTCCAGTATTCAACTCAGGAGGTTTGCCTATGTAAACTTTGGGTTTATCCATATTTGATGGGTTCATCATTCAGAAGCATGCAAAGTCCACATATTTCAGTAGTTCATATCACACAGCTTTAACTGATGTGGGATTGATGTTAATCAAATCCAAACTTTTTTAATCTGTGAGATAGGCAATGAAATAAATAAGAGAGAGCCATTAGTGTTGACAGGGGCATGAATTTTCCATCTTCAAACGGTATGGTATGCTTTTGTGATTTATCACTTGGTCCTCAAAATAGTACCAATTTTATTACAGATAATGCTCATTTAAAGCACACTAGTGAGAAGGAATGATCTCTACAATTCTGATGTGACTTTGTAGATGGATATCAGCTGAAGTGTTTGAACTACACTTCTTTAAGACTGACTATACTGTCTATACCTTTAAGTATTGCCCTTAGGACAACAACGCTGTCTTAGAAAACAAAGCAAAAAAAACCCCAGTGATTGTGATCATTTCTTACAGTTCCCCAGAAGTTCCTCTGACTTTATGAAGGAAGGAATAAACCCTCAGTGGTTTTTGCTGCAGTTACTCGGCTCTACTTAGAGTTATTAGAATAATCTTCCTGAGAGTACCCATGGAAGAAACCCATCAGCTTTAATTTATTAAAAGAAACAGAAGGTTTTTTTGCAAATACAGCATCTACTGCCAGATTCCCCATTATCATTTTGACATGATTGTCAGTAAATTCATTTGAAAATTAGAAAATTAACCCATAAAAGCTGCACCGAAGTAATTAAGTGCTGTAAAATAGACACAGCATTGACAAACTGTGAGATTAGAGTAAAATCCTAACACACAAGATGAGCATTCTGGCTGCTGCTTATTATAATTAAAACAATTATAAATATGAGACTTTAGAACACATCATATCAGAGCACGGCATCCCTGCAATTTTATCTCTGGTGCCAAATTACAAAGAATTAAAGGAGAAAAGCAGCTTCCCATGGTATTCTTCAATGACAAGTGTTGGTAAAGATTATAGCTTAACCTACTATGTTGTATGTATATGTAAGCACAGATTTATTGCAGAAAGTTGTGTCAACTTCTGTATTAGCAGCACTTCATTTTAGACCTAGCACTTTGTATTTTTAGCCATATGATGCAGAAGAATGTCCATGGCTACACTATCTTATTCCCTCACTCCTCCTAAGACTGGGCTTGTAACTAAATCATTATTTTTTATAGATATTCAAGTTGCAAGCAGAGCTTGAGAACTATAAAGCATGATTACCTTTATGGTTTAACATTGCTGTTATATGAAAGACGTTTAATTTTACTACTGTCCACACTTCACACTTACATAGTTTAATTTTTCACTAAAAATACAAAAATAGCCAATATTCCCACTCACTCCCAAACAGAGGAGGGCAAGGTTGTCAAATAAAGAGAGGGCAGTGTGTCAATTCAACTTATTCCCACACTTGGAATCCAGCTTCCATAAATTTCAGACTGGTCTTTATAGATATAAGACAACTGTGTAATGCCTTTTTTTTCTCTGAGAAGACAAAAGACCTGTAAAGGTTTTATCCTTTTGGAAAGCACCTTTAAAAACAGTTCAGCAATTAGTTAACATACCAAAACCAGTAGCAGTGATGCAATACAGTGCTACTGAGCCCAAAGAATGGAGGCTATAAAATGCATAAGATATATTTATAAGCTCTGAAGGTAAGCTGGTCGATCACCTGCCAAATATGAAGCTTTAGGGAATTGGAAGCTATTTTTTAGCATAACTGAGACTGAAAATCTGTTAGAGAATGTTTAAAACAAAAGAAATCACTTGTGATAGTCAATACTTGGAAAAAGAGCTCTGAGAAAAAAAACAAGTGCTACAGGCATAGTTAAGGGTGATCATTAATATGTTCATTAAGAGTTGGTATTGATCAGTAAAGACACACTATGACACAAGACCATTTCCCCTGTCTTTTAGGCCAAGGAATGTAAATAAGTGTTCTTTACAAACAATGGTCTTTAGAGATTGTTTCAGGTCTGTTGTAATGTGAGCCAAACAAGGTGTTCTGTCTAGTTTATGTTTTACAGGAAGCAGATAAGGCAGATAATTGTATGATCTTACAGTGCCCTAACTAAATGCTCATGTGACTCTGAAGATTCATTGCATGATGTACAACAGGGCTCTTAAACGAGAAAGAAAATTTTAGGCATTTTGACCAACACTGGAACCTCGAGTCTTGAGTTAAGCTCTGAAGCAACTGTGTTTAGAGGGAACACAGAGAATATAATGTCTCATTCTAGGATCCAAAAACTGCAAGTACACTAAACTGGAAGCAGCGTGAATAAATATAAAGGGAATACAGGGAGCAAAAGCTGTGATTGAAAAGAGCCTCCTAACTTAATTTTTTCTGCTCTTTGTGGCTGTGTTCACCCTGTAATCATAAGCTGGTAAAGTTTGATTCAGACGTAGAGAAAGGAATTACCTATATTTTAACTCTCCTCAAGTGTATTATTATGACATAATTGATAATTTATTGACCAGATCTGTCCAGGAATCATTAGTGATGTCTTTTTTTTTAGTGGGAGATGTATCTTACCCAAACATTTCTTAAAAACTTTACTTTTTTCTGAAACTTTCATATCCTGAGTAAAATTTCTAGGAGAAACAGGAGAACACAGTAAAATGAGAAACTGGTGCCCCTTGAAAGTGAGTTAAAGGGTTTTTTCCTGTTTATGCAAGTTTCTGTCTGAAGAAAACACAAGGACTTGAGTCTGGACTTTCTTCATTCCCTGGTAAATGCCAAGGATGCAACAGAGATTGAATTCATTTAGCTAAGTGCTTTATCTCTGGCTGTGGACAGGGGTAGACGCCTGCAGAAGAGCCCAAAGCATAAGTCTGTAGCACTGCTTCTCCCGACTACATTCCCACAAATACCACAGTTTGTGGCTCTTGGCTTGAAAGTTCTTATTTTCTTATACAGATTAAGATTGTTTTGAAAACTGGGATGAGGAATATATTTCTCACCCAGGACTAAACATGCCACAGACTTCACAAAGCAAATGAGACACAATTTCTGCCTGGAGAAGCATACAAGTCTGATTTTAGACATGACAGAAACAGTGAGCACAAGAGGATGGGAGCTGAAGAGGTTAGCACTAAGAAGACTGCATGATTCGTTTCCTGCATATCTTGATATTATCACGGTTCATTTGTGTATAACGCTTGTAAAGCTTCTGCAAGTGTTCCAGAAGTGGACGGAGAGACAGCAGAAAAAGAAGAGGGAGAAATGTATGTAATATTTAGCAGAAGTTGATGATGTGATGAAGAGAATTGATTCTGTATAGAAAATAATGATCTATAATAATCTAATAATCTATATTTGTGTACAGGCTCTTTTGTTTTTCTATGTGACCTTCAGGGCATCAAAAGGCATTCGCATGATGACTGCTCTCATCTCATCTATGTGGAGGCACTTACATTTTGGACTTTCTCTCTTGTTGGACATTTAAGCACAGCTCTGCTGGGTAGTACCAAAACAACTGTTTAATAAGGATTTAAGCCTTTTTGTAGTTCCTGGAAGGTCCTTCGTGCTGTGCTCAAAGCATTGACCAGAACTCCTATGGGAGGACTCTACAGTTCTGTGCTGTGGGGGATTAACATTGACTAAGGGCAAAGCAACTTGTCTACTTCCTTCTGCAGGAAGATAAGGGGAGAAAATATGATGAGAAAGCTCATGTGTCAAGATAAAGGCAAGGAAATTACTTACCAGTTACTGTTGGAGACTAAAATAGATTCAGAAGGTAAGAAACAAAGACAACACCTTTCCTTCACCCTTCTCCAAGCTCAACTTCACCTCTTAACTACAGATTCTTCTACCCATCCCCAAGCAGGGAAGGGAACATGGGGAACAGTTCATGGTCAGTACATAGCAGTTTCTCTCTCTTTCCTTCCCTCTCTCAGTTTTCCTCTGCTCCAGTATGGGCTTGGTCACGGGCTGCATGCTTCCAGGAAAAAAAGTCTGCTCCACTGTGGTTCTCTCCATGGGCCAAGGGAAATCTCTGCTCTAATACCTAGAACATTTAATCCCCTTCTCCTCTCACTTTGGTGTTCCTTCTGCTATTTCTCAGTCTTTTTCTCACTTCTCTTTCTGCTTGATCTTTTTTGCCCTTTCCTAAATTGCTTTCCCCAGAGGCACCAGTACCTTAGCTGGGAGGCTCAGCTGTGTCAGGTGATGGGTCTGTTGGAATCAGCTGGAATCAGCCATATCCAGCACAGGGCAGCCCACTGGCTTCTTCTCACAGAGCCCACACACACAGCCCTGTCCCAGACCAGATACTAAATCCTTGTCTTGTATATCCAATATGCATTTCCCTTTTTCTTTCTTTATCTATCTATTGTGTGTTTCCCCTGACCAGGGCTCAGTAGATGGATTTTCCTGCTAGATTTTCACCTATAAGAGAGGCGCTCTCCTGGGCATTAGAAACATTGAGTTCAAACCTGCTCAAGTTGAGAGGTGCCTGGAATCCAGAAGTCTCTGAGCTGGTTCCTTTAGTCAGCTAAGCACAGTAAGGACTCAGTAGAAGGCTCAGCACTGTGAATCAGAGGCACATCCCTTGACCAGGCATCTGCTGAGGAATCTCAAGCCCCTGGTTGTAGATGTTTTTTGTGTTCTATGGTTGCAGGCCTGGGACAGTCACCCTTCAAGATGAGCTTTGAAATTATGAGGAAAGAATGTGCAAGTCCAGGCTGCTTTTGAAGGCAGAATAAGATTAAGTTGTCAGAAGAGCTTTGGCCAGATATAGGGCCAGGAAGCAGAACAGTTCAGAGGGGTTTGGCTGTTAGATGGATGCTCTTTTTTGTTAGTTTGGATGCTCCTTTGCAGTTTTTCTTTGACTGCACTGTAGAACTATAGATGCTGAAATTCATCTTGGCTTAGAAAGACAGAGTGTGTAGTTTACTTCTTCAAATATCCCACTGTTTGCAGTACCAGATACCAAATATAAATACAGAGGAAAAAAAGGGGGAAAAGAATAAAGATAGAGTGAATAAGTACCTAGAAGAGGTGATAAAGTAACAGCCAGGAAGTCAAACTGTACTGCAATATCTGTCTGCATAGAATCTTTCCAATTCTGGTCAATAAACAAAAGGATATCTAAGGAGCTTCAGGAATGAATAGACTGTGAGATTAATGAGTGCTCTACATGTCCATTTTCCCTGCTGAGATAACTGTTGCTTCAGCCATCCTCCCTTTCCCTCACTCCTCTTGGCCTCATCCTTATTTTCAAATAATAGTAATACTTCAGTGCAATTTGTATTGTAGTAATAGTTCTTCTTTTCAGTCCTTTTGAATCCTTAACTCTGATTTTTAAACTGATAGCCTGGCTATTCAAAGATCTTTCTAGAAAGAGAGATGAGACCTTTCCAAAGTATTTAGTTTTCTGTTTCTCTCATTTTTCCGGTATACTCAGGGAAATGCATATTTGGGTAAACAATAGTAAAACTTGCTGGTGAAGAAGTCAGAATGTTATATAAAACAGCTTGGTGTAGGCTATTTAGAAGAAAACTGCAAATTAAAGCTATAATAAGTACTTAGAATAGCCCGTTTTGGAAGTAACATCCAATTGTTTATTACTATCTAGCTCTTGAAATAAAGGAATACAAATTAAGAATTAAAGATTCTCATGTACAGTGAGAGCACTAAAGAGCAAATTACACAACAGGGAAAAACAATGTTGGATATATCCATTTACTTGTGTCACCAAAAGGGAGGCAAAATGTTTTCTAACACAACAAATACTCCATTTCTCTGAGCTGTGCTTTGGATACAGAGTGGAAACAGGTTGCGACTCTTTATGACAACCTGTGTCAACACTCACTCTGGTCTCGGCAGAATTTGCAACAGCCAAGAAGTACTAGCTGCTTAATATTCCCAAGGGTCCCTCCACTGCTTGTCAGAGTAACACATGCATACATTGCATTTGCTAATGTCCCTCTCCTTATCAAGGCTGCTTTAAAAATCAGCTACCCTGGCTCGTTTCCTGCTCCAAATCCTTTATCTATCTTTCTTCTTTTTCTAATGGGATATCTGGGTGTAGCTTGCAGGCAAATTGTGGAAGACCTCTGAGTTGGTTCTACACACTCCTAGGGTTTCTTCCTCTGTTAACTTTTTGCCTGTTCTGCTATTAATAGCACTGCTCTCATCTGCTACAGCAATACTGCCCTTTATGTTGCTGGGTACCATCCTGCAGTGACCATCAACCTCATTCCTTGTTCCTCTAAACTATTGTTCTAATTTTTTTATGCTCTTTGTAGTTCTTTGCCCTCCTTAGTGTATCCATAACATCTTCCAAAGCACTGACCTTTGTGTTTGAATTGATGTGTTGCTTATACCTTATTCCGAATGATTAACCAAAATGGTCATTACATTTGTATTGTGGTTCAACTCTTTGGATATCTCCCCTGCTACATCTTACTTGAGACATCTCAGAACTGTTTAGGCCAATAACATTTGTTTTTCAAGACTTCTATATTTGTAGCAGAAGCCAGGATATGGTGACTGTCGGAGAAGTACACAACCAATGCAAAGTTCACATACATTACAGGATAGCAAGTTTTCTTCAGAGTCTTGACTGTCACTTAGCATTTAATTCTACCCACATTTCTTAGGTTCTAGAAACTGAACGACTGATGTTTTGGAAATGCTAAGATTATTTAAGGACCAAAGCCAGTATATTTAATAAACTAAGCAACAAGAACTTGGCTAGTTCTGCAAAAGTGAGGTTGTATGTATAGCTTTGGCTCTTCATTGCCATGAAGATGAATTGTAATTGTAAGGTATTATTTCTTTAATGCAGAAATGTAATTGATTCACATCTGTAGATTCACATCTGAAGAACATTTTTTTTTCAGTTGTTACATTAATATACCAATTATCAAGTAATAATCTAAGACTTTTTTAATAATTCTTTTAAAAACCATCTCCCTCCAGTGTACAGCAGAGTATGACAGAGTTATGGCAGTAAGCACGTTGCAATCAGAGGAAACATTCTCTTTGTCTTCCGCAGGCTGGAGAACAGATGCACACTTAGCACGTGTTTTGCAGCATTTCTTTTCTGCAAACAAAACCACCTTCTCTTAGTTTTTGTTCAGATTTGAGGGATGACCAACCAGCATGTTTCTGTAGCTCTCAAAGATGCATTTGTTTGGATTTGACTGTCAGACTCTAGTAGCTAATATAGAGATGAAAGTAGACAACTTGAATGGCATTATTCCTGTATGGTTCATGTTCCTTGTATCAATTTACTGTATAGTTCTTATGTTACTTGCTTATAAGAAAATTCAGTGCTTGATCTTGATCTCTCAGTAACTTCTGTATTTGTATTTAATCCCTGATTCAATTTATGTTCAAAGTTAACAGTGCCCTTAAACTATTTAAAGGGACAGGGGTATACAACAGGCTTCTGTAAAGACAATACACAACTTGCATATGTCTCTTTTGCCTTTCTAGATATTGGGTTGACCAATATCCCTTAAGGTCAGAAACCTTCAACTTAGTCTTTTAGGTATCTAAAAAGTCAATCACATTAAGTTCCATTTACAGGCAAGGTGACTATTTTAGATGGGGATTTCTTGCACTTAAAAGAAGTGTTGGATGAGTAGTTATTGTCAAGGAGCAGCAACAGCAGAGCAGCTCCACAAGTGAAGATGATTTGAAAGATGGTTATGGTATAGGCATGGCAATTACTACGGTGACAAGAGTATCCGAGCAGAGCAGGGGTGATTTTAACAGGATCTGTTCATGGCCCAGCAATCATCAGATAAGAGCAGGTAATGGGTCAGGTCTGACTTCCAAGAAACCAAACAAAAATATTGATTTTACTAAAAGGCATGATTTAGGAAAAAAGAAGTGCAGGCTTTAATAAGGGGAAGAAAAGACACATCTCATTGCTGAGTGGTGTAATACATTATAATAAAGAACCCATCTCATATCCTGCATATTCTTGAAAAAGTCTTAAAATATTATCACTTCTCTGACTGTCGATCCTGATACAATAAGACCTGGATTGAGGGTGTAGTCTATACAAAAGACCTGAAAAGCAATGTCTAAAGGAATTATATTCATTATTTGCTCTGGTGAATGGGAGAATGTGTCATTTGCTAGAGCTATGAGTATCTCACATGGATGCTTTAACCCTTTGTTGTGTTCGGCAATATACAGCATTCAGTCAGTGTGCTCAGTAGTTCGTGAAGAAGAGGGGGTAAGATTCTTTTCATTTCTCAAATTGTGCTCGTTAGGTGAAGCCTCACAGCCTGTGAAACCTTTGTGCTAAGGGCTTTGCAGTGAAAGCTGTTGGCTGCCCACTTCTCGGTCTCATTGTGCAAAAGAGATGTCTGTGTGCACATAAGTGGGTAATCATCTTTCCTTTTGATTTCTTCATCATCCTTATCCAAAGAAAAGGGAGGGAATAAAGGCAAGGTATCCAGTTTAATTTTATAGGTTTGAAATAATGTTAGAACAGTATGCACACTGTAAGTGTGTGCTGTGTGCATTGCTGAGCTATGTGGGATGTGTGGGTTTATATGTCATGCTCTAGATTATATTTTTGTAGCACCATATTATCCTCAGTGACTTACACATTCACTTTCAAGAACACAGTAGCAGCGTGGTCTAGTTGTAATATTGCTGAAAAGAATGTAATATAAATAAACGCAGCTACCAGTAAGTAATCTCATTAGTCCTCTAAGTCATACTTGCACCATACTTTACAATCAGTATTCCCTTCCCCTGCCCAAAATGGCTCATAATTGCAGGAATATAGGAAAGTATTCTGTCTAACTACATCAGAACAAGCATCCAATTTATTTTATTTGATTTTTGACTTGTGATTTCAAACTCTCCTGTAGAATATAGATTTTTTTCTTAACCTTCCCATAGCCATTATGCAACTTCTGTTTGGGACAGAATGGCAGACAATATCATGTCTGAGGTCAGGATGGAAAGTCACAAGTCAAGATGGGTTTTTAACCAAGAATTAAACTCCAGGCACTATAATATTATAACTATAATTGATTTGTTGTTAAATATTTAGCATCAACATGTGATTTAAAGATCTCATGAGTTTCACCTTTTGCATCCTCAGGCAAACAAAATGAGAAGAAATCCCTGCATTTCTCCCCATTGTTAAAAAGAGAGATTTATCTTAATCTTTTTTTGTTGACAATTCTCTGCAGGAGTTTAACAGGTAACATACTGAACCTGATTTAATCACAGTACACACCTGTTTTGCAAATACCTGAAACCAATACAGAAAACTAAACTGGTGTGTAAATAGAGCTGATGGTACAATCAGTGTTTATCCCAGATGGACTAACTGTATGTTCCTCACTGTTATAAAACCAGTGCTGTGCAATAATCCCAAACAGCTACATGTTGACATAAAGAAAAAAAAAAACAATTGCAAATATTACTGCAGGAATACGTTTTATCTGCCCTCTAAATTGCAGATTTCTTCTTCTTCTTTTAATAGTCAGTTGTATTGCTCTCCAGAAAGTACAGTTTCTATTATAATGTGTTTAACTCCAGATATTAAAGTCTGTATTAAACATGTATCAATTTACTCTTAAAACAAAATGCTGCCACAGAGAAACTGATAGGGTTTTTTGACTTGAGAATAGCTTAAATTGGTGGGCATACTTTTGTACACATACACTCAGCAGCTTTCTGTTGAGTTGGTTTGTATAGAACATGCTAGACCACATCTGTTATGAAAGCAACTGAAAGAAGCAGTCGGTGTGTGACAGGATGTACTGCCCTGAATATAGTTTGTGACCACAATATCTTCTATCTCCAATCACATTCCAGTTCATCCAGTCTGAGCTATGTGGCTCTCTATAACACCATATCTTTATTTACTGACCAAAACTTTGGAAAATTCTCTAGTTTGTCCAGAACTAGTCTTCTGTGTCTTTCTGAGTTTGTGTCAAATTATGGACACAAGAGGAGAGGAGGAGTGGATGCCAGTAGGTCAAGAATAAAGGAACAGAATCTTGTATTACTGTGGTAAGAGGATATCCTGTGCTTGGAGTGTGCAAAAACACACTCTTAAATGAAAAAGGAGGCTGAAATGCTAGCAGTACAGTCATACCACACCAGCTATAGTGTTGTTGAGTCTAAAAGCAAGTATTCGCAGCGTAGACAACTGGAAGATTTATACCTGAGAAGGAATTTCTTTGTTGGTGCTGTCAGTATAGATGTAGATATAGTCCTCAATATAGAGGACTAGCAGTATTCTGTACTGAACTGAACTCTCTAGAATCCACTTTCTGCCTCAGCATGCTATCTGCCATAGGATATAGAAAAGCAGTCTAGCTAAAGCTGATCTCCATTATGTGCATTGCAACGTGAGGAGTACTGAGAGATTCCCCAAATAGACAGTACAGTATGAAGTCTGCTTGCTTGGAGACATGCCTGGACACGTTCCTGTGTGACCTGATCTAGGTGAACCTGCTTCTGCAGCGGTTTGGACTGGATGATTTCTAAAGGTCCCTTCCCAACCCTACCATTCTGTGATTCTAAGTATAGTCAGCCTTCAGTTACACTGTTTACTCTTGACTCTTTCTATGTAGCTGTGCCAAACAAAACATGGTATTCCCTCTCATGAAACATTATGATAATTTCCTCACTCAGAGGCCACACTAACAAAAACACAGTATCTGATTAGAGAATTATCTGAGCAGATTTTTCCAAACCCACCATTCTTGTTTTCTAAATACTATTATTTTTACTTAGCAGTCCTCTAATATCAAGGCTCCGTTATTTCGAACACCAAATGAATACAGACCTTAAATAAATTGCAGTCTGTCTCAAATAATTTGCAAATGAAATGGTGCAATTCTGATCAGGTCTTTAGTTTGCTCATTGGGCATAATAATGTTAATTTCTAAAATCCTGGAATGTCCCTAAAGTAGAATAATATTTGACATAGATCATTTCCTGTGGACTGCTAAGATTGTTGACTTCTAAACATTACTTGTGCTAGACCACATTTTTAGAAGAAAAACTGGTGGTTTTCAGTGGGAAACAGCAAAAAGGAAACGTGGAGCACAGGCTTTGTAAAGCTCATTTGAAGTCTGTTTTTTCAAGTGTTGCAAACACCTGAAGGCTTTAGAGATTAAGTAAAGAGACTAAATGAAATGTTAGAATAAGCACTAACACATATGGGAAGCTGTTACCAGCTATCAGGGAGATCAGTCTTCAAAATTGCATCAACTTGCTTGAATACTGAAGCTCCCTTTTTGTTTTACTCTTCTTGAGTTCTGCACTTAGATTAGTAGGAGTGTGGTCTGTTAATCAAGAAAAGCGATAATTCCTACCGTAGCATTTATTTTAACAGCTTTAAATACTATGAGCAGCTCTGGGTCTCCCGATATTTGAATAAACTTGAGCAACGGTCATCAAGCTGCTTGGAGTCTGGAGCACAAGACTTGTGAAGAGAGGCTGGGGGAGGTGGGCTTTTCTACCATCAGTCAGGAGTTTTCCTACTAGGCATTTTCTAATAAAAGGAGCTAAGAAAAAAGATAGAGTCAGGATCCTTCCAGAGTTGGTAGTGCTATATACTTTGAAACAAGGGAGATTCCAGAATGATCAAAAAACCCCATAATTATGAGGATAAAGAAACATAGGAATATGTTGTCCAGAGGAATTACAGAATTTATAACTTTGGAAGATTTGGAGACCTGACTAGATAACCTTCTGTTCTGAATTAGTGGCTGTCATTACCCTGAGCAGGATGATAGATTATGCAACATCCTGCGGGAGCCTGAATTTATTCTATAACTCTCTGATTTACAAATATTTATTGCAGTGGGTTAAACACCACAAAACTTGTCCACATATATAATGCATACAAGAAATCAATCAAAGATTCTGTAGTTTAAGGTTCTTAGATAATCTAACATCATTAAAATAAAGTGGGATAATATTTATCCATAAGGGGATGGTTTTATTTTCCTTACTTTCTTTTGTCTCATTGTTTTTTCTTATCTATTTTTAAACACTCCTAAGTATTCATTAAAACAGAAGATATTTCATATCCTACCTTATAGACAAAAGAATAAAAAATAGAGAAGTCTATGATTATGGGATGTGAATTCATCCTAAATTGAGTCTAGGACACAGATTGCAGTGTTTCTTTTTCCTAAAGGCAGCTCTTCTATCAGGTTGTTTCTTTGCAAATATGGCCCATTTTTCTGCTTTTCATAACAATGTTGAAATAGTTGAAGACAAATTGAGAGAACAAAAGGTTAAATTATCAATTTATGGTTTAGATTGTTCAGTAAAATTGAAGATAGTAAAAATAACATTCACAAATTGATGCCTGTTTTATATCCTTGAAGTATGTTTGCTTTATCTAGCAAAAACTGTCCTCACAAGAACAAGATGTTTTCCAATTTGATCATCAAATACCTCTCAGCAGAAGAATACAAAAATCTGCTTCGTTTCATTGAGCTCTTAGTTTTCTTGTATTGAGGACCAAACTAATGTGAAAGATACTTATCTTTTTAATGAGATGGCAAACTTCTGATCTAGTTGTACTACAAGATACCAGAAGAGCTCAGGTCTCAATGTGTCATTAGAATCGAATCCACTGTTTCTTTTGAACAGCTTGTCAGTACCACTTTGGAGAATCAAATGAAATATTTTGTTGTCAAGGACAGCCTTTTAAGACAAGAAGTGTTTTAACATTACATTAAGAGCATGAAAGTGGAACATTTGATTTTCTGAATCTTAACGTGTTTGAAATACTATTGTGAAGGCAATGGCATTTTCTGAAGTGACAGACGCATTATGCTGATAGCTTTGATTATATGATAGGTTTTTAAAAGTTCTTTCATAAAGGATGCCTATCCCAGTTTTGTTTTTTTTTTAACAGAGTGGCTTTAATGATTTGAGAAATTAGGAAAATACATTAATATTTATTTAGTAATTCAGTTTTGGAATACTCCTAATTTTTGTGCTTATTACATTCTACTGTGTTGCAGGGATATTCCCCTTTTTTGCTCAAACATTATGCACATGCATTAACTAGTGTTCAACAGCAAAGATTTAAAGACAAGTTTGAATCATAAAATAAAAGTCCATCTCAACATTGTTTCTCCAAGGCCAGGCATGATTATTAAATCTCTTCATTGATTAAAACAATCATGCATCTTGCAATTAAAATTTAAAGCTGTACAAAGATATAATGAAGAAGAGAAAGAAAAAAAAAAACTACAAACCTTTGTTTCTGAATGAAATTAGAGCAAAGAATAATTTACCTAGACATGTTTGCTTGTTTTAGCTATATTTGATTAATTTATATTTAGATATGAACCCATCATAATGGGCAGCAATGCCAAAGTCATGAGTTTTAAAAGTTTGGTTATACATAATCTGCTTGCAATCTATTGCCAGACTCAGGCATCATGCTATTACCTTTGTTCTGTCTGGTTAGAGATAATTAATTTCACCATCTTTTTCTTTTTCTTTTCTTTGTTTTTCTTATTTTTCCCCAGAACTTGGCCTTGCAAGGTGCTTGTGAGTCCCCAGCTTCTTTTGGAAAGCCTTTCCAGGGATGCTGTGCACCTCACAGGACAGGATGCATTCCTTTAATTTGCTATAATATTTTCTTCCTGTAATTCGAGAGCTTAGTCCACTTGTTTGGTGATTGATTAATGATGCCACTTTTACCAGCTACTATTTATTTTCTGTTTCATTCATTATTTGTGGCTTTGATGAGAAAAAAACTTTCTCCCTAATGTATAGTTTTCTTTATGGTCAATTACCATGTTTTAACTCACGTTTTCTCTCAAGATGCAAAAATCTGATTCATTGGCTATGAGGACCTAATCCTAAATGGTACCAAATGCCCATAATCCCATTGATGTTAATAGAAGAATAAATGCTTGGATGCTTACAGGTGCCACTTAGAACATCTCAGAGAAAATCTATGTACAACTTGTTTATTATCAACAGTAGTTAATAACATGAATGATAGCTATTGTTTTGTCTTTTAATATTGCTGTTAATGCAGTCATGCTGTAAAAAAACCTCAAACCATTATTTTCTTTATAACTTGTCTTGTTTCTCTTTTTCTTTTGCAGCAGATTTACTGGATAGACTTTCTACTGGCTGCATTTAAAATCTGTTCTTTTCTCTGTCAATTACCACAGGTTTAGTCCCTATGAGTGGTATAATCCACACCCTTGCAACCCCGACTCAGACGTGGTGGAAAACAATTTTACCTTGCTAAATAGTTTCTGGTTTGGAGTTGGAGCTCTCATGCAGCAAGGTATACGATTCAGTCTGCTCTTTCTCTTGGGCGCCATGTCCCACTTTTTGCTGGGGGTAACAGCTCTCTGGTGCAAGTCGCTTGCATGGGTGCCTCTGTGCATGGAACCATAAACCAGCTGCTTTAGTGTTCATTCATCCAGGCATTCTCAAAAACACAGAATCTCAAGGGCTGGAAGGGACCTTGAAAGATCATCTAGTTCAATTGCCTAGCCAGAGCCAGGACCACTTAGAGTAGGTCACACAGGAACTCATCCAGCTGGGTTGGAATGTCTCCAGAGAAGGAGACTCCACAGCTTATCTGGGCAGCCCCTTCCAGGGCTCCCTCACCTCAACAGGGAGGAAATTCTTCCTTGTGCTTCTTTGGAACCTCTTCTGTTCCAGCTTGTCCCCATTGCCCCTTGTCCTGTCATTGGCCATCACTGAGCACAGCCTGGCTCCAGCCTCCTCACACCCACCCTTTATGTATTTGTAAACATGAATGAGGTCACCCCTCAGTCTTCTCTTCTCCAAGCTGAAGAGCCCCAGCTCCCTCAGCCTTTCATCACAAGGGAGATGCTCCACTCCATTCACCATCTCTGTGGCC
Organism: Urocolius indicus; assembly: GCA_013401255.1. Lineage (NCBI taxonomy): Eukaryota > Metazoa > Chordata > Aves > Coliiformes > Coliidae > Urocolius > Urocolius indicus. Next base: position 224,813 of record WBNH01001287.1, read on the forward strand.
CTGTGCTGAGCTCTCTCCAGCAGCTCCCTGTCCTTCTGGAACTGAGGGACCCAGAACAAGAAACAATATTACAGATGTGGTCTCACAAGGACAGAGCAGAGGGGGAGCAGAACCTCTCTCCACCTACTGCCCACAGCCCTTCTAATCCACCTCAGGATGCCCTTGGCCTTCTTGGCCACGAGGGCACATTGCTGGCTCATGCTCATCCTGCTGCTCCTTTCCCTTTCCAACAACTTGCCCTTGTTGAATTTCATTACATTCCTCCCTGCCCACCTCTCCAGCCTGTCCAGGTCTCATTAAATGGCAGCACAGCCTTCTGGTGTGTCAGTCACTGCCCCCAGTTTAGTATCATCAGCAAACTTGCTGACAGTGCCTCTGTTCCCTCAGCAGAATATTTAATGAATATATTGAACAGCACCAGTCTCAGCATCAACCCTTGAGGGACTCCACTGGGCACAGGCCTCCAATTAAACCCTGCCCCTTTGAGCACCACTCTCTGTCTTCTTCCCCTCAACCAGTTCACAATCCACCTCCCTACCTGATCATCCAGCCCACACTTCCTCAGTTTTGCGACCAGGATGCTATGGGAAACGGTTTCAAATGCTTTACCGAGATCAAGATAAACCACATCCCCTGCACTGCCACCATCTATCCACCTGATTACATCTTCATAAAAGGCTCTCAGGTTGGTCAAACACGTCTTCCCCTTGGCAAAGCCATGTTGGCTGCTCCTAATGATCCTCTTGTCTTTTAAATGCCTGGAGACAGCACCCAGGGTGAGTCATTCCTTCACCTCTCCAGGAATGGAGGTGAGGCTGACCAGTCTGTACTTACCCAGCTCTTCCTTCTTACCCTTTTTGAAGGTCTGAGTGACATTTGTTGTACTCCAGTCCTCAGGCAGCTCTCCTGATCTCCAAAACTTACTAAAGATGATGGAGAGTGGTTTAGCAATGATTTCCACCAGCTCCCTCGGCACTATTGGGTGCATTCCATTGGGTCCCATGGGTTGATGCACATCCAGACTGCTCAACTGATCATTAATCCAGTCCTCAGCAACCAAACACAATTCCTCCTTTAACCTGACTTCCTCTGGAGTCTGGGGCTCCTGAGGGCAATCTCCAGCAGCATAGACAGAGGCAAAGAAGGCATTCAGTAACTCTACCTTCTCTGTATCCTCTGTCACCAGGGCACCCACCTCATTCAACACTGGGCCTACATTGCCTCTAGCATTAGTTTTATCTGCAATATATTTGAAGAAGCCCTTCTTGTTGTCTTTGACCTCCCTTGCAAGACACAACTCCAACGAGGCTTTAGCTTTCCTAGTTGTCTCCCTACGTCCTCTGACAACAGCCTTATATTCATCCCAAGTGGCCATCCCTTCCTTCCATGCTCTACAGACTCTCTTCTTCCACTTGAGTTTGCCCAACAGATCCGTATTTAACCATGAGAGTTTCCTGGCTCCCTTGCTTGATTTCCTACCCGCTGGGATGCTCTGAAAAATCCCCCTCAGGGATAAGTCTGAAGACAGATAACGTTTTAAAAATGTACAAGTACAGCAAACCTATGTAATTTCTTTCCTAAACAGGATCAGGTGCATTACTGCCTAAGTAAAATAAAAGATAATCTGTCCATTACCTAACAAACCTTCATTTAAACAACCTAAAAAAGAGTGCACCAGGGTAAGAGTATAATGTAAATGTCTCTCATTTGCTTAATTTTGATCTAGATATCTTTCAATAACAGATACATTTTATCTAGAGTTAGTACCTTTAAAATAAAATGGCAAGTGTAGGTGATTTATCACTTTCCAATCAATCACATTTTATACTTTAAAAACCTGAGTGACCACTCTTAGAGATTTAAAAAGCCTTTTATACAATGCATGCACCAAGAAACCGATACCACTGCTGACAATAAAAATGGCAGGTATATAGTAATATTGCTTAGAATGCAACCAACAACCAGTTTCAAGTAGCGCTGTCTTTGTAAAATACTTAAACCAAGTTAAATTCTTTAAAATCTGCAGCATAGATTGGTATAACTGTACCAAAGATACAGCTCCTTAGAAACACATTATCATATTATGACCCTTTTCCACAAGGATTTAAGCAGAGTCACGTCATTTCAGACACACTTGAGTAGCACAGTGTCATCTCTTTGCTCTGACATTTCACTGGGCAGTGTAGTGTAGTAAGAAAGATTGTTGGCTCTGATGAAGAATAACCAAAAGAAATTACTTTTCTTTCTGGAAAAATAACTAAAGCCAAAGCCCAAAAAAAAATCATAGCAAATGTTGGGAGGAGCTAGTGCATGGTGGTATGGTCGTTTGATGGCTGTGGTGGTTTGATACCTGAGCAATCATTGCCATTATAAGTGCACTAACTATAAATAAATCCTAGTTTCCTGGTTTTCAGTCATCAAATGTTCTGTCATGTATTAGGATCTTTACGCTTAAAAAGTCTCTAAGCTCTCAGTAAAAAGTATGTTATGCCCAGAAAAATGTGAATTAATGGGTAAACAGGAATCAAGACTCCAAATCAGAAACAAAAATACTCCTGTATTATGCTAAGTGTTTAGTATCAAGCAGACCGTCAGTCTACATTTCTTGAAATTACATAGTCCAAGCAGAACTCCTAAATACATGTTTTTAAAATAACAATTGCTTTCAAAGGAGCTGCCAGAAATGGATACAGAATGAAACGAGGTGTTTTGAATTCTGTTCACAGCTCTCAGGTTTGTCAGAATCACTGTGAAGGCTGAGTTTTGTTCCTAACGTGGTTGTGTGCTGCTTCATATACCTGGAGGAGGGGGAAAAAAAGCAATTTAGAGCTTTGCATCATCTTTTTGTAGGAAAAGAAGTCTTTTAGTCCCTAGCATCTAAACATTTCTTGACAATCAAAATAGGGAGGGAAAAAGACATTCATTTTAAAATATTTCTTTGAAAGATAGTAGTTTTCCATGAAGGAAAACTAGTTTTTCACAATGAAGGCTGACCCTCTGTCCTTTCCTTACTTTCTTAAGCCTTGGACTCAGAGTATCTTTTATTTCACTTTGAAAGACACCGTTCTAAGGATGAAGTATCTGTCTTGATTTTGGTAGTTGCTTTACAGAATTTTTTCCCAAGAGCTTAAAGTCATCTAGAATTAGTCTTTTACACAAGCACAGAACTTCTCACCCAACGACGTTAACCTTTCTTTTGAAACAACATAGTAGTGTTTGGGGCATACATTCATTCATGAAGTGCTGCTTCTTTACACACCACGAGCTCAAGTGCTGGAGGGCAACATGATAGAGGGAACTCATACACGTCTTGCTGACACCCCTTGCTCCCAGGAAACTGTGGGATATAGTGCTGGACATGACGTTACCTTGGGTACATGACAGTCAGCCCCTAACCAGGCTCTGTTTCACGGGCCTTAGGTGGCACTCGGTTTCAGTCCTCGGTAAGGTATGAACTTGTGGTAATTGGGGCAACTGCGGCAAACGTTTCCACTCTTCTTTTCTTCCCAGTCCTGTCTGACTTTGCTGGTGTGTTGCTTTTTTTTGAATGAAACAAGAGCAATTTAAAAGAGTTGATGATGGTGGGCTTATTGGGATATCTGTTAGTGTTATGGTGTCTTAAGTGTCTGACAAACAGGGCCTAGGAGCAACTACATCAGAAAGGTACTTTTCTACTTTTTTCCTTGCAGAGTTCTAGGCAGAGTCTGGCGCTGGAGTTGGCTGTCATGTCCAAGTCTTTTTTGTTTGAAACAGCAAGGGTAAGATGAACTGCAGGGTAAGATGGGCTGTTTTTGAGTACAATAGTCCAGTTATGATACCACTTCTTTTTTCCTTTTCTTTGGTTTTCTTCCTTTTTTGTTTATCCTTTTCCCCTTTCCCTTTCTTCTCTCTCTTTTTTTTTTTTTTGACATTGATGTTGGAAGTTTGGCACCATCTTTCCTTTATATGAAGATGTGTTACCTTGCTGGACCAATTCCTTAAATAATTCAATATAAATACTAAAATTTAACAGGAATAAAATAGTCCATCTTGCCTTCATTCCATTTTACCCAGGAGATTTAAAATCAAACATAGTGACCAATTAACACAAAGTGATCAGCTTTGTGCCATGGTATCATGGAGGTGGTAAAATTGTTTCTTTGAAAACAAATTTCTGGATATTTCTAAAAGATATTATGGGATGTTCTTACAATGAAGCTTGAAGATGTTTATTCAACATGCTTAGAAATTGAATTCCATTTAAATATGTTGTTATGGGGAAAAAAAACCATAGATGCTCATTTATAATAAATACTCGTGGTTGGAAGTTACATTGGATTTTATTTTTCCATATTTTTAGTAATTAGGCACAAGAAGAGTTTATGTGCTTCAATCTGTCTCATTAGACTCTAAATTAGCATTAATAATCATACAAATTACTATACGGTATCTGTCTCTCCCTTTGTTCTTTAGTGCCATGAGCAGACAACTCCAGCAATGCAGTGTAATCTGTCTTTACCCAGTTTATACATGGCAGTCTAACATTTTTATTGCTGTTTTACCAAATGAAGGGTGTGGCATAGCCACCCATGTCTATCTGAAACTGTGGGATTAACTATAGCGATGGGAGATGTTAATATTTTTATGTTTAAGTAGTCAATAAATGACTCTTTATAGCAGTGCAAACTGCAAAAGTAAAAAAGCATGTTTAAAATGGACTTCAGAGCTTGTATTTCAGATATGAAATGGGTTTTTTTTTGTGTGTGCCTTTCATCAATAGCTTATTTTTATTTACTCTAGTGAGTCTCTGGACACACTTCTGTGTGACCTGATCTAGGTGAACCTGCGTCTGCAGGGGAGTTGGACTTGATGATCTCTAGAGGTCCCTTCCAACCCTACCATTCTATGATTCTATGATTTACTAAGCCCTTAAATAACACATCTCTGGTGCCTTGAATATAAAGAATTGTGTAAGTGCCTCAGTATTAATAATAATTCAGAGGCTCAGTCCAGACAGGACTTTTTTGGAAAGCCAGTTCAAGTACATGCTATTTTTTGTCCACATTGCTATACATCTATATATATGAATTTTAAACAGACACTGATCACTGAGTCTCCCATTGCTATCTTTTGATTCCCACTGCTCCAAAAAGATCTGTCTTTCTAAGTGCAATTGGTTCTTCTGTTTCGTTTCAGTTCTGTGTGTTTGAACAAGCAGTACACGTCAGCCTGTAGCTTAGATCCTTTTGCACAGTGATTCCGTCTCCCCACTGTGGCAAAAAAGCGCTGAACACTCATTGTTTTCTGTGCGTTGGTTTCACCTTTCTCCCCTGGTTTTTATTAGGTTCTGAGCTCATGCCCAAAGCCCTCTCCACCAGGATAGTGGGAGGCATTTGGTGGTTTTTCACACTTATCATCATTTCCTCGTACACTGCTAACCTAGCCGCCTTTCTGACAGTGGAACGTATGGAATCCCCTATCGATTCCGCTGACGATTTGGCCAAGCAGACAAAGATAGAGTATGGAGCAGTTGAAGATGGAGCAACCATGACTTTCTTCAAGGTAAGCTTTATATTTTGTTTGAAAAGATGCTGTATCCTGATTGTGTGAGGCAAATCTGTCTGCCTCGCCGGGGAGAAACAGGCACGGTTCTCATTGCTATCCAAAGCAACTGAAAATAACTTTCTGACAGCAAAGAATTAAATGTGAAACCCCTCGTGGGAAAAAAAAAAAAAGGCAATTTCCTTGATGATTTTCAGTTAAAGGATTGAAGTAGGTGAATAAACCTGAACATTTTGCTCAGAGAGATGTCCTGTACAAGAAAGACTTTTGAAGGATTAAAAGTTAGAGTATCAGTTCAGTAGCATCATATTTAATTGTAGTTGTTCAGGCAACCAGACTACACTGAGGATACAAGTGATTGAAGAGAGAAAAACCCTTTGGACTTCATATTTTTGAGAAACTTTTGAATCAAATATGGAGTCCATATAAAAACCTCAGATACTTCCAGAATTTCTATTCCTTTTAACTTTGAGATAATTTGATTTGAAATGCAGTGAAATATGATGCTGGATTGGAGAGAAATCTTTCTTTTCTGCCTTCATCGAGGATTTTGGTGAGCTTGAATTAGGGAGAAGTAGGAATGATGGTTCTGTACCTCCTTGTGTTTGGCAGCGTAAAGGTGTCTAGGATATTGCAGAGAGAGATATCTTTAACAATATTTGTCTAATCTTTGGTATATTTTCAATAATTTTAACTAGCATGTTTTGGTTTCATGAGTTATTGTGCTATCACCTAAAGTGCTGGGGTGCCTGCTACGTAGTTGTTTAATATTAGGCAAACTAAGGTCCAAGATTACTTGTAAGCTGGTACATGCAGAATGCATGCTCAATTCTTCTCATCAGATTCAGAAAGTACAAAATGTGTTTAGATATCAAGGCTGTACAGTCAGAGTTTAATCTGATGACCTTAGAGCCAATCAAAATGTACATGTTTTTTTAAAAGTTATTACAGGGCTTTCAACTTCTGCTTCAAAAGAAAAACCAGTTCAACTTCAGTCTGTCAGAAAACTTTTGGTTGCTTAATTTAAGTCATACATTGTGAAAGTTCTGAGTATTTTTCCCAGAGGACTTGTTGGAAAAGGAGCTGATGAAGTTAATAGAAGTAACTAACCAATTAGATGTCTCTTGATGACAGTAAATACGTGAATCACTTCAAAGAAACAATGTTGAAAGTTTAAAGACGTGTTTTTAAAAGAGTTAAAAATGTTTGTGTCTCTGGGCATATAGAGATGACATAAGGCATTTATTGAGTTACCAGGAAACACTTCAGGCCACTCATTGGTTGTTTGTCTGAGAAAACTTTGAACTTTTTCTGCTTCAGATTTGAACTGTGGACTCTAAAATATTAGGAAGCAAGTTTAAATTAGTAGTGTCGTTCCTTGTGGTTTGCAGAAGCACTTTTCTCTGGATGTTTGATTTTGAGCTTTCCTTCTCCCCACTCTGAATTTTTGGTCTTATTCTCTCTTTTTTTCTTTTTTTCTATATGTGCATAATCTGAGTTTTTTAAGCGCACAGATAACAATTTTGCTTTCTCTAGATGTTTTTCTCTTCTGCATAATAATACACTGCTTCTTTCCCTGCGCTATTCTTTCTCCATGCTCTTCTTCTGTTTCTATTTATCTCCAAATATTTGGTGTTTATATACTATATTGCATCCAAGAACTAGAGAGGACTTACTTCTAATAAAACAGCAATTGCATAGAAAATTTTTGCTTGCAATTGCAATAGCCTTGACGCATACACAACACACTTGTGTCAGATCACACAATTTGGTACTGCTTTTAGCAGATGAACAAATTCTCCTTCACTATGAAAGAATGAAAAAGAGAAATCAGAACAAAACATAGTTGGTTTTTGTATTCAGATAATATATTTGGTCCTATTAATGCTTATTCTGTTGAAAAAAGGATGTTTTCTGGGCTTTGTGTGTGAATAGATCATGGTTAGTAAGTGTTCTGAGACATGAAAATGCACAAATAGTTAGAAACTTCATTCCAGAGAGCAGCCAAATATTTTTCTGGTGTTTATTTTCTTACTTAGTAGTATGTAAACTAATCTCTAGTTCAACCAATAAGTGAAAAATAACACTAGAAAAGAAAACTAAACAGAAACTGTGCAATCTTATTTGGTTATTTCAGTATCTGAAGCAACTTACAGGTGGAAATGAATTTGCTTGATGGAAATGCTATTCATTTAGAGCTATCTGTGTAAGAAATACAATCTAATTAGATGTACGTTCCATATTCCATAACATTCATATAGAGTGTGTTACAGTACAATTTTGGGGGAAATTAGGTATTTTGACCTTACGAGGTTGAATTATACGAAGACAGAATACTATACTCCTGGGATATATCTATATATATAGCTATATATATGTGTATATTTCTATTTTGTAGAAGTCAATCTCTTCAGAAATGCAATTTCCTTACATGAAAAAGAAGAGAAAATGCAATGAAATGTTTTAACATTAGACTGCAAGGGGAATCACCTTAAAAGGTACTGCTAGAGTAGAACAGTTGAGATGCTGCTCTGAAATAATAATATAAAAACCCCTTAAGAAGAGAAAACTGGAAAAAAAAGGAAGACACAAATTATCAGAAAAATGTCTTCAGTGACAGGAGTGACACTGGGGGTAGTAGAAAAAAGTAGAGATTATAGACAAGAGTTGCTTATTTTTTCTGCATTATGTTTAAAAAGTTACATTTTAAGTTCCTTTCAGAGTAATTTGTGGATTTTTTTCCGTAAGGTAAATGACAGTTTTAAGTGGTACATATTTTATTCTCTGACATACACACAAGAGAATATCAAGTAGCAAGTAACTCTGCCTTTTCATATGGCATTAGGGTAGCTATCAGTGAACTGTTGGGTCCTGTTCTGGTGAACACACTTTGAAAATACATTTAAAATTGGAAAGAGTTCGTTAAAGGTGAAAGAATGACTATAGGTCTGGCAATAAGCATTGTAGTTAGAGGCTTAGAAGATTGGTCTGTTTAATCTGCTGAAGAGAAGGTTAAGAGGTGACTTGATCATGGTCTGTAAGTGCCTTAATGAGAATGGGGCTTTTGACAGTAGATGACTGTTTAATCTAGCAGAAAAAGGCATAGTAAGGTATAATGTTTCAAAGCTGAAGTTGGGCAAATTGAGACCAGACATAAGGTTTATATTTTTAAGAATGAGTGTAAATTATCAGTAGTACAACTTACCTAGGAGTGGACTGGATTAATCCATCACATGCAACCATTGTGCAGAAAATATATGCAGCATAGACCAAACATCTCATGCTTTTGATTTAAAGGCTACTTAAATAGACAGCCTTCATTATACAGGAGCTGAGATTAGATTTTACTAGTCCCCTCCTACTTCAAAAAGGTATGTGAGTATGAGTTCCGGGGGATGTTGCACAGAGATGATCAAGATGATAAATTCATCACCCGTGTGTACATTTTTACTTTGTTGCTTTGTCTTGTTTTAATGAGAGTGGATTGAGTAAAACGGTGGCATTATGTTACAACAAGAAATGAAGGCACCAGATGGTTTCCTAAAGTTAAATGAAATTATCATATCTTGGTAATAGTTATTAGTTCCAATCACAGTGAGACTCGGTAGCTGCCCATGAGACTGACAGTAATTTCTGCATAAATTATTTATATAGCAGTCCATTGAATTCTTTCTGATAAAAAAAACCTTTGGAACCTGGCCAAAGCTGTGCAGTGCTGAAAAGAAGAACATTTTTTTTTGAAGGAGAATCTAAGTGGGAATCAGACAAATAGTCAAACTGCTAGATTAAAACCTGCTAAAGTTAAAATCACAGAGAGCACAGGGGTTATATGTAGTTACCCTCGTGAGTCAAACATACCTATGAAACAGCTTTGATGAAAAAGGAGAACGTTGTCTCCAGAGGTTTATCAGGTCCTCCGGATCATCCTATGCCTCCTAATGGTCTGAGAAATGTATTGCCTTTGTGTGGCAGGGTTTTGGTAGCTGGGAAGCTACAGGATTGGCTTCTATGAGAAGCTGCTAGATGCTTATTGTATGTCCAATAGAGCCAATTCCAGCTGGCTCCAAGATGGATCTGTCATTGGCCAAGGCTGAGCCCATCAGTGACAGGAGTAACACCTCTGTGATAGCATATTTGAGAAGGTAAAAAGAGTTACTGCAAAAAGGCAATTGCAGATGGACAAAAGAGTGAGAATATGAGAGTGCCACAACTCTGCAAACATCAAGGTCAGTGAAGAAGGAGGGTGAGGAGATGCTACAGGCACCAGAGCAGAGGTTCCCCTGCAGCCCGTGGTGCAGCCCATGGAGACCCTGTCCCTGCAGCCATGGAGGCCACGGGGGAGCAGAGATCCACCCACAGCCCACTCTGGACCCCATGCCAGAGTGAATGGATGCCCGAAGGAGGCTGTGACCCTGTGGGTAGCCCACACTGGATCAGGCTTCTGGCAGGACCTGTGGAGAGAGAAGAGCACATGTGGGAGAGGGTTTGCTGTAAGGACTTGTGACCCCATTGGAGATCCAGGCTGGAGCAGTGTGTCCCTGAAGGACTGTCTCCATGGAAAGGTCCCACGCAGGAGCAGTTCATGAAGAACTGCAGCCTGTGGGAAGGATGCAGATTAGAGAAGTTCATGGAGGAACATCTTTCCGTAGGAGAGATCCCACACTGGAGCAAGGGAAGTGTGAGGAGTGTCAGAGACAGTGTATGGTGAATTGACTGCAACTCACATTCCTCTTCCTCTTGTGCTGCTGAGGAGGAGAAGGTAGTGAAAAGTTGGAGTGGTGTTAAGACTGGGAAGGGAGGGAAGATGTTTTAAGATTTATTGATTATTATGCTCTGATTTGATTGGTAATAAATTGAATTTCACAAATCTGTTTTGCCCATGATGGTAATTGCTGAGTGATCTCCCTGTCCTTATCTCAACCCATGAGCCTTTCATTATATATTCTCTCCCCTATCCAACTGAGGAGGGGAATGATTGAGCAGCTTTGATGGGCACCTGGCATCCAGCCAGGATCAAACTACCACAGAAACATGACATTACAACTCCTTTTAGAAGTCTGAAAGTGAAAGAAATATTCAACGCTGTCTCCTCTTAAGATCTAGTTATCTAGTCTTAGCATGCAAAGGAACTAGTTTGACTGGTCTGTTTTAGGCCTGGTGGACCATTTAGTTGGAAATAACAATGGAAGCCTTAGCATTATCCAATAATTAGAAGGAAAAAATATGGAAGTAAGTTCTAAGGTATCTCTCCTGCTAGGCTTGTAGATTGTAGTCCCAGTGTTTTGGTGTTTCTCCAATTATAGAGCATCCTTAGTTATGAATTTCTCTTCCTTTCTCTTGTCTCCTTTCCCCACTGTCAACCATGTTCAGCTTTCAGAAGCTTGTCTTCCTTCCAGTTTGGTATTAAATAAAAAGCATTTATTATTTTCATGAAAGGTACTTTACCTCACACTAGCTGTTCTGGGGTTAAAAAAGCTAAGGTTTTTCATTACCTCTGATTTCTGTGGTCTCTCAGCCTGTGGCTCTCAAAATCCTTACATCTCTTTTCCTTGAGGAGTGACATTTCTGAAACTGAGACCAATGTTCATTCTACCCTGCTTCTATTTGTACCACGGTTCTCCATCCTCACACACAAGGAAACTACAACAGCACATGTACTTCTATGTGGTCAAGAATTTGAAGACTGATTTTTTCCATGAAGGTGCTGTTCACCTTTGATTTTCACATGATTTTTCGTATCTGTACCGTTCAGTGTTAGAATTGTTTTTCTTTCTCTGATTTTGTACAGTGCCATGCACAACGGGGCTTTTCTCAATTGTGGTTATTAGGTGTTTGGATACCAAATAGTCAAAACATATTATTTTCATTCTCTAATAGCAGTAGATTGGTTTCATTACTTCTGCATCTCTCTGGGAGAGTCATATATTTTATATCCTTGTTTTGCTGATAAGGAAGCTGAAACATTAAAGGGGGATGTAGCTTTTTCAAGATAACTTGGTGAAAAGTAGATAGGGGACTAATTCAGGAAGGCTGACTCACATAACTTAGAATTAGGATAAACTATTTATCATCCACATTTGTCAATTTCTTTCCTTTTCTTCTTCAAGACTCATTTTTATACACCCGACCAACCTTTACACTACATCTTCTTTTTCTTCCTGCACTGCTTTTTCTCCACTAAGATCCATGTTGCTCATGGTCATTTTTGTTACCACCTTCCTCAGGAAACTTTGAAGAGTTACAGTTTATTGCTTAGAGTCTACCTTCCCCTTCCAAATTCTTAGCCTATTAAAGGGAACAATATGAAACTCACTGAAAGATCTTAGAAATTGTCTCCTAAGCCTGAGAGAAAGAGTTGTAGGTGAATTTTCCAACTTTGCAACAGGTGTACAACTGACATAAATGAAAAGAAACAGGAGCATGCATAAAGGTATGAATGCCATTTGTTTTCCGTGGGTGGTATTGGCATCAATGTGCATACAGCCAGTATCATTTCAGTGGGTTTTTCAAATCTGGGTTTAAACATGGTAATAGAAAAATGACCTTTATCTGTTTAACAAATAAACATGTATGTACAACCACACAGGCGTATACACACATAAAGCCATCTCTTGAATGGTGCAAATAAAACACTGTGAGGTTCTGTGGCGTGTTATCAATTATTTGGTGGAATTTTTGCTAGACAAAGATGAAAGAAATATCACTTCTGATCTTCTCTAATATCCACTTGCTGACAATGACTAACGGAAAACAGATTTTTGAGTGCCAGCCTCCATGTGTTGGTCTTAAAAGATGAAATAATAAGATGCTTAAGAAATAACTCGTAGCAGATACACATGACACAGGTACACAGACAGGTGTTCAGGATAATTTAAGATCATTTTACTCTATAGATAAATTGTACTTGAATGTAACAAAATTGGACTTGTTTTTCTGCATAAAAATACTTGTTACTTTTGAATAAAAAGGGAATAGAATATAAATGGGTGAAGGAGCACTGGCAGGGGCTGCCCAGATGGGCTGTGGAGTCTCCTTCTCTGGGGATGTTCAAACCCAGCTGGATGAGTTCCTGTGTGATCTACTCTAGGTGGTCCTGTTCTGGCAGGGAGTTGGACTGGATGAGCTTTTGAGATCCCTTCCAACCCTGAGGATTCTGTAATTCTGTGAAATGCCATGTAATCATCCTCTTTTTTCTTATTTTTGGTCATATCATGCTTTGTGCCTATCTACTAGAGACACATTCAGTTGAATTGCATTATTTCCTTTTTACCATCGTTATTCACTCTTTTCAGGAACACTTAGTTAACCATTAATACTTTGATTGTGAAAAAAACAACCTAGGCACAGTTGCAAACCTGTAAGCAAGGTCTGTGATAGCTCCATACACTTATAAGAACTGAATCTGCAATGACAGAGCCTGTGAGAATGAGCTACAGGCCTTGTCCAGAGACCTCAAATTGCCATTGCCTCACTGAATTCTACTTACTTCTTTATAAAGATCAAAGCAGCTAAGTAGAGAGAGGTGGATTAGAAGATGTATTAACATACAACTATAACAAGAGCAGCAGTGCGTTTGGATTCTAAATAGAAGAAATTCAGCCAGGTTTGGTACCATTAAGTTCTTTCAGGTGAAGTGTCTTTTGAATCTGAGGACAGAAAGGAGAACTAATTCCCTTAAAAGGCCTCATTCCAACCAAGTCTCTAGGTGCAGGGACAAGGTGACTGGAATGATTTTATGCCGTCTTGACCCTTCCCTCCCTCTTCTCTGGGATTGTGAGAGCCAGTACTGTTCCTGAAGTAAATAAGAGCATATGTTTGGTGGCTTGTTGCACCTCAGCGCTGAGGCATGAAACTAAAAATAGATGGAATGTGGTAGAAATCTGCTATTTTCCCACCCTTGTCCTTGTCCATGCCATTATCTTTTCCTTTGCCTTTCTCCATTCCTCATTAGTTTTGATATCTCTTTCCCCTGTTCCTAAATTATGGACTTAACAAGATGAACACAGAACTGGTCAACTTCCCATTTCTGCAAAGGTTTATACTGCATTAGGCCATATATACCTTAATTAAGATAGTAAGCACTCAATAACCTTCTAGATAACGTAATAATTATGCTCCAAAATCACAGATTCATATTTATCATTTACACCTGTGTCCAGCTACAGCTCTTAGAAACCGATGAAACACATACAAATGTTTTTTGAGGTCCTCTCAAAGAAATACATGTAACCTTCCAGTGAAAACAACATTAGCCATTCACAATAATTAAAATATTGCATCAAGAAGTTAATATATGAATTAGGTCCTCACTTGTTATTTGTGAAAGGAAGTCAAAGGCAGTCAAAAATTATGAAGTAAAAAATCCTTACACCAAAACTAAATTAAAAGTTGGCATTAGAAAAAGTCACATTTGTCTTTGGATCGATGAATATTTTCCACAGCTCAGCATCTGTTTCTGTCTTACTCCAGATCTTCATAGGGAAAAAAAGTTTTATGCTGATGTCACCACAGAAATTAGGTGGGCTAAACCTTATAACCATCTGTCTTTTCTGTTCCATAAGTGTTTCTTGATGTAAATATAATGTAGAACTAAGATGAACGTATCGAGAAGCTGACATTTCTATCATTTGTCAAGATTTCATCCAACAACAATATGCATTGGTTAGTGTTCATACTATGTCCCTCTTGAGCTGAGGAGCCCTCATCTGGAGTCCTGTGTCCAGTTCTGGGCTCCTCAGCTCAAGAGGGACAGGTAACTGCTGGAGAGAGGCCAGCACAGGGCCACCAAGATGATCAGGGGACTGGAGCATCTTCATGCGAGGAAAGACTGTGGGACCTGGGGCTGTTTAGTCTGGAGAAGAGGAGACCGAGGGGAGATCTCATTAATATTGACAAATATCTAAAGTGTGGGTGGCAGGAGGTTGGGGCAGCACTTTTTTCTATTGTATCAAGCAACAGGACAAGGGGTGATGGGATGAAGTTGCAACACAGAAAATTCCATGTAAATATAAGAAAAAGCTATTTTACTGTAAGGGTGATGGAACCCTGGCCCAGGCTGCCCAGGGAAGGTGTGGAGGCTCCTTCCTTGGAGGTCTTCAAGACCTGCCTGGACACGTTCCTATGCCATCTGATCCAAGTGAACCTGCTTCTGCAGGGGGGTTGGACTTGATGATCTCTGGAAGTCCCTTCCAACCCTACCATTCTATGATTCTATGATACATGAATGACCCATACTTTAGGTACATGATGAAGTTTGTCTGCATAAAGTTGGTCTTTCTTGGCATATAAAGTATGGTAAAATATGCTAAGATCTAATTGACACTTGGACAAAAACATAGGATACAAGAAATCAGGGTACAGAGAGGGAAAAAATTATATATATATATATATATATATATTTGTCCCTAGAAATTCAACTCTGATGACATAAAAATATTTTCTATGAGTCCTAAATTGTGTCAGGATTTTTTACCAGCAGAAGACAACAGTTTCCACCAAATATAGCTGGTTCAGAGGAATGTTGTAACCTAGATGCCTGAAAATAATTTTGTAGTGAAGATAAACCCATTCGGTGTCTTTGCTTTAAGGACATACAGTGATGACATTAAAGACAAGAAAAAATCAGATTTTTTTTCTTTTGGAGTCAGATGGTGTAAAATCATTACTAACCACTTGAAATGTCTTCTGGCCATACAGCTCAATAGCTTTCTTCTTGTGCCCTTTTGGGATCAACTTAAGCCAGGGTAAATGTGAGTAATCCGACCTCTTCTCCTGGCTTCAATCTCAAGCTCCGTTGGCTCATCGTGGGTCTGTGGCAAAAGTCAATGCAGCTTTTTGATCCAATTAAAAATGAATCAGTTGTCGTTGCTGGGTGTTTAACTTTCTGTTGTGAGGAAAGCTGCTCTTGCTGCCAGAATGCTAGAGGTGATGTGACAAGAGCAGGAGGTGTCCCTTTCCATGGCAGGGATATCACCCTGATAAATGTGAAAGCCGACTGGGACTCCACATCCTTCGAGGAGTGAGTTCTGTTGCCTTGATGTTTGAAGGTGTGAGGATGAGAAAAGCAACAGCGGTGTAATTGCTGATACTTTCAGAATGACTGTTGCCCTTATGTACTGTCGCAGGTTTTGTCTGTTAGGCCATTTTGTTTCCTTTCTCTCTCACCTGATGTGCTTTACTTTCTGGCCTCTTCAGGGCCTGTAATGATGTTGCTGAAAGGTTGAATCGTAAGAGAATGACTGAACTCTTGGGTTCTAAACATAAGTTAGTTTGCAAGGGTTGTTCCTCAGAAATGTGTAATGTAATTGCTTTCTAGCCTTACTTCTCCTGCTCCTTTCCCTCAGGAGGCAGGACGCTTTCATTTTATCACTTTTCAGCTTTTTTTCTCTTTATGTCTGTCTTCAGGAGCAAGGTGAGAAAAGGAATTGAACTGTATCATAGACAGTCAGTCCTTCAACTCCAAACAGCATTCTGTGTGAGAGATTTCAGAGTTAGGGTTTGTGTAAGAGATTGAGAGTATGTCTGAGAACATTCCTAGTTATCACGATCTGAAACAAAATTGTCTTGCTCTTCAGTGTAAATAGGTCTGTCACCAAGTAGCCATGTAAAGTTTGCAGATCTTACCTATGGCTCACCCTGAGAATGTGATTCAGAAACAATTCTCCAGAATGAGCTGTCTCTTGCTTTAGCGAGTTCTGTGTGAGATTCTGCCATAATGAGCAACCTTTGGTGTTGAGTTCCTGCCCACTGAAGCAGCTTGAAAGCCTCCATTCATTAGTTGAGGTGAATTCTTGGCTCTGCCTTGCCAGTTTATGTATCATACTACTGAGGTGTTGTCCAACTGCATTACCATAGCTTTGTGTAGAGGAATATTTCCAGTGCCTGAATGGCCCAGGATACCACCCAAAGTCTTACTATATTAATTATTTCTTCTCCAGAGTTATTCATTGCTCCCAGCAGAATACTTGTTGGTTAAACTGTCATTTTGCAGCTATCCTGTGGTAATAATTACATAAGCTTTATTGGATAAGGATGCTTTTAAAGCATTTTTCAGCATTGATGCATTAATTGAACTTGTATTTCATGTATTCGAGATCCTTAATCTGCACAATATAAACTACCAATTTACATAAAGAAACCCCAAAATATTCTTTAGAATCATTAAACCATTTAGGTTGGAAAAGACCCTTAAGATCATTGAGTGAAACCACTACCCTAGCACTGCAATACCCACCACCAAACCATGTCCCTAAGTGCCATGTGTCTTCTAAATATCTCCTGGGATTATGATTCCACCACTTCCCTGGGCAGCCTGACAGCCCTTTTGATGAATAATTTTTCCTAATATCTAATCTAAATATCCCCTGAAGCAACTTAAGGTCATTCCTCTTGTCCTAATGCTTGTTATTTGGGAAAAGAGACCCCCAATCTTGCCACAACCTGTTTTCAGGTAGATGTCGCAGAGATGTGTCTCCCCTCAGCCTTTTCTCCAGACTAAACAACTTCCCTCAGCTGCTTCTCATCAGACCTATTCTCCAGACCCTTCACCAGCTTTGTTGCCCATGTTTGGACATGATCCAGCATTTCAATGTCCTTCTTGTAGTGAGAGTCCCAGCACTTGACACATTATTTGAGGTGTGACCTCACCAAAGCCAAGTACAGGGACATAATCTCTTCCCTGGCCCTGCTGGTTACACTATTTGTGATACAAGCCAGGATGCCCTTGGCCTTCTTGGCCACCTTGGCACATTGCTGGCTCATGTTCAGCTGCTGTCAATTAACACCCCCCAGGACCTTTTCCTCTGGGCAGCTTTCCAGCCTCTCTGCCCCAGGCCTGTAGCATTGCCTATGGTTGTTGTGGCCCAGGTGCAGGACCCAGCACTTGACCTTGTTGAGCCTCGTACAACTGATCTCAGTTCATGGCTCCAGCCTGCTGTGTCCCTCTGAAGAGCCTTCCTGCCCTCAAGCTGATCTACACACCCACTCAGCTTGGGGTCTGCAAACTAACTGAGGATGCACTCAATCCCTTCATCCAGATCATCTACAAAGATATTAAAAATAACTGGCCTCACTACTGAGCTCTGGGGATCATCACTAGTGACCCGTTCACGAACACGTTGGACCAAAGATAAGAACATATTTCTTAGCATTTTTGCCTTTGTTTAGGTATAACGTGATATTTCTATTTGCTCAACTATTTATAGTTAAGGAAATAATGGAAGGGGGATTTTTTTCCTATCTTGAAAGTTGAGACAGTCATAATGATGATCTCCATGCATAGTATGTTCTTTTATGCTCAATTTTACTTGAGTTCTCATAATATATAAATGTAACAGGCAACCAAAATTCAGATAAGCTGCATGAATGCTTTTGTGAATCATTGGAACATGAGAACTTTTATCATCTAAGTAGACTGTTATTTCTAGTTATAAACTGGGCATTGTGAAAATTAACAAAGGATGTAGCAATGCTTACCTTGAGTAGTCTATCTGCATTTGAGAACTGAACTCGGTTCCCCCTTAATGAGCGATAAAATACAGCAAATATCCCAGAGGCCTTTGAATATTTGACTTTTTAATCTTCTTTTGATGATCTCATACTTTCTCATGCAACAAAAGGCCACTGGTTAGACAGAAACTAGTCTGTTCCTCTTTCTGTTGCTCTCACTGCCTTTCTATTTCTCTTTCGTTTTCTGATTCTTGATACAAGAGGCATCTTCTTTGGCTTAAAAGAGTCCTCCAAAACTCTTAAGAAGCTTCAGTGTGACGTGTCTGATAGAGGTTTCATGTACTCTTTCATACATTTTGTGTTTCTGAAATAGGAAAATGCATCCATAAAGGAACTTTCTGTGAAGAAGGAAGACTGGTACCAAACATTTTCTGTGACTTGTTGGGAAGGCTTTCTAGCTCATCTTTTACCCTGTAACTTTATCTGGCAAAGAAGTTGTGTGAATATCTTCTTTGATGCTAGAAGTTCTACCGAGACCTATCTAAGGAGTTTTCATTCAAGTTTATTTTTATATACATTGAATTTATAAGAAATTTACTTGGGTTGAACAAATCCAACAGTTTAGTTCCTTAATTTATTTTATGACTCCATCTAATACTTCCAACACAGCTTTTATTCCTTGAAGTACAGAGTTGCTGAGCATAGTTCATTGCAGATATTCAATACAATGACAATATCCTAGTCAGGAGGTTGGCTACACATAAAATCAGAAGTCAGTAGAGGAAATATCGAACTTTCTGTTACAGCTTCCTCTTCCAGTACAAGAAATCTCTCTTCTGAAATTAAGGAGATGTTTATTGTTGGTTGGGTTTGTGTTTTTTTGTACAGATCTTCATAATGAAGATTTGGCTGTCACAGATCATCAAAAATGGAAAGAGGATTGAAAGGAAACTGAGGCTTTTGTCATAGGCAGTATTGAGGTCATCGTTTATTACATTTTATTCGGCTGATAATGGATTTCTGTATTTATTTCTAAGATACAGCTTGATTTCTAAATACTAAATTTCTTAACAATCCCAGAAAACATTAAGACTCTTGTTCTTAATCTTTGGGTCTTCAATTCTCCTTTCATAAATATAGAATTATCTACCTACTTTGAATCTCTTCCTTTAAGTTGAATAAATCTAACAGCAAAACCACCAGAACCAACAAATATTGCACTTGTACTATGGTGTGATTTGAGATATTTTTTGTTACTTTATGTGTGTTGACATTACTGATGGAATGAACCCATTTAAAGCCATGTATGTTATTCAATTATTTAGCATTCTGTTTTCTTATACTATATTGCATTACACCAGCCTTATTTTAATATCAGCACTTGATGCAGTTCGTTTCCCTTCATAGGTAAAATCAAAGATAATTTATTATTCTTTTACAGAAGAATTCATCCCTAAAACCAAGAACAGGCTGTTTTCCTGAAGTATCTCATAATGTGCCAGCAATGGATTGGTAAATTGGTGTATTGATAATGACTTTCAGCTATTGATTGAGGAAATTTAATTGGGAGACATAATAAGATCCTGTGGTTTTGATCTCAAAGCTGAAAAACAAACCCTCTCCCTAGATGGTGGGTTTTGGTGTTTTTTTTGCTAGGAAAGTCATAGTTTTTGAAACACATACAGGGCAAGTTTCTCCTTACTCCAAAATGTAAATCCCTGCTCTCCTCTCAGGTATTCATCTACTTGCCTTTTATTAGCACCAGAAGGTTTCCACCGTACTACCTCGACTATCTGTCCTAAAAGTACAGTCTCCTCCAGAGTTACAGACATTTTTCCACTGACTATAGAAAAGCTTAGATCAGTACCTTGATCTAGACACTTAATGTGTAGGTGGCTACAAGTACGTTAGATGAATCTTGTAAAATCTCCTGTCACTATTTAAGCACTAAGCAGTTTTCATGGATGTATAATCTGCAGTATGATTGTAGTAACAGGCTGTGATTAAAAATTATCACTGTGAGCAAATTAATTCATTGTACGAGGAAAAAATATGAATAATTCTAATCTATGATAAAACTAATTGATTTAAGTAGCACTGTGGAGGTGCTTATCTTATTCCATATTGTTGGCTTAAAGGCTGTGAAAAGTTTCTTTTCTTAAATGTTAAGACTGAGCTGAACAAAAAACCCAAAGAGAAATATCTCTTTCAATCATAGAGAATGTTCACACTTTGGCTCACGGTCTACGTTGGCCAAGATTCTGTTCTGTGCTTGTTAAAAACATTGACCTGGTCACAATGAGTGTTCCTAAAAGCAAGCCAATGATTGCAAGAGCCTGTCTTTCAAAACCAAAAGTAAAAATCACAAACAGTAAACGTAATCCACCACTTTTCTTTGCTCATGCGACTCCATATGCTTGATGGTATTAGAGGTTGAGCGCATTTATCCTCCACCAGCAGAGCAGATGCTGACATGACATCTGCTGTATAGCTTGTCGTATTATTTATGAGTCCAATTCTTTATTTTATTAAATTAGAGTGACAGGTGCAGGTCTTTGTTGTGTGTACCAGTAGTGTGTTTGTATTGTTTGCATATTTTGTAGGAAGTTTGTGGCAATCTTGACATATTCTATTCCAGAATTTTCATGGGAAGTTTAAATTGAAGGGTGTAGTTCAGCAAATCAGGTCAACTGAATTATTAATGCTCAGGAAGTTTAAATCAACTAATGACAAAAAAAAGAGAAAAAGAATCAGAAAATATATGCAGATTACCATTTCTAAAGCCTCAAGTTCCAAACATTTTAATGTCAGCATCCCCTAAGATAGCATTTGGGTTACTAACATTGTGATATGATTTAGTTTACAGCTGTTGGACCAACTTTTAATGCATGTAGAGGAAAAAGGTCATTGTTGTAGTTTGTTTGTCTGCTAGTTTTTCCCTGGATAAGAAAGAAAGAAAGAGTAAGAAAGCAAAAAATTGTCACAGTACATTTTTAGAACATGTAATCACCTTTAAACCAGGAGATTACAACACTGAAGTTATTGATTCCTGTTTCTTTAATTGTATATTCCAATTCTATTCACATAGTTGGGTTGAGGAGAGGAGAGGAGAGGAGAGGAGAGGAGAGGAGAGTTCAGTGGGAAGGGGTTTACAATGAATACCTAGTCAAATTACCTGGCCACTTCAGGATATGGCCCAATGGCCTCTTAAACAATGACAGGTTTGGGGCATCAAACACATCTTTAAGAAACCTCTTCCAAGATTTGAGAATTGTCTTAAAAATTGCTTAAAAATCATTATTCCTGACTCATTATTTTGAAATAAGAATTTTGAAGTGGATTGTGTAAAGGCTGAAGTAAAATGTGTAAACAAAACTTACGTAAAATGTAAAACTTATACAGAAATCTTTATATAGAGCTTCAAGTATATTGTTCCAAATGCACTACATCTCTCTCTTATATGCTTTCAGGCTACATTTTTATTACCTAATAAAACAAGCCAGGGCCATTTTTAAAGTCAAGGTCACTGGGTTAAACTCTCTTTTCCATAAAAATTAGGTGATCATGCACAAACACCTTATTAGGAACAGTCTTCTTGGGGAAGAGAGTCCAGGTATCCTTTGGGAGACTGTTGGCACAGGCCAATACTGTTTCAGGGCCTGTGGTAACAGATGGCACATGCAATGATGGGCCTCTGCTCTGGCCCTTGTTTTGTTAACTGTAAGAGGTGAATCAGAGTCTCGATTTATATATAAGTTAGTGAGAATCTTTAGTAATTTTGTTAAATGTTTGTGAGTAGAATGAATTATATCTGATTCTATAATAGAAAAGTTGTCTGTAGATATGAATCTTTCTTGGTTTTCTCTCTTGCTCTCCAGTGGGTTTTTTTGTTGTTTCTTAGCTGTCCTCGTTCAACTCAAAGCAAATCAGTTGTTACGGGAGTAGCCTTTTGAAATATTTGTGCAATCTGTCAATCCTAAGATGGAACTCTATCCTCATTTCTTATTCTTTCTCTCTATCCTTCTTTGATAAATAAGTTCCCATTGATTTGAGTAAGTATCGTGTGTTTCAATACCTTTGTGAATACAGGCTTAAAGACGTAGAAGGAAAAAAAACACTGGAAAGTGCTAAGTCAAAGTAAAACTATATACAGGGAAAAAACTGTGGTCATTAAAGCTTAAAGAATCTGAAGTTTCACAATAAAAAGAAAACAAGAAAATTAATGAAATGTTACAAATCCAGAGGCTTGGAGTAGGAAAGCCAAAGTAAAATGCAAATAAAATCCTGATGATTTAGTAGTTTCACTCTGTTTGAAACTAAATTGTTATATTTGAGCTTTGACATAAACATGCAGTGCTTTGCTTTTTGCCATGCTGGTTTCCCACAGCATTGCAAATTAGGGCTATTAGATAATTTTATGCTACTTGCCATTTTAATTTCAAATAAAATATTTCATTGATACAGTATCTTTCAAAGGTACCTTTTCGTTTCACTTGGAAGAAGAATCTTTGATGTCTTTGTATTCAAGGACAGCAAACCAAATATAGTCTTTGTTCTAACATTCTCTAATGTGCATTACTGGTTTGTAAATATGTGTTTGGATCATATCTTAAGTGATAACTCATTTCAAGCTGATTTCCATAGCGAGCACCGTGTATTTTGAGATGGATTTTTTTAAGTGGGACCCATAATGACTCCTCATTTGCTTAAAAAATTCAAAACTAGATCTACTTTGCATAATTTTACATAGGTAATGGTTCAGTATAAAAGGGACAAACGCTCTTCTTCCACACAAACACACACATAAATGATGACTGCGTGTTTGTCTGCGTAATTTGCACACAGCTTTTCTCCTGAAGGTATAGGAAACACACTTGCTATTTCACTGCACTCCTTTTGTTGAAGAGGAAGTGGTGTCATTGAATAGAATTGCCTCATCAGACACTACAAATGTGCCAAGTTTTAGCAATCAATAGGGGAAACAGCAGATGTGAAGGTTAGTTGGCATCAAAGAGTATGAGTGGAAGACTTTCCTATGGGAAAGAAAGTGCTTCGTTACACTTCATCTATACTGAGAATATTGGTTCTATACAGCTTTCAGGAAATTAGAATATGATGGCTTTCATGTCTCCAGCTCTGAAAGAGTTGCTTTACCAGTAGTTAAAAAGTTATATAGATGTCCGTCTAGGGAACTGCACTAAGTGATCAGAGTTTTGTTAATTTTGAACTGGAATGCTGCAATTTCTTCTCTCTCTGAAGAACACAGATCCAGTGCAATGACTCTGAGGCAAGAACTGGCTCCCTGGGTGATCACTGTGCTGTAGCTGAGTGTAAGTACTGCTTTTGGAGCACGTTCATAGAAAACACATCACGTGCTATAATTTCTCTAGAGCGTAAATGTTTAAAGACTTCTGTTCAGAGATATGCTTGTTTTGGAGCTGAGTTGGCTATTTATGCTTGTTTCTGAATAGCATAAGCAACTTTTCAATGTCTGTACACACAGGAACTGCTGCAGAAAAAAACCTGAGTCTCAATACATCAATCAAGTGGATGCTCTTTAGAGCGTTTGTCCTACAGGGGATGGCAAAAGCAGAGAGTCAAGTAAACAGAGTGATGTCGAGCTGGCAAGTCAGTGGATCATAGTATTTGTCAGTGTAAGAGCTTACAGTTGCTGATAGCAGTTGAATGCTTTTGTGAGCAAGCTGTAGAAAGGAGCAGGTGTTAGTGACAACAGAATACTTGGAGGAGAAGATTCACTGGTGGATGATTGTGTTCGTTCACTTTTCAGACTTCTGAGCTGCTTTGTTTTCAAGGTGAATTAGGGATTTTTGTATGCTTGAGAATGAATACAGGGGGAGTAGAGGTGTGCCTGAAAAAGAAGCCCAGTGACTTAATCGTATGTCTTTGTGCAAGAATAGCTCTAGTTGCAGGGATGGGTACATGTTTGTTACAAAACATTCAAGGGATTTTCTCCCTTCACCAATCTTTAAATTAAAATACTGCTTAATGAGAGTCCTACCCCTAGTCTTCTCAATTAATACTTAGAGCAAATGATGTTTATTTGTAA
This sequence comes from Urocolius indicus, assembly GCA_013401255.1. Taxonomy (NCBI): domain Eukaryota; kingdom Metazoa; phylum Chordata; class Aves; order Coliiformes; family Coliidae; genus Urocolius; species Urocolius indicus. The sequence goes on from WBNH01001287.1 coordinate 248,868, forward strand.
TGTGGAGGAGGAGACAGCTTTAATTATCTAAAAGCACCTTTCTCACTGAAAGGCAGCGTGGATTGAAGATGACTTGTCCCTGGTTCTTGAGCTCTGTTCACACCAGCAAACAAATAAATGCACTGGAGCACAGGCTGAATCAAAGCTAGGCCTGACAGTTTAGATATTTAGTGCCAGACTGGAATTTGACTTGCTGAGTACTCTGCAGTGCTTCGGCTTCCTGTGTCTCCAAAGTTCACAACACGGGGCAGAACTGAGAGCTTTGTCACCAAGAGCTGACATGAACATCGCGGAGTATCTGTTGAGATTGCTCTCTCTCATCTTGAAATGCTGCGTAATGATGTTTACATGCAAGTTGCTTCTGCCTTCAACGGCTTGCTTTTCTTGTCTTGGAGACAAGAATAAATCCTCTTGCCTTTGGCTTTAAAGTGAAGCTGAGGCATTCCTGTCGTGCAGTACTCCAAGACCAAACATTTTGTACCTCAACAAATACAGCCGAAAGCATCAACAAATCTATTAAATGATCTCTTACCTTTTTGCATATTTGCTGGCTTGAAAAAAAATCTCTCAAAGCAAGAAAAACAGAAACAGTAATAAAATTTAGAAGTGTGTCTAACAGGTGAAGTTATTTACAATCTGGGCTTCATTGGGCTCTTTTTTTAGGTAGTAAATCCTTATTAGCAAGGGGGGGGGAAGCCCTTAATTACACTTAAAAAGTTAAATGTTAACTTCTTGAAATGAGGGGAAAAATGTATACAATTCAGGCTTTGTAGTCAAATGTGAGTGGGCAAATCTTGTTTCTATTGCTATATTACAATGCTTCTGTACTTGCACACAAGCAATGACACATCCTTTCAGCCAACCATATCTCCTTTGTTCACTGTGCTTCAGGGTCAAGTTTGCTTGTAAGTGAGATGTCCTGTAAGTGAGTATTCTTGACAGCTATTCAGCTGTTCTAAAATCTGTTGCTTTAATGAAGATTGCTTTAGAAGTGTAATGACCCTTGCTTTCATATTTTTAGTTCACTCGTTTTCTCTCTTTTATAAACCAGCACTGAGTATTGCAACTTTCAGAGCAGGAAAAGGTGTGGACAGGTGTGATACAGAGCATGTACTCTAACTGTGTTTGCATAAATGCCACTAAAATTAGCATTTTGCAAGCTATCATAAAAAAAAAAACAAAGAAAAGGGGGGGAAAAAAAAGGAAAATCCTATAGACCAAGATTAGTGACAATATTTAGTTGTAAATACAGGTTGGATCTCATTTATTACAGCCAATTAGACACTACAAAATGTGTTATTTTCCACTGTATTTATTTTCCTAAAGATTTTCCAAAAGCAATGAACGTTTTAATTGATTACCAACAAAATAAAGTCCAAAGAAAGAATTAAGTGAAACACCTTTTCTCCAGGAACTACAGTGTAGTTATGCAGTGAATGATTAGGAATAGAGCTGCTCCAAAGCTCAGCTGAAGGGAATATAACACGTGGATGCAACCAGCTGCCATTAAGAAACATGTTTATTAGAATAATCTGAATGTGTTGTTAGTGTAGGATAACTTTTTTTCATAATCCCAAGAATTATTAAGCAAATAAATGTATCAAAGGAAACTTTGCACTCTTTACCAAGGACAATGGTTTAGTTGCTGACTTACGCCCTAAGCTTTGTATCTCTATGCAATTAAGCCCCAGTGAACTGGGCTGAAAGTTTCCAGCTAAGTGTGTATCATTTCAGATCATTAATTTGCAATTGTAGCCTTGGATGTACAGTTACCAAAAGCTCTTTCTTTTAAAGTTTTACTTAAACTAAAACACTGAGGGATCTGCTTTGCCAAGAATGCATTCTGCTAAACTGATCAACAATTAAATAGGTGAACATTTGCTTGCAGGATGTTCATGGACTATTGATGCAGAAATACCCAGAATGAACACAGCAGTGCTGTGGCTGGTGCCATCAAATGCATACCATTTATAATTTAGGGTATTCTTAAATTCACTGTGTTTTACTGAAGCAAGGAACTAACAGGATTTTAAAGATGGAACGGAATGGAACGGAATGGAATGGAATGGAATGATTACAGTTGGAAAAGACCTTTAAGTCCAACCCCTCACCTCACACTGCCAGGCCCATCACTAAACTAAACCACATCCCTCAGTATCTCATCTATGTGTCTTTTCACTATCTCCAGGGATGGTGACTCCACCACCTGCCTGGGCAGCCCCTTCCAATGCTTCATAACCTTCTGAGTGAAAAAGTTCTTCCTAATGTCCAATGTAAACCTTCCCTGGTGCAACATGAACACATTATCTTGTGTCGTGTCATTGATTACTGGAGAGAGGAGATCGACCTCAACCTCACTATGACTCCTCTTCAGGTATTTATAGAGTGACCATGCTGTCTTCTCTCAGCCTCCTCTTCTCCAGGCTAAACATCGCCAGCTCTCTCAGCTGCTCCTCATCAGACTTGTTCTCTAGAACTTCCACCAGCTTTATTGCTGTATGATCTCAAGGAACATATAGATTCTATGGTACATTATACTTAGCACAGAATAATGCTAGAATATCTGCTGAGTTAATTTCCTTCCTCAAGCTAATTTTCTCCCTCTAGCTCTATGTGGCAACTACTGAACCATACCATTCTTTTTGGGTCAGTAGCATTCAACTCTGTCTTCTGGTTGTCTTTATGATCTTGGTGGCTCCAGATCAGTTTGGTCTCTTGAGACATACTGAAAGAAATTGAATTCTTAAAGTAGAGCTAATGCTTGTGAGTACTTGTGCTTTGCATTCTACCTATATAGCAAATTAATTTAGTGTTACTGTGTTGACAGAACTAAGCCATCATACATCAATAGGTTTTCTCATGAAAAGGGTATTTTTTTTCTCTCATCTATTTACAAGACAATTGTACCATGCTCTGTGTTAACTTCAGAGACTTGCAACTCAGTTACTGGCTAACTCTTGTGATAGTAATTATGGCTCTTGAGTGTGATTTTTTTTCTTTGGCTGCTTTTTACTCGCTTTTATTTGTCTTCAAATCTTAACACTATATTAGTGTGGATGTACATTAAAGCCATAGTGCAATTCAAATAGCTAAAATCTGGGTGAAATTAGCTGTGTGCTGCAATTCATAAAAGGCACAAAATCATGAATGGAATCTCTGCCATTCACGTGATGAGATGATAAGAGGCAGTAGATGCTCTCAAGCATCAGTGATTTGATTTTCACATAACGACAAGACTTTGCCTGTGCAGTAGAATCCCTCATGTTAGTGTGATGAGCTGGTTACCATTTTCTGCAATAAACAAAGTTATTCAGCTTTCACATGTCCAAACATCATCTTGTCATGGAAAGCTTTCTCCCTGCATGTGCCATCTGGGGTCTTAACAGCTTGCTTGCCTCCAGCTCTTGTGGTTGCTTCCTCAGATTTGTATTAATGCAGGGAAGTTTGTACATGAAGGGTATACAGAATTTATAGAAGTGATTTATCAAAGAGACTATTGCCTGGATGAAACAATCTTCAAAATACACAACAAAAAAAGTCACCCAAAACAACTCAGAAACACTCAAACCAGGAAAAAGAAAAAAAAACAAAACAAAAGTAGACTAGATGTAAATTAACATTTAACGGTTTTTTGGCACCCTGAACCTGTAAACATTTAATCCACTATCTTAATGAAACCAAATTGTGACCTGATAAATTGAACTTTGGATCTTAGTTTTGAAGTTCATGACACAGGGAACAAGCCTGTTGAATCTACTCTGAAAAATGCGTGATTATGAGGCAAGAATTATCTGCTATGCACCACAGTAAAAACAGGCAGTCTGAAGTGAAAAGGGAACTATTCCACTTCTTTTAATTCCTGTGGTTAGCATCATCCTCCTGTCTGCTTTTTGTTTGTAGTGCTATATTTATTACAGTTTAGTGTTTTTTCTTATATTTAAGTGTAACTTTTTTGTGTTCCAGCTTCATCCCATCACCCCTTGTCCTGTTGCTAGATACCATAGAAAAAAGTGCTGCCCCAACCTCCTGACACCCACCTTTTAGATATTTCTCAATATTAATGAGATTCCCCCTCAATCTCCTCTTCTCCTGACTAAACAGTCCCAGGTCCTGCAGCCTTTCCTCGTATGAAAGATGCTCCAGTCCCCTGATCATCTTGGTGGCCCTGTGCTGGCCTCTCTCCAGCAGTTCCCTGTCCCTCTTGAGCTGGGGAGCCCAGAACTGGACACAGGACTCCAGATGAGGCCTCAGCAGGGCAGAGGAGAGGGGGAGCAGAACCTCCCTTGACCTGCTGCCCACACTCTTCTTGATGCATCCCAGGCTGCCACTGGCCTTCTTGCCCACGAGGGCAAGTTGCTGGCTCATGGTGAATCATTTATTAAATTTGTTTGAAAAGATATTTTCAGACTTAACTGCATTTCTTTGCTTTTTGTTTCTGAAAAATAAATATTATAAGACTATACTAGAACCTGGTTTCTTGACTCAGGAAAGATTGAATGGTAGGAAGCACACACAAGCTGTATTGCAACATGCATCCTATTTCATTGTGCTCCTTAAAAAAACAACTTGCTAGGTTCAGTTATCTTTTTTTTTCAGAAGAAATTTCTCAGTGTCAGCTCTGCAGCATTGAAGCTGGTCAGATTTCTGGCTACAGCATGCTTTTATGCAGGAGTTACACTTATCAGAAACTTAAGCCAGACATATAAATATGAATAATAGTGATGGTTTTGAAGTGCTCTCAGATAATTAGACATAAACAAAACTATTATTATTTTCTCAATGTCTATATCATTTAAAGTTATACCATGCTTTAGTAGTGCATGGCTACAGCTGCTTGTGCAAGCTTACAAACAAAAAGTCTATCGCTTCTAAATCTCAGCTGGTGGAACTACTACAACAGGTCTCTAACGGTGATTCCGCCCTAACAGCAGGATTCCTCTGCTGTTGGACATTATTATAAAGATGTAACAGCTATGTTACACCTTTCCATCTGCCCAGCATTGATATTTATCCCAGATGGCAGAGAAGTAAGTGCTTATTAAGTGCCTCTAGATCAGAACGCTACAATCCCTGTTACAGTTCAGAGAGGAAGAAGACATCTTTGCATCTTCACAATTATTAGGTTTCAGGCCTGAGGTTGAGAAGTGGGGTTTTTATTACTGGGAGTTTCTCTTCAAATTAGACACTGTCAAACTATATGCAATGTTTTCTCCTCATTGTATTTCTAATCTCTCTGATCTCTTTGTGTCACTTCTGCACAGTAATGAGGCTGCTAAATATAACTAGACCTAACCCTATGCTGAGTCCTCTGTCGTTAGTCTTAGAGTTCTTGTGTTTTAAGTTCTTTAATTATGGTTTAAAGGCATGAAAGTCATGGTTTAAAGAGATTATTTTAATTCATTTGATGACATTAATTTTGTGAGACGTTGATGTTTAGCTTGACATGTACTCTGGCTTCCCAACAACTCTCTCATAGCCTAATCTGGCCATTTCTTTGTTTCCAGGGCTTAGAATGGCTAGTTGTTATTCTCCTTTAGATCTTGATTTAGTAAGAATTATTCAAGATAAATAACATATGCCTAGTGATATGCTACAACATGCCATTCTTTAAGTCTCAAGTGACTTCATTCCCAGCCCTTGGGAATAGTTGATAACATCTGAACCTCATATTTACGCAAGCAACAACAACAAAATCTGCCTAAATTAAGAGTAAAAATAAGATGAATTTATTCTCTTTCAGCAGAGAGGACGATGGGCAGTGGGGTGATGATGATACAAAGATACAAGGTCTCATAGAAATCTGCTTATACCCAATTACATATTTTTCCACAGGATAAAATCGAGAAGAATTTTCCAGGAGGTCAGATAAAAGTGGAGGGTGGAAGTTTTTCTCTTTCCATTATGTCTTTATTTCCTGCACCCACCCAAAGTCTCTGCAGGGTGGTATGCGTATAGACAGTGAGAGTGCTCAGAGTCCCAGTCTTGCTGCCCAATGAAATTAGCTTTTTCTTGCAATTGAAAGTCCTTCTAAGTTTTTTATGTATGCAAAAAAAGCAGCTAAAGAAATTATCTCAGCAGAAAAAATCTCATCAGTTTAGTAGGCATCGTTACCAGCTTCCTCTGGATGATTTCATCTGAGATCACTCACCTTTCCAGCCTTAACCACGTCATTCATCTTGCTGAGCTTCAGAGAACAGAAGTTAGTCAGCCAACCTGACCAAGTCATTTGGTCCACTTCAGTAATTAGTGTAGGATTGGGATGGCTGGTAGAACTGTTCTCTGGAGATAACTTGGTTTTCCTTTTCTGTTGTATATAAAGAGCATCTGTATGAGTAATTTACCTTAGAATAGGTGAGTAACTTTGAAAGGTCTAAAGCAAGCAGCATGATTTTCTCCCTAAATGCAGTTTTATTTCATTTGCAGTGTTATTTTCCTTCTAGCATTGTATAAATACTTTTGGAAGTCTGGAATGTTTATAGAGGCTCTTTTACCTCTTTGAGGCAGATGCCAGTTGGATGCCTCACCCATGCACTTTAAGAATTCAAGTATTCCATGTTCCCTTTATTTTGCTCTCTTCTAGCCGACTAAAACTGTAACTTTAGTTTTGCTGGTTACCAACTCAGCCTACTAGATTCCTTCAAGCATGCCATATTAATCTCAGAAATACACTGTCGATGTAATAATTAGAACCAAACTTGTTTTTCTTGTAATAAAATATGCTGAAGGAAGTAATCCTGAATTTATCACCCTGTATTCTTATTTTCAGATGAACTGTAGTGTAGATGTGTTAATGACAGAGTATTAGTGTTGCATTTAATTTTTATGGTACTCCTCCCAAATATACCTACCTAAAATTACTCAAATTAAATGATGTATCCGTCACTTCTCCTCTTAAGTCAGCATCTGTTCCACAGATGACTTAGGAAATTAATTGCTACTTTAGTCAGAGTACAACGTTTAAAACTTCAATGTTCCTGCAGTCAAGCATTTTCCTTTGTTTCCTAAGAAAAGTTGGCTTCTGGTGTTATGCAGGAATGACTAATTCTGGCTATTCTGAACAACTAAGTGCCTACTTCTAAATCCCATTAGGGGCCTAACCAGATACTGGTCTGGGAACAGTATGACTGCATCCTGACAGTGACAGCAGTGCACTTACAGCTTGGGTTTAGCTGGTGACTCAGTTTGCAGGAAATACATTAAAAGGAATATCTGAATTTTTAAATGTCAAGGTATTCAGAGGAGAGAACTTTCAGACCATGCCATTTATGATATCCCAGTTATTTGGATTATTATGAATAGAAGAGCAAGTAGATTCATATTCTAAGACAGGAGAAGAAAAAGAAAGCACTTTACATACCTGAAATTCCAAGGTTTTCTCCACTAGAATGCATATGCATCCCAAACAATCATGCTAACTTCCTTTAGTCAGGCAGACTGTGAGTTTTCCATCTTTTTGTCAGTGGGATACATCCAGAATCTACATCACTTATTTCTGCATCTTGTTCACACTGTGTGAAATGTAAATATTGCTCCTCACTAGTCTGTTTTAATTTAGTCTATTTGTTTCTGTTTAGCAACTTGAGTAGATATGCCCCCTTTCCTCCGTATCTTGTCAAAGCAACAAAGAGACAGAAATCCGAAGCCATTCTACTTAAAACAATGAATATGGATGTGGGTTTTTTTTTTTGTTAAAAAGGAAAGAAAAAGAAAAAAACAAAGACCAAATTGCCATTTCAGAGCAAGCTATGAGTTTCAAACAAACTAGGGTGGCTTTCATTTGTACTCTGCCTGTTTGAATAAGGTATTTAACATAGTAATTACTTGAGTATTCATGTTCAATAATTGCCATAGCACATCTGCAAAGAATCTGATTCCCTTGCCTTAATATCTATAAAACACACAGTATGTTTTCCACTCATCATTTTATAATTTTCTATTTAGTAAAAGTAAACATACAAACCAAAATAGCACATGTCTAACAAAAGGTGATTTAAAGTTGTACATATCAAAATACAAATCAGTCATTTTGATTATTGCTGTGACATTATGTTTTGCACATCACTTTGATGGTGCTGAAGTGCTTGTATTACAGAATGGCACAGAATCACAGAATCTTAAGGGTTGGAAGGGACCTCAAAAGATCACTTGGTTAAAACAAAACAAAACAGAAATTAAGAGGCCTCCCAGCTGGAGCTTATTATTTGCCTTCAAGTGTATCCCTAAAAAGAAGTGAAGTGAGGGAAAATATACTGTTGGTAGAAATGAATCTGACCTGTGTCTGTGAGATTGTTTCTGGACTTTTTCTTTCTCAGGGAATATTTGTCTTGATCAATTCAATCAATTAATAACCTAGGTTAAGATCTGGAAGCAGCTTGTTCTGAGATCTTAGAATTTAGTGTCACAATACAGTTAAAATATCTTTTTCTCAGCTCTGCTAATGAAGGGATCCTTGTCAAACAGCTGCCACTTCAGTGGCTTGTGAGCACATGTGAACGCCAGTAGCAAAACTGTGCATCGTTAAGTTCTGTTTGGAGCTTTTGTCTCTTTCTACAATATAGCACATATAGCCCATGTAACACTTTCATTCTTGGTTACATCTTTCTTTGCTAGGCATTTATACATCAGAGATGAAGATTCCTTTTACACCCAAAGTCTTGATCTTACACTTCACATATGTGATATTAATAACAGTTCTTATGAATACACCCGACTTGTTACCTCTCTGGTTATATTCCATTAGTCTAGACATTCAGGATGCTAAAGGACAGTGTTAATCAGCAGGGTGTGTTCTCTGAGCACTAGATTGCTAATCGACTCTTCTTTATGGTTGCAATATTTCTCACTGCCATTCATCAGCTTTCCTCTGAATATGATCCAAGAAAGATGGGCTGGATAATTCCTACTAGTGAAGTTTAATGACAAAATGGAAATATCAATAGAAATTGTAGCAAGAGCTCATTATAAAACCAAATAAACAAGTCATTAGATTCATAGGCAGTACTACTGCTGATTCACTGGTACAAACTAAACCATTATCAAGTAACAACCTGTTCTCTCATGAATCCTAATTTTCTAGTTTTAAAGCTTTTTCCTGTAACATAGGGTGGTATAGAATATTTTGATGGTGAAGGTCATTTAAAATGAAGAATTTGGAGCTGGGGGAGGAGGAAATAGCAAACAAGCCATCCTGTCTGGCAGGGAATGCACTGATAAGTGCCCCTCAGCCACACACCATGTTGAGGTGCAGAAGGCTGATGACCCTGAGGAAGAGCCAGACGGGAGGATCCTCCTGCACTCGTCCAGGAAAACCTGTGTGTTTGAGTGAGCCCCTGAGCTGCCTCTACACCAATGCAGCAGCCTGGGGAATAAGCAGGAGGAACTGGAGATGTGGGTGTGGATGCGGGGCTACGGTCTCATTGCGGTCGCAGAGATGTGGTGGGACAGCTGCCGTGGCTGGAGGACAGCCATGGAGGGCTATGGATTGTTCAGGAAAGACAGATTAACAAGGCGTGGAGGTGGAGCTGCTCTCTGTGTGAGGGAGCAATTAATGTGTAGCGAACTACGTCTGGGTAAGGATGAGGAAAGGGTAGAGTGTTTATGGGTAAAAATTACTGGGCAGGGTAAGGCAGGTGATATTGTTGTAGGAGTTTGCTACAGGCCACCTGGTCAGGAGGAGAAAGTGGATGAGACCTTCTACGAACAGCTGAGAGCTGCCTCACCATCACAACCCCTGGTCCTCATGGGGGACTTCAACGAGCCTGATATGTGCTGGGAAAGCCACACAGCCAAGCACACGCAGCCCAGGTGGTTCCTACAGATTGTTCGCGACACCTTCCTGTTGCAGGTGATGGACGAACCAACGAGGAGGGGTGTGCTGCTGGACCTGATGCTGACAAATAAGGAGGGTTTGGTTGGGAATGTGAAGGTTTGAGGGAACCTTGGCTGCAAGGACCACGAGATGGTAGAGTTCAAGATGCTGTGTGGAAGAGGCAGGGCTCCAATCAGGATTGTGACCCTGGATTCCAGACAAGCTGGCTTTGGCCTCTTCAGAGACCTGCTGGGATGTATCAAGAAGAGTGTGGGCAGCAGGTCAAGGGATGTTCTTCTCCCTCTCTGCTCTGCCATATCTGATGAGGCCTCATCTGGAGTCCTGTGTCCAGTTCTGGGCTCCCCAGCTCCAGAGGGACAGGGAACTGCTGGAGAGAGGCCAGCACAGGGCCACCAAGATGATCAGGGGACTGGAGCATCTTGCATACGAGGAAAGGCTGCGGGACCTGGGGCTGTTTAGTCTGGAGGAAAGGAGACTAAGGTGAGAGCTCATTAAAATTTACAAGTATATTAATGGTGGGTGTCAGGAGGTTGGGGCATCACTTTTTTTCTATTGTAACCAGTGACAGGACAAGGGATAGTGGAAAGAAGCTGAAACACAAAACGTTCATTTAAACATAAGAAAAAAAACTCTGTCAGTGTTACAGTGAGGGAGCCCTGGCCCAGGCTGCCCAGGGAGCGTTTGGAGGCTCCTTCTCCGGAGGTCTTCAAGATCTACCTAGACATGTTCCTGTGTGACCTGATCTAGGTGAACCTGCTTCTGCATGGGGGTCGGACTGGATAATCTCTAAAGTTCCCTTCCAACCCCACCATTCGGAGATTCTGTGATGGGCTTAAGACAAACTGTCAGATAAGATAATAATAAATATACATTTAAAAGTCCATAAATGAAGATAGATTATCTAATTAAAAGCTAATTATGAGGGGAATGCTCTAAGGGAAAAGAGCTTATCTTTACCCAGATCTTACCGTAGAGAAACTTACGATGTTCAGTGCAGTCTATTTCTCTCTCCCTGACTGAACTCATCATCATGACATCTGGGAGATTATCACTAGTCATATGCCTTTTCAGATACCCTGTTAGATGTCTTTTGGTTCTTTGGGATGTCTCCAAGTCTGTATCCCAGCAGGTGTAGTAACCTTCTGCAGATTGTGTAAAGCACATACATTAGCAGGTATTTGCAATGGTTACAGGTAAACTCCAGAGTAAAACAGATTCTTAACCTGTATGTGGCTGACAGCATGTATGAGTTGCAACGATGAAGAACATCAGTTAGAAATAGGTGTACCATCAAGCACAAGTATATAGACTTTATGTTTTTGTATTTAAAGAATAAAAAGTAGATGGCAAAAAAAACCACAAAGAATGTACATTTTTTTCCTTCACCCTAATTTCTACATGCAATGTTTTATGCCTCTGAGGCATTTATCTGCCACCTTGTGAATTTGAGGAATCTGGGATTTCCATTAGCTTTCATGTGTCATCACATAGATTGAAGTCTGCAAAAAGGCAAGTATTTTTTTCTTAAATGTAACATAAAAATCAACCACTTGTAATGAGCCCAAGAGGCAATGGTTTTACTGTGTGTACGAGCTCTTCTTTGGTGGTTGTTTATGCCACAGATGAGTTCTGTAAGCTCACAACGAAGTTACACAAAGGAACAACGTTGGCTTTCCATCCCTGGAGCCTATCCTATGCCAACCACAGTCTAAATTATGACAGCTGGTAGGTTATGGCTCCCAACAGTGCTCTGTTAGCAAGAAATTGCCTGAACACTCCAGTACTCCAGCCATGCCGAGTGACCATATGGAAGTTAAGAATTTGGCTTGTGGTTGCTATTGCTACCATGATATGCTGATTGTCAATTCCTTCTCCAACACTGGAGATCCACATTAAAAGAAAAAAATGTGGGTTTTTTGAACACATTATAAGTCGCTTTCTGTTTATGATGATCTTCTCCTTACCTAGGAGAACATGTACTGGACTTTGAGGTTATTTCTATAGCTAAATGAAACCTAAGAGAGCCTAATTATTTTGACTCTTTGGATTCTAAAGTATGTGACTCACAATTTCTCCCTAGAAAGACATTTTTCTGTCTGCTGAGCTGAAAGAATATAAACATAGGAATATCACAAAATGGTAGGGATTGGAAGGGACCTCTAAGTATCATCTAATTCAACCCCCCTGCTCAAGCAGGTCCACTTATATCAGGTCACAATATGCTCTATGCTTTTCTAGTTGTGACATGAAAACAAGCAAACTTTCTCCCATATGGATACCTCTCTTTAAATTAAATCACAGCAGATAGATAAAATGCAAGAACATAAGTATGGCCACCAATGAATCCTTTCACTGTCTTGTTTCTGACAGTCAGTCTAGGGTCATATATGAGAGAGTGATACCTGTCTGAACTGGCAGTGATTTGTAGCTCGTGTCCTTCTTGAGACAGAAATGGCATCATTATGTTTAGTAGCTACATTGCTAAAATAAGAGAGATCAGAAAGCAGAGACAGAAAGGAACTATAAAGAGAATGATTAATATGAGATCAGACCATTAAGTCTTCAGATTCAGTCAGATTACAGAAGTATTTTTATGTTACACCCAGAAATATTTTTGCCAGTTGGAAGAGTGCTGCTTTATAGCAACATATTTGTCCTCTGAACTGTCTGCAGATCACCTGAGCCCATGTTTTTGGTTTTGCAGTAGAAATGCTTATCAACTGCTTTTGTTGATGTTTCAGGGATAGCAGAAATAGGTGTGTGAAAGACTTGATAGGTTTGCAGATGTCCATTTCCACATGCAGAAAAAAAAAAGAGGAAAGATTCTTAGTGGAGTAACAGTCAGTAACTGCAGTGACTGTCAGTCAAAGTAAGGTCTGGAAGAATTATGAAGGATCATACAGATTGTGCCTCCAGTGAGGACTTGGCAAAGGGAATAGGATCATTCCTGACATGGAAGGGAGCTGCACAGCTTGGCAGCTAAGGTCAAGCTTTGTACATCTCTCACCTGCTGCCTTTATTCTTGAAATGATGCACAGAATCTCTCCCGGTCATAATCTTGCAGCCAGTCCTGACTGTGGCCTTGTAAGAGCCTCCAGGAATGCAGTCTTGTTTCATCCTTGCTGTCAGCTTGCACCAACTGTTTACACACCTGGTCAAATAGACCCTATCAAGCTAAATTCGTCATGTCAGTGGTTAGACTTGCCTTTTGCCCCAGATTTTGCTTGGAGAGTTTTGGTTCTAACAGAAGAGTTTTGCCCATCCATATTGTTAAATGACATATTGAGTTAATAAAGCTTGAGTAAAATAGCAGTGTGCATTGCAGCAGAAGTACCTCTCATGGGATTTACAGTGGAAGGCATCAACATATACTGTAAATTTGACTGTATCTTTACCTTTTAGTCCACATCCTACTGATAATTAGACTTTGAATCTGTAACTGTTTATTACATACTTCAGTAAGTATTCTGGTTTGTGGATTTCACTGTGAAAAAGTGTATCTCTATAGATTTCATCTCGAAAGTCCTTTAAATCTTACAGCTATGCAGCTGGTGGTACACTGTTTTTTTGGACTTACATAATAGTAAGAGGTTATAAGAGGTTTAGGCTGCCTTGGCTTCAGTGCGTGCTTCTGAGAAGGGAATGAGGAGCAATGAAATAGGAGTCATACTGTAGGTAGCAGTCATTATTATCTGTTTCCCAGTGTAGCTCTTTCCTAACAGGCTGTGAAAAAGGGTGCTCAGGAGAAGATGAGTTTATTATGAAAGGGGAAGATCCATGACTCTGAGTTAGCATGTGTATAACTGCTCATCAGAAGTCAGTTATTTACTCTTGCTACCTGTGTAGGCTCTGATAATGCTGTGAAAACTGTATTAGCCATTACAGCAGCTTACCCTGTTTTTTCTTCTCTTTGTTAGACCCATCATACTTCCAGGCCTGAGTCCAAGGCTGGAGTCCAAAACTCTTTGAGTTCAACTGCCATTTATCAAATGATTTTGTTGCACATTAAGGCTACTTGACACCTGTTTTTACTTCAATTACTTCTGTATCACAAGGAAGGAGATGATTTTTATATGTATGTCAGTGGATGATGTTAGGAACAGTTTGTATTTGTTTGGAGCTTTGAAAATGGAAGGTTTAGCTTTCCTTTGTTTTCTTTTTTTGTTCTCTCTATCTGATGACTCTTCTTGGCAAAGACTATGAGAGATTTGGGGCTGAGGTTTTTTGTTCTTGTCTTTTCTAACCTCCCTTTCCCACATATTTCCTTCTAAACAAAGAGTCAATATCTGTCTTGCTGAGTTATCTGTGAAGGTTCTCCTGTAAGGAAACAATGCCATATGCCAAAGAGAGATAAGCTGGATTCCTACTCTTTTTTCCTACATATGTGGGAGGAGAAAAGGCTGAAGGATACAAGGAAGCTTTCACTGGAGAATTCTAAGAGAGGGATTTTCTCCAATTCTCATAGCCACTATGAAATAAAAATATATAGCTAAAGTTTGGGTTGAGAGGCTACTACTGTGGGTTCTGTCCTACCTAGGAGGTCAACTAAGACTTTATAGAAATCCCAGGAGCAAAAAATGTCATTTCTTCCCCTAAGTACTCTTTGTGAACTGGGGAGAGTTTAGAGTTTCTCTTCCATTCTGTGATGGGTCGTTTAATTTTCTGGTTTACAAGCAGGATGATTAAAAATAAATAAATAAAAGAGAGTAAAAAGAGAAGGTGAAATAATGGCAACATTTCTATAAGTAAGAACCATAGCTATAATGTTGTGTTTCACAATTGATGTCATCGGGAGAACAGCTCGCAGTACCTTTCTTTTCTTCATCACTTTAATAGAAATCACGTGAGAGTGAATTACAAGAAAAGAAGGGGAATAAAAAAAAGACGTGAATGTACTTCTGGAAATATATTATTTTAGACTACTCTAAAATTGAGCTGGGCAATTAAAATGGAATCCTCTCACAGTAGTATAGTGACACATCTTAAATCCTACAAGAGTCATCATGAAAAGATTGCAATGCTGTTATCAGAGCTTGTCTTCTCACCTATGTCTCCACCATTTTCTTTATTCCCAAGTACAGTGTAAGGGCTTTCAAATTAAAATCCATTACCTCCTCTCAGTATGTTCACTTGTAGAGTTACTATGGAGATTAAAAATAGTCCAGGATGACTACAAAGAAATCGTAGATGGCCATCAGAAATTGCTCTAATTCTAGGTGAGATGAAAAGGTTGTTTTAAGATGTTTCATGAGAGCATTTATTGCTGCTGAGATCCTGGAATATACCTGACTTCTGAGTTAATAGTATATGCTTTCTGCCTGTAGTCGAGATGTTTTTCTGCAGTTTCACTGGGAACATAAACCACCAAACCAATGTAAAAACAGTAGATGCTCTTTAGGAGCTCATGAACAATTCCATGATTCTAAGTAGTAAGTTCAGTATGAATGAGAGTGTGAAAACTCCATCAGAAAGTACAGGTCTTTAGAAGAAAGGGAATCTTCAGTAAAACTCTTCCAATTTTTATAGTTTGGAACCCTTTTCTCTTGAATGCCATTTATATACAAAAGTGCAGATTGAAGAGTTGCACAGACCTGTTAGGCTGTCACCTACCAACTGTCAGGTAGGTATCCTCATAGTATCATTTAATTCTGATTGGCACCTGTTAAGTGCTCACCCCACCTCATTTTTTCCCCTTAGAAAATTGGTTACTTTCAGCTTATTATCCCTCTACATTCTGTATCTCACACTGTTAAAGCAGTCTGGCAGTGTCTGACAGAAGAGAGCTGGAAAATGGGTAGCCTGCGGAGCATGTCTTCACTCTAAAGCTTTTTTCCTTTCTTGCTGCTCCTGCCACTAGAGCTGCTGTTCACAACATGGGATGAAGTCTTGATCACAAAGCCTTCTGTCAGCTGCGTTTGACCTATTGTTAGCTATGTCTGGTACAGATATAGTTTCTCTTTCTGTAAATTAATTGTGAATAGCCTTGTTTTTAATGTGTGAGCTTTGTTGTCCCATTGTTGTGGGATTCCTTTACTTTGATTATGTATGTTATCTGAGGTTAGCACTGTACTGCAGACAAATTATAATGGCTTTTACGGGCTTTTTGACAGCTGCTTGTATTTAGCATTGCAAATGCATTTCTTAGACTTCTCTCCCTTTTCCTGGTCCCTCACCACCAATCATCCTCCAATAAATACTAACTCAGGAGTAATAGAAGCATTACTGTCTGATAGCTACAGAGAGAAGTAAACAGGAGAATCCTCAGGATGCCCTGGACAATAGTCTTCATTTCACCATGCAAGAGCTGATAAAACAGTCAGGACTATGTGAGTCTCATAGCAGCCTTTAACAAAACAAAGCAAAATACCTGTTACCCAAAACAAAGAGAAAAGAGATACAAAACTTATGTAATAGACCTTTAGTTAATAAACCCTTGTAAAAGACTATTCTGAATCTGAAATACTCATAAGTGACATTAGCATTAATGTGGCATCATGTATTTGTGAACAGGAAAACAAACTTACAGGAGAATTTGCAATTGTGCTACACCATTTCTTCTGATTTAACCTCCATTTCTCCATAGATCATTGCCCTTATTATTCTCTCACACCCTTTCACTGACCTTTACCAATGCACTGCCTCATACCTTAGCAGGAGTTCAGGCAGACAGACTACAGCAGGCAGTTTGTGCAATACTTTGATGCTACAGTCAGTCTACTTAAATGGTCAAATTTGGTTTGATGGAGCAAAGTTCATCTTGTTTTTTGGAACAAATGTCTGTAATGTGTATCTTTAGGCTGAGCTGGCTAAACTGCATTAGAGGCTCATTTCTTTTTTCAGGAGACAGAACAGAGAATCAGTCTTATTCTTTAGGTACCAGATCCAGCAAAAAAAAACCCAGAGGTTTCACTTGTTTTTCATCCACAACTTGTGTTTTCCCAGTGATTTATTAATCATAGAACTCATCTGAGCTGATGTGTGCTGTTGTTTGCAACTAGAGTTAGCAACAGCATTTGATGTGAAATCAGAAGTCTCTGCAAGGAGATTCAGACTTCAGAACTGGTTTGGTTTGCTTTCCTTTTATTCTTTCCCCTAAATTCTACTAAATGCAAGAACATGTAGAGAACTGTCACTCTTGAAAATGCAAATTGTTAAATGACCAACATAAAAGGCTATTTCAAGTCGCTTTTAGCTTCACAAGCAGGCAGGCACACATTACATTCATGTTAGTAACACACACATACACAAAATTCTCCTTAACGAATCTTTTAAGTCAGCTCTTCATCTATCATTTTGGGAACTTTTTTGCTAAATCAGCTTGTTCAATGTCCCATCCAACCTGACCTTGAATGATTCCAGTGATGGGGCATTCACAGCTTCTCAAGGAAACCTGTTTGTCTGTGCTACCACCCTAGTTGTAAAAAGTTGTTCCTTATATCTGATGTAAATCTATCCTCTTTCAGTTTAAAACTGGTGCCATTTGTCCTGTTAGTACAGACCTTGGTAAAGTGTTGCTCTGTTTTTCTTACAAGCCCCTTTTAAATATTGAAAGATGACACTAAGATCTCCCTGGAGCCTTCTCTTCTCCAGGCTCATACCCCAACTCATAGAGTTTTATGCAGTCTCTTCTCCAAGTGGGTGCTGGCTGGAGCTCCAGTAGCTTTTACCAGGTTTTCCTGTGTCTGAGTTACTAGAAGATTATAAGCAAAGTTTCAAAGTCCAAACATGGCTTTTCACACAGTCTTGGGTAGTGCCTGAATACTGACAGAATGTACTGCATCGGTTTTCTTTTGTTCATTCAGATTCTCTGAGGCTCTGGTAATGTATTTCCATACAGCACCTCATTAGTTAACACCACATGTTACTCTACATGCTGCAGAGGATAAACTGCCTGTATGTGATACAGCTGTTTACCTACATTTAGCCCGTAGAGGATAGGCTCTGATGTACTTGTCTGACATGTTTACAACTAAAGCATTAGCTGTTCATCTTTGAAGACGTCTATCTTCATACATCATTCAGGCTTGGATCCCCCCCAGACAGGGTACAAACCTGTTTGAGAATTGTGTCTGCATATTGCTGCATGAACATTATACTCACACGTTGTGCAAATAAAGTGGTAGGAAAGAATTAAGGCTTTAAATGAAGCAGATCTATTTGTAAACAGAGGCCTCAAAGACACATTCAGATGAGACACAGTCTTGAATTTTTCAGAATGACCTGTCACCCCTTTAAAACAGATTACAAAACCACCTTTGTTAATTATTGTAATCTTCACATGTTAAAAAGCAACGTCAGTTATTAAACCAAGCATATTACTGGTGTTGTTTAAACACCAGGCATTTGAGAGAGGTGGTATTGTTTGAATGCATTTAATAACGACTGGTATGCTAAATATTCCTCTCTCTTTCTTTGTATTAAAGTCTACAGCAGTAGCAAATCATCTTGTGGTCTAAACCTATTAGGTAGTAATTACAACTGTGTTTCAAAAAACCACTGAACTTTGCAGAAATATTTATTCCTGATTTAGTGATATTTAAAACAGGACAAAGTTTAAGAAGGAAGCATTAACAAAGGCTATGTTAATAGATTCCAGATGTTTTTGCCATACATTTCTTATTTGTTACTCAAATGCATGTAACGAAAGGGCAAGCATTTGCTTTTCTGAATCTACTAATATGCATTATATGTTTAATCCAACTCTTTGCCGTTTTGTTAAGATTAAGCAGTATTTTTCATATTCTCTTGTCCAACTGTCCTCTCTTAATTATTTATTTTGCATTTGATTGTCTTCTGCCTCAGAGCTGGAATCCTGTTTGTACCCATATTAGTAGATTTCAATCTCGGAGCCAGTTACCTTGGAAACTGTTTAAAGTACATCTTCTTGAGTATTTGTTCTATCAAAATCACTGAACTGCCTTCTTTCCTCTTTCATTTACTGCTTCACAAAGCTTGGTGCTAGCAAACAGCAATGGCCAGCTTATTTCTTACTGTAACTTCCTTTCTTAGCTACTCAAGATGACACTGTACAGCCTGGTCATTAAATGTCTACCACATATACATTTTTTGTAAGAAATAAGAATGTTTGGATACTCTTTTCTGCTAGGTTGCTGTTGCAAGCAGTAAAGATGCACAGCAGTGAGAGGCATAGTAAGAGATTCTCTCCAGAGAGCAGCAATAGTTACTGCTTCCCTTCCTCACCGTCCTTTACTATGATGTGGAAACTACAAAAATGGTGAAGAAAATAATGTACTTGATAGCAATCGCTATTTTGAGAATGACAGTCTTAGAACATATAAAAATAGAACACTATAATAGATAGTACAGTATATTTGTCATATTTATGTAGGTATTAAACTATATGAAGGTTTATACATATACCTATATCTCTGTAGATATATAAATATATCTATATATTTATATCAGCATGTTATGTGTTTATATAGAGAGAGGTTCATGCATTATAGAATATATAAACATAAAAAGTCATTTTACATGTCTCAAGGATCAGAATTCCCGTAATACAGGTAGAGGGTTGGAGGTTCCTATCCTTATCTGGTCTTCTTAGTATCTGAAGATGAGTATTTTGGATCTGTCTTGATGTCTCTTCAATTTTCTGTCATATTCAACTTGTCTTGAAAATGCAGAGGGAAAATGGCTAAGGTGCTATTTTACCCTGAGAGTGACAGGCATCTGGAGAGATGTCTATGATGAGACTCAGGTAAGCAAAAGGAATTTCATGTTTCTTAAGGTTTAAACAGCAAATGAAAGCTTCACCTGTGTACTCTTATAAACCAATGAATGTTATTATATCCTCTGAATATCTATATATTATTTATAAACGTCGACACAGGCACTTAAGCTCCATTAGCAATAGAAGAAATGTCAAGGTGTCATGATTTAAGACCAGCTGAGCACAAAGACCATGCAGCTACTTCTTCACTCCTCCCCTCCCCTTCCCTTGCCCCCTTGCCCTCTGCAGTGGGATGGGAAATAGGAAAGGCCTCATGGAAATCCACAAGGACAGGGAGGGCTCACTCACCAGTTATGTTCCTGGGCAAAACAGACACTGACGAGACCTGGTGAAGAAAAAAAGAGTAGGATTATGAGAAAAAGTGTAGCCAGCCCTTTAAGACCTCCTTCCCCCCACCCTGCCCTTCTTGCCAGGCTGTGACACCTACCTGATCCCAGCAGAGATGGGAAATAGAGGTTGCAGTCAGTCTGTCACAGATGGGCTCTTTCACTCTTTTGTCGTCAGTGGAGGAGGATTCCTCACACTTTTCCCATTGCTTCAAGACAGGGTCCTCTCCACAGGGGACAGTCCTTCACAAACCTCACTGGTGTGAGTCCTTCCCAAGGGCTGCAGCTCCTCACAAACTCCTCCAGCGTGAGTTTCCTCCACAGGCAGCACAGATCCAGGCACATTCTGCCCCAACCCCACCTCCCCACAGAGTCAGGATTTCCTCAGGGCAAAGGATCCCTCTTTGGCATGGAGTCCTACATGAGCTGCCATCAGATCTCAGCTCTACTATTGCCCTTCATGGGCTGCAGGAGGACAGCTGCCATCTCACCATGGGATGCAGGGAAGTCTCTGGTCTGCTACACTTCCTTGACTGAATCATTTCTCTCTTGTTCCACTCCTTCTACCTATTGCAGGTTTCCCGATTCTTAAAAAGTGATCACAGGGTTGTCTAATTGGCCCACTCTTGGTCAGAGGTGAGTCCCAGAGCTGGGGGAAGTTTCGAGAGCTTCTTACAGGGGCCATAACTGTAGCCCCCTCCCCCACTACCAAAAGAACCTTGGCTGCACACAAATCCAGTACTCAAAGTTAAAGAAGCCCTGTGAGCTGTTGCACCTTTCTGAGTTTCAGAAACTCATGATATTTAATGATGGCACAGAAGGACATGGATCCCATCTCAGCTTAACATAGCAATCCAAAAGTTCTACATCTAATTGAAACCAGCTATGCCTGTTTCTTTCATAAATAATGGACAAAGTGAGGGACATTAGAAGGGGTTAAAGACACAAAAAGTACAAAGATACAATGCTAAAGACAGGGAGAATGAATTACCTTCACGATGTGGTTCCTGTCTCTCTCCATGGACAGTGTAAGGTGCCTCAATACTGGGTGTGATTTAGATGCCTGACTTTTAAACACTCAACACGAGAAGAAAATAATCCTTTGGACCAAAACCCAGGATGAAATGAGATATGAGGCTTTGTCGTTGCAGATTGTTGTTGACATTTTGACACTGTTTGACAAAACAAAAGCCTTCATGGACAGATCTATTTCAGTCAAACTTTTGTCAGAAGTAGTCAACTTCAGGAATACTTGTCTCTGACAATATATTTGTGTGTATACTCAGTATAGAGTGGAGGCTTTTCATCACTCTCCTTCCATCAGGTGTCACAGAGACTCCTCTTTAAGGGGAGCAAATGCGTCCTGAGTGCTCACTGCTCTGCAGTCTCACCATAGTTCTTTCTGTCTCTCTCTTTCCAAACCCACTTGCCTTAGCATGTTAAATTAGAAAACAAAAAAAGTTCTTATTATGTTCCTGTACCTTAATAGAAAATTGTGCTATGTCAGTATTATCTTCTCAGAACAGATTGTGTCTTCACCTATTCAGATAACCTCTACTGCAAGTTTTATGATGCTTTCTAGATCCAAAATGCCTAACTCCTTATCTCTTTCAGAAGATGCAGGAGGCTCAAGAGAAGATGTAACGTAGAAAAGGTTATATGTGACGTGCTTAATTATTTAGTCTGCTTCAATTCAATTCTTAACCTAGGATCTGTGAAAAACACATTATAAGAATAAAAAACCACACAGACACATCTATACACACATAAAGAGAAATGGGGAGATGTATCTATAACTGTATATAGAGATATACGGAGAGATATGCTGTTCCTGAAGACTAAGGATTGGCTGATCAGGAGATTTGAACTGCAATGACAGAAATAATGCAGCCATAAAGGAAAACAGTTAAAGATAGTCTCCATTGAGGTTAGCTATGTTTTTTATGCTCTATTTAAAGCTATTTTCTTCAACTAGAAGAAACAAGAGTTCTAAAAACAAGGAACACTTGCCTCATGCTGCATGTCTGATAGAGACAAAATCTTGATTCTCATGGACAAACTATTTGGGAGAAAATGGAAACCAAACAAAACATTCCATTAAGGTTAGTTGGAACATTTCACAGGCACAGCTTCATAGCTGCTGCTTTTTTCTCTTCTTTAACTTCGGCTTAACCCATTAAGCTTAAATCTATTAAGAGTTTTTTGGTTCCATTTTTATGGAACAGAATAGTTGACTAGGTGGATTTTTTTTTTCTCAGACCATGTGATAATTCACAACATTTTCAGAACTAGAAAAAAAGAAAAGGATTCTGTCTATCCAAGGTGAAGGTTTCATTTTGATCGTTTAGGAAATGTTCTTCATTTGGGATCACGAACACGAATTCCTTCTTCCAAATCCAGCCTTACCTAGGCAAATATTCTATGATGATTCTATGAAATAGATCCTACTCCTTCAGCATAATTGACAATTGCTGATTGTCAGGAAAACATCATTTCTTACATTGCTTAGAAGAGGGCATCAGTGAGTAAGGAATATTCACAATCATGTTTCCATAAACACATTCTTTCCTAGGAGTTCTAAGCCTTCTTTCAACTTTCTGAGTGCCTGATTGCATGTCATGTTTCTGATGATATCTTTTCAGTCCCAGCACAGGAAAGACATGGAATCTTTTTAGGGCACGTTCAGAGGAAGGCCACAAAAATTATCAGTGGGCTAGAACATCTCTCCTCTGAAAAAAAGGCTGAGAGGGCTGGAGTTCTTAAACCTGGAGAAGAGAAGGCTTATAAAATAGCTTGTAAGAAAAACAGAGACATCAGGGCCTTTTCACTCTGGACACAAGGAAGAAATCTTTTTTGTGATAAGGCTGGTGAGACAGTGGATTGTTTAGTGGCTCTATCACTGGATGTGTTCAAGGTCAGGTTGCACAGTGCTTTAAGCAACCTGATCTAGTGAAAGATGTTCCTGCCTCTAGCAGGGATGCTGGGCTGGGTGTTCTTAGATCTTTTCCAACTGAAACCATTCTGTGACTCTGTGAGTAAGAGCTATTTTCAACTCACTATAAGGTTTTAGCCAATTTGTAACATAGAGTCAAGAACAGAAGGTTGGTTAAAGGGCCATGATTTGCTAACACCAGTTATTTTCTTTGTTCGTTGTTTGAAAGAACCACTGAAACTTTTAGCAGAAGATAAAGTTGATGCCATTCAATCAGTCACCCTAAGCATAACACAGAAAGGCTAGCAGAAGTGTTGTCTATGCTAGTGTCATGTCAGAGGGTCCACAATAGTTATGCTTCAGTGTTCACAAAAAAAAATATGTGTCTTTGATTTCTCATTGATGTTTAGTTGTGACCTTTGTTTCCACTTCATTCAGCCAGCTCAGACCGGAGTTCTGTTAAGTATCTCTGACCTAGGTGTGAGTGTTTCATATTCTGCAGTTGGAAAATAATGTTGCCTTCCACATATAGAGCCTCACAGATATAGAATGTCTATAGAAATATCCTTTTGCAACATCAATATCTATATTAATTATATAAAACAGGTGCAACATATACACAATTAATGTTTAAAGTGCATAACACATAGGTCTTCCATCTTAAAGAGGTATCATTTCCTGCAAATGCCTGAAATGTTAAACTTCTCTCAGGAAAAGAAGGTCCTGAGTCTTCAAAACCAAGTATAAATTGATTTATTTAGACACAAGTATTGGCTTTAGTATCAATTTCTGAGCGATTTGTACAATCCAGAGAACTAAAACCCCATGAATGATTGCTTGCAAGTTATTTAAGTTTTGTAAAGTGAGATGGTTTCAGCGAGCTTCTCTATTTTATATCCACTGATGAATACGATTTGCTAGAATGGATGATAAGCAAACCTGTAAAGTGGTCTAGGGCAGCTGTGTAGACAGTGAGAAGCAGCTTAGTCGTTGTCTTTGAGGACGTCAAAGGGTTGATCTCAAAGACAAGTAATTTTATGCATAGGCTCATCTTCATCATTTGATACTTCAAGCAAATGGGTTGCACTTCCATCCAGAAAAGGCACTGTACTGTGGCTGTGATATTTGGTATTGCTTAGATAAAGACTTTTTTAAAGGGGGAGAAAATAAGGTTGCCAGAAGCCTTTTGTCAGCTTCCAGTCTGAAGTAAATTCATACATATCAAAAAAGACTCCAAGGAAAAAAAAACACCCAACAAAGTGGAAAAATAAGATGGTCAAAGCAAATGCTTAACACATCTCTGTGGTTCTCTGATCTCTACACTAGGCATTAATCACACTATGCATGAGTGAGGGTCATAGAATCGTTTCAGCTGGAAGAGACTTTTAAGATCATCGAGTCCGCAGTAAAACAGTCCAAACAGCTGAACAAGGAGTATTTTAGTTCAGGCAAATGGCAAAACCCCCAGCTAAGCCAGTGATTTAAAACAGATTGAACTTCTTAAAGTGAGAGATGAAAGTCACAAAATCATACCCAGATTGCTAAGGCAGGGTGGGCAAGTTTTAATGAGTTCTCAGAAAAGGGTTCTCAGAAACTGAGCTTCCTGAGACTGATTTTAATAACTTCTCTACAGAAAGAAAGCAAATTTTGCAGTGGTTGACTTTTACTTCCATGTTGAGGGCAACAGGGATACTGTTTTGCCTTCTCAAAATGTCTAACAGCTGTAAAAAGTAGAGAAAGTGAAATTAAAATAAGAAGGAATAGAGTCTCAAGCCAAGTTTTCATACCTAGCAAACAAAACAGTGCTGTGGTAGAGATAAATGGAGATACATCTTTGCTTTTTATACTTGAAGATGTCAGTAAAATGGATGTATAAACAAGATGTCTTTTTAATATCTCCAAAGTATTTTGATAAGTAGTATAAAGAGACTTCTCCTGTAGGCTATTATAAATGTCTTTACCAGACTTTAGAAGAGACAGCAACACAAGGAAAGGACAAGAAATAGTTCTTCTATATCCTTGGTAAAGGATGTCTGTCTAGTTTAGTATGGATCAGATAAGTAGAGACTGAGGAGGACTGAAAAGTGGTTAAACTGCCAGGCTCAAAGTGATGTTATGAACAGCTTCGAGTCTAGCTGGAGCTCAGCCACAAACAGTATTCCTCCATGGTCAATATTGGGTGCTGTAAATATTTGTTCTGGTAGGATGGTAGAGCAGAGTGGACTTTCAGCAAGTTTACAGATGATACAAAACTGGGAGGTGTAGCTGACATACCAGTTGTGCTGCCATTCAGAGGAACCTCACCAGGCAGGTGAAACAGGCAGACAGGAACCTTATGCAGGTGAACAAAAGAAAATGCCAAAATCCTGCAAAGACCTGATGGGAGGGTGTAAAGAAGATGGAGCCCAACTCTTCTTGGTAGTATCCAGTGAAAGAAGAAGAGACAGCAGGAAAAAAAACATGAAATATGAGAAATTTCATTTAAACATAAGAACAAACAGTGTTTTTACTGTGAGGGTCAAGTACACAAACAGATTGCCCAGAGGGACTGCGAGTTCTCCATCCTTGGAAATATTTGAACCCTGTGCAATATTCCAGACAATCTGCTCTACTAGACTTTGACTGGGGCAGGATTTTGGGCTAGATGACGTCCAAAGTCTTCTTCCAATCTCAACAATTATATGTTTCTGTGATTGCTGTGGCAATCCAGGACAACGGTGTATATGTCATTTTGTCACAGAACAAGAACTAGCCTCTGTAGTTTTATTTTCCTTCCTTTTCTATGTCCAATTGAATTAATGGGTCTGAAATGGACTTTGCCTGGGAGAAATCTACAAAAGAGCAGTCAGAAAAGGGGGCAGTGATTGCATTAACAAACCAGAACGAGCTGCTTTTCCCTTTCCTACCCAGCTTCAGTATCAGTAGTGTTTATCCTGAAATGCAATAAGACATTTCAAATATTTAGCCCTCTTTAACACAAGCTAGACATTGTATGGCTTATACTTCCTCAAGTTGTTTTTTTTTTTTCCTGAGACTAATAGTGAAGAAAATACATATTATAGGGATAGTGATTACTACATGCAAAACCAGAAGGATCATTCTGTGTGGTTATGTAGATTTGGGATAGGAAGAGGAACTGGACAGGCTGGAGGGTTGGGCAGAGAGAAATCTAATGAAATTCAACAAGGGCAAGTGTAAAGTGTTGCATATGGGAAAGAATAACCCCATGTACCAGCACAGGTTGGGGAATGAACTGTTAAGAGAGTAGTGTAGGGGAAAGGGAGCTGGGGGTGCTGGTGGGCAGCAGAATGAGCACGAGCTAGCAACGTGTCCTCATGGCCAAGAAGGCCAATGGCATCCTGGGCTGGATGAGAAGGGCTGTGGGCAGTAGGTGGAGAGAGGTTCTGCTCCCCCTCTACTCTGCCCTCGTGAGACCACATCTGGAATGTTGTGTTCAGTTCTGGGCCCCTCAGTTCCAGGACAGAGAGCTGCTGGAGAGAGTTCAGCGCAGGGACACAGAGATGATGAGTAGAGCATCTTCCTTATGATGAAAGGCTTAAAGAGCTGGGGCTCTTTAGCTTGGAGGAGACTGAGGAGTGACCTCTATAGTGTTTACAAATATGTAGAGTGGGTGTGAGGAGGCTGATGCCAGGCTGTTCTCATTAATGGCCAGTGATAGGACAAGGGGCAATGGGGACAAGCTGGAACAGAAGAGGTTCCAAAGAAACACAAGGAAAAACTTGTTCCCTGCTGAGGTGAGGGAGCACTGGCAGGGGCTGCCCAGATGGGCTGTGGAGGCTCCTTCTCTGGAGACATTCCAAACCCAGCTGGATGAGTCCCTGTGTGCCCTGCTCTAGGTGCTGCTGCTCTGGCAGGGGGTTGCACCGGATGAGTTTTCCAGCTCCCTTCCAGCCCTTGAGATCCTGTGATTCTGTGAAATTAGCAGTTTACTGGGAATTCTTTATCCTTCCATTTTACTCAAAAATGACAAAATCGAATGGAGACTAATCACAATGCAAAGGAAATGTTATGGTTATGGGACTGTGGCTTGTATATAACATTTTTTCACTTATTTTACATTTAACCAATTCTTTCTGGATTTAAAAGCAAAAAACTGTCAAGGATACCATAGTATCTGAATATTATCTATTCTTATTAATTATGGAATATATGGTTTTAAGAAAAAAATAGCCCAGAATTATGGAAAATAATGGCATGATGTGAATGGACAGAGTGTGCTAATCAACAGAGGCTGTCACATCTGTCATGCTGGACATCAATATGCTCTTCCCAGAGATCTTCAGTAAATTGGCACCTTCCCGGAAGGTTCAGTGCAACTTTGCCACATAAAAATGAAGCAGAATCAAATCATAAGACTATAAATGCAAAGTAATAAGATTATAGTACTTGTCTCTGTTTCAGAAATGACATTGACTGCACATCACTAGAGTTAATTATTGCTGAGCCGAAACAGTAATAGGTGATTAGAGTTTTATGACTGAAGTTAAAAGATGTTTACAAAGCTATGCACCTTAAAGCAAGTTATTTTCCATTACTAATGGTATTGCTGACAGATTATTATTTATCTGTAGTTGTTTATTGCACAATGAGCTAGTAATGGATCAATTCAATTGCTGACTCAAGTCCTCATTAGAAACATCTGTCATGTCAATAGACAACATTTGAAGCAAACTCAGCAAATGACCAGTATTCTAAATAGAGATGAAGTTATTCACTTCCCAAAAAAAGTTTCATCCACTTTATCATTATTTATCATTTATTTATAATATTTATCATGTATTCAATGATCATACTTGAAGCTGTTTGCACTGTAACTGTTTTAATTGCTTTTCTTCTTGGAATATAAATAAATATATATATAAATATAAGAAAAAAACTATTTCAGTGAGGGAGCCCTGGCCCAGGCTGCCCAGGGAGGGTGTGGAGGTTCCTTCCTTGGAGCTCTTCAAGACCCACCTGGACATGTTCCTATGTGACCTGATCTAGGTGAACCTGCTTCTGCAGGAGATTGGACAGGATGATCTCTAAAGGTCCCTTCCAACCCTACCATTCTGTGACCATTCTGTTCTATGACCATTCTAAAATATCCCTAGGGAACCTCTGGAGTTCACATGGTGTGAGCTTGCAGAGTACTACTGAAATTCTTTTTCCACCTCAGGAATCTCTACAAATAAGGAAAGAATTTTGCTAAAATAAAACTTCTCCATGGTTAAGTTTAGATTTTTGTTATTGTCTTAATTTCTCTGCCAGGCAAAATCAATGTGAAATTTTGCTCTTTTTCCCCCTTGTCATTCTATCTTTGTTCCTAATACATTATTATGTGAGGCATTTTTGCAACTTGACTTCACTGTTTCTTATTCTACTTTTGCTGTTCAGTGTACTTGCAATTGTTGAAATACCAAGATTTTCCGTTAGACTGAAATCAAATTTCTTGGTTTTATTTCTCTCAAGTGCTTGATAGCCTTTGAAGAAGTCTCAGCTTTTGGGGAAAGGTAGGTATTTATCACTTGTACCCTTCTGTTCCTACTCCCTAATTTGCACAGTATTTGTGTAAAAGGTATCAGAATGGTGTACAAGCTCTTGTAATGGAAGATCGACTTGTAGAAATCTGATCTGTGTATTCCTGAGAGATTTAAATGATCTCAGAATTAACTGTGTTTATCATTGGAGTTTCATCCCAAGTGTGATACATAGCTACTGTTTTACAAGTAAAGACTGAGGGAAGGTGACACAGAATCATAGAAAGGTAGGGTCGGAAGGGACCTTGAGAGATCATTTAGTCCAGCCCCCCTGCAGAAGCAGGTTCACCTAGATCACCTCAGCCTAACTTCTTGCTTCCTTATGCTGGCTGTTAGGGCTCAATGTCAGTATCATTCTAACTTTGCTTTCTGTCATTAAAGATGGTGTTTAACAAGACCACAGTTGGATTTAAGTTTGTATCATACATGCACAAAGAGAAACCTGAAACTGGGAAGAACTAAGAGGTTACAGTGCTTCTCTCCTTGATTTTTCCAAAGCTTCAAGGCAACTAATAGAGATAGAACATCCATAATTTTCAGGCTGCAGTGCTCAGGCTGTACCATATGTTGGACATTTCCCACTGCAGACCTGATAGAACACTCTTGTCACAGAAATAAGTATTTGTGCCTACAGCCAATGTAAAGTTCAATGTAATCCTTTTCTAAAGCAGAAGATATAGTAGCCAAGGTTCCATTGAAACTGCCAACTGTATGTTTTTGTAGATAGGTTTTGAACAGCACAGGTTCCTGTAGTTCATATGGAGTAGTAGAAATGTAGTGCATGAATTTGTCATTGATCTTGTTTTTCCTCTACAAAATATATATAAAATACTGGCATTTTGGATTCACACATAGTGATGCTGCTGAAAATGGTCTTTTGGCTTTTTGATTCATTTTTTCAGGAATGGTGCTGCACGGTTCAGTTATGTATGAAGAGCTTTATAATAAGCAATAACAAAACAAGTAGCTGTCACAGAATTAGCTGGAGAAATCTTAGAGTAGCCTTTGGCTAGCTGTTGGTGTATTATTTGACAGAAAATACTAACATGACTGACATAAATCACTGAATGACCAAAGTGATCAGCAGTTGATGAACTTTTCCTTGCTTTTTTCTTCTTGGAAATTTCCAGTTACTGTAATCCCACTAATTCTGAGCACTTCCCCCTGACAAAACTGGGATGGACCAGTTAATAATAATGGAAAAAGAATTCTTTCCCCTCCATTCTGCTGTACACTTGCTGTTCTACCTGTTCCAAATTATAAAGGAAGCAGAGCCTTTGCAGAATTTCCTTAGTGGTCAGAAGCTATACTAAATGCCTTCCCCTGTAAAACTGCATTACTAGCTCTGTTTACACTGCCAGTCCTCACTTATAGGTGTCCCAATTGCAGAATGCAACTAAATACGTGAACTGAATTCTCTCTCTTGACATGCTATATGATGTTGGCAGTACTGCCATTTCTTCCATAAACTTGTTAAAAATTGAGTAGAACTCTATCAGTGATAGAATTATACTCAAAACTACATCTTATAACTCTGCTGTTGCTTGTGTTTTCTGTACAAATCACTAGTGAAACCCAACAAGGGTAGATTCACCTGTGCCTTTAGATGAATTCTTCATGGTGTATTCTTCAGCATTCAGCTGGGATGAAAGTGTCTTTGTTTTTAACCTCTCCCTTGTTGGAAGGAAAGAAGTTCTGTAAGTGTTGTGTGCTTGTCTTCTCAAGAGTTTTGTTTAGGAGACTACAGGTGTTTCAAGATAAACCTGTCAGAGTTATTCCAAGACCTGGTAGATTTGCTAACAAACATTTCTTCTGATCAGTATCCTACCACTCCTCTCTTCCTTTGGTATGAACCACATACGGCATCAATCCTGTTTGCCTGAATTAAGTCCAATTTTCTAGCAACCAAGGTCAGACAAGTACAGAGGAAGACTCATCTGTTTCTAGCTAGCACATATGGTCCAGTGTTATTGGTAATTTACTTACTATAATAAAAAAAGGACTAAATGATAAATCCAAATCCCAGTGCACTCCCTCAGTGGTGGCTTATGTTAATCTAGAGCTGAGAAGGGTTCAAAATGAGCTGTTTTATAAAGAAATACTTGAAATTCTAGGCTATTTTGGATGTCCAGAGTTTTGTTGGGTCTCACAACTGATGGGGAAATTTATTGCGGAAAGAAACTACCTGTCTGTGCCACCAGACTGATTCTGGTGACTATGAATACAGGCAATTACTAATGCTGATGTTTGACAGGTGCCAAAAGACAAATTATCAATAAAACTGCCATTAATGTTTTTGTTTTTTTAACCCATGAAGATAAACAAAACAATATTTATTCCTAACTGGTTTGTACAACAAATTAGCAAATAATAGTGAAGTTTAGGTAGCTTCTCCTCATTCAGAGAGCGCTTGATTGCTGTGTGATTTCAAATGCTGCCTGATGAGTTTCTTTCAAATCAGAGCAGCAAGACAGTGTTTTGGGCATAGCGCATATTAATTTTGCTTTGAACATTGCACAAGCATGTCCCATGCTAGTTTAGATGTGGGAATAAAATTGTTAAATCATGGCATTGTGATGAATTCTTACTATATTACAGGTAAATATTGAAGTAGTAGCTGTGAACCTCATGCTCTGTTCCAATGTTGAAACTTAGAAAAGATTAATTCCAGATACAGTGCAAATGAAAATTGGAGTTCTGTACTGTGGTTTGTGTCTGAGAACAGGCAGAGTGAGGAGAAGTGGATTTATCTTTACAGTACATGCAGAATATAGGATCTGATTTATAAGTAGACTAAATTCACTTCATGTCTTCTTCCTAATTATAAAGCCCTGGTGAGGCCTCATCTTGAGTCCTGTGTCCAGTTCTGGGCTCCCCAGCTTAAGAGGGACAGGGAACTGCTGGAGAGAGGCCAGCACAGGGCCACCAAGATGATCAGGGGACAGGAGCATCTTCCTGATGAGGAAAGGCTGCAGGACCTGGGGCTGTTTTGTCTGGAGAAGTGGAGACTGAGGGGGGATCTCATTAATATTTNAGAAACCTACAGAGGTGTAGCAATCTTCTCACCTTCCACAGTATTTTACAAACGAAGAACCATCATGACATTAATTACGATTTAGTAGAGGACTACAGATCATTCTGGTATAAAAAAACAAGGAAGTTTTCTGAAATCCTTTAGTGATTTTAGAGCTAAAAAATCCTTACTGATTTCCAAGTCAAAGCTGATAGTGAAAACTTATTTCAGTAGCATTAGAGTTGGAGGGTTTTCAGCCATGAATTACTTTAAATATTTAAAGTCTCCTCAAAATGGTTGTTTTTTAAAACAAAAACTCAGCACAATCAGGTCAAGAGTAAAAATGCCTTTCTCTGAGCACTCTTTTTCATTCCTAGTATCTGTATTCTTGGCAGAAACACCTCTCTTACCTTTTTTCATTTGTGCTCTATGGACCATGAAAACTGCTGTTATAGAGAGAACACTGTATGCACTGGTTGTGTGGGTTTTGTGCTGACACAGCAAAATCGAAATGGGCTGGTTCACTGAGGGGTTTTTAGGCCTCAGCAGTTCTGAAAAAATAAGGAAGGAAAAACAAAAACGGGAAAAAGAAAAGAAAAGAGTCCTGAGGTCAGATAAAGTCAAAGAGACCAGTCTGATTAAAAAGGAGCGTGTCTTTTTCACTTTGATTACTGACAAAAGGCTACTCTCATAGTTAGAGACAATAAAGAAAGCACAGTGCTACAAAGATCACTTTTATAACTTGTTGCTAATCTGGTCAGAAAAACCAGATAATACTCTGGAGTCCACTTGAGTTAACACAATCTGTCTGTTGGGTGATAAGAGGACAGCTGAGTCTGGTCTGGTCTGGTGTACAGGTGGAGCAATGCGTATTTTCACTGGTGTTTAGCATGGTGCTTTGTAAAAGCTGTTCCTTCCCCTGTAGCACTGATTCAAAACTGTTTACTACCCAAATAGGGATGTAGAATTTGAAATGTCTATGGCATGATATTGTACTGTGGAAGCCTCAGGTGCAGATGTGCTATTAGGACCAAATTGTGCTTTACCCATAACGTGCTCAGCCACGTTAAAATTGGTAAATACACCGCTTCTACTGCCTCAGAAAGCAGCACTTGCTTTTGGACAGTAGAATTAACTGAGGCTTATCCAAAACAACAAATCATTTCAGGCAGTAAAATAAATTAAAATGGATTATTTAAAATAAAAAATCTGGAAACAGGGCATGTGTGATGGAATCACAGAATGGTAGGGTTGGAAGGGACCTTTAGAGATCATCCAGTCCAACCCCCCTGCAGAAGCAGGTTCACCTAGATCAGGTCACACAGGAACATGATCAGGTGGGTCTTGAAGACCTCCAAGGAAGGAGCCTCCACACTCTCCCTGGGCAGCCTGGGCCAGGGCTCCCTCACCTGAAACAGTAAAACAGGTTTCCCTTATGTTTCAATGGAACTTTTTGTGTTACAGCTTCATCCCATCACCCCTTGTTCTGTTCGTAGATACCATAGAAGAAAAGGGCTGCCCCAACCTCCTGACACCCACCACTTAGGTATTTGTCAATATTAACAAGATTCCCCCTCAGTCTCCTCTTCTCCAGACTAAACAGCCCCAGGTCCTGCAGATTTTCCTCATCAGGAAGATACCAGTAAGATCTGATCTCTTCCCTTTCTGATCCCTGCAGCTGATTCTGACATTGATGATGATTTGCATATATTGCTGTTTGGCTCAGAAGCCCCAGTAATGCATCATCATCATCATCCTCTTCAGAAATACTTTGCAGCTTGGAGAAAACAACACTTATTCCAAAGAACTCGGATTCATACTAAGAAGTGGGAAAGGTGGATCAGTGTACACAGACACAAAAAAAAGGCATAACAGAACAAACACATCGTCCATCACTGACAGATATTTGAACTGCAGATATCAGCCTCTCCACATTTCCATCTGGTGACAGTTCAGGAAAACCAGCAGAATATTGATGTTTATTTGTGATTTATTCTCACTTATGCAACTGTTCATATTCTTTCAGCTAGCTTTATCTTTGAATTTCTCCGTGTTTATAATGCCCGAGGTCAATTACAGAACTCCCAATGCTTTCCTTACCTTAGACTGTTGGTTTGTTCTCTCAGCTCTAAGCTTGTCACACTATGATTGGAGAAGTATGCAACTAATTAACTTTATTTCTCTATTAATGATATTAATCCTCTGTGGCCTAAAATACTGGAGGCATATCCCAAACATATTAAGAACAGCTAAGAGCCATAAAAGGATCATCTAGAGTATTTGCTTCACCTCAATTTGACTTTAAACGTCCAATGTTTAGGAAAAAAAACCTTGCAGTACATTAGTGCTTTTGTCTTTGTGAAGAACATCACAAATACATTTTCTAGCTTATTTCACAGCTATGTAGATTTAGGCCATGTGTCAAAACAAAATGTCAAGCTTACCAAAGATCAATAAGGGCTGGATAAAATAAATGTGCTGTCTGAGCAGTAGAGCTTGGATTCCCATTGTGGTCAGGATTTCCAAGGCGGCCTGTACAAAACAATCAGGATGAGTCTACTTGAGTTTCAACGGGCTGAAGGGGGGAAAAGGCAGGAAAACATGTTTCCCTGACTAGTAATGGGTTTATCTTTGACTTGGTGTATAAACTGCAGAAGTTCACAATGTTTTTGGGGTTTGTTTATTCTGTGGAGGTTTTTTTTCCCAGTCAGGAAATCATGTGGTTTGGTTTGTGTTCTTGGAATTGCTCAGTGTCAAAAACTGAAGAGGCTGCAGACACACTGCTGTGCATAACTTCATAAAGAATCATAGAAATTGGTGTGAGATCAAAGATGGAAGAGATCTCTATAGATCCCTTTGTCACGTTGGAGGAAATCTGCTTTCCTAACTGAAAGCAAGACCTTACATTAGCTAATTCAAGACCTTTTTAACCTGTCACAAATATTTCCAGTGAGCTGATTCCACTCCTTCTCTCGGCTGTTCTCATAATGAAGGTTTGGCTTCTTATATCCACACACAATTTCTTTTCAGCAGCTTAGGCCACTGACTCTTACCCTGTCGCCGTGCATCCTAATGAAGAGAGCACCTTCAACTTCTCTCTAACCTTCTCTTTAAGTAAGGGGAGAACATGATTAGATCCTGTGTAAGCCTTCCATTCTAGGTTAAACAACACATAAGTGATGAGCTTGGTAAAGTACGACGTGACATTTAATAATCTGTGTATTACAGAAGGTTAGAATAACTGTACATAATTGTTCCTTTGTCCTTAAAAAAAAAAAATCAAAGAATCAAGCAATTCAAAGAAAAGCAGCCTGTGTCCACTCAGAAGGTGATGCTCAGGAAATGTCACATAGCTCTTACAGACAGTGCCATAAGTGGAGAGCAGTATAGTAGGATTGGGAGTCTCTGTGGTTTGCTTTGATTGTCATGGTTTAATCCTTATGTGGTGAAGAGTGCTTTCATAAAATACAGTAGAACCTGGATTCTGATGTTTTTTGCATCTTTCTTTCTTTGTTATAACCTCTTCTGAGCTTAAATATTGATAGGGGAAAAAAAAAACTCTGAGGCCTTGCTTTTAGAAAGAATGGAGCTGCTCTCATGACAACAAAACTCTCCATTAACAGATGTGTGATTTGCCCTTTGTAGAAAATCAACAGCATTTGCCTGGCACGGTTTTGCTGTGCATTTATCCCATCTTGTCTTGTACAATGAGGTCTGCTTCTATGTCCTTTGATCCTCGTTTATCGTGGCATTCATTCAGTATCCTGATATTTTTCTAACCTTGTGGTTCGGGGTCTCACTGCTCAGACGTTTGTCTTTCCCAGCCAGTGCTTCAGGCAGAGCAACAACCCGTTCCTAAAAAAGATCTGTTCTGTTTCCAGCCTCACAGTTGTACATGGCACTGGACTAATTCAGAGCCTTTGCCATGCTTCCTCTCGTGATCCCTGACATGCACAGTTATCTTCCAATGATCTTTAATTTCTGAACGCTGATTGTGTGGCTGACATTATCCTTCTAATGTCATTGTGAGAGCTGTAATTTTATGCATCAAGGAGATGAGTTTCTTGATTTTCTTAACCTTTTCATTTCCATCTTTTCTGTTGGAACTCTTTCTCATCTGCCAGTGTAACACAAATGTTGTCAAGCACAGGCAGCTTGCTTACTACTCTGCATTGTCCTCTGCTTTACTGAGACAACACGAAGTGTGATAAATCATGTCACCACAAGTTATCTGACACAGACATCAATTGTGCTTGATTTCAACTTAGGTCAGATTTCCAGATAGGGATTTCCAGTTAGATGAAACGATATGGTGAACTAAAGCAGATCAAATAAAACACTTCCTTGATGGACTATATAAGGTGATTAGCCAGATTGATTTGCACACAGTGAAGGAAGATGGAAACATAATGTAAATTGCAACATCTGCTTCTATCAGTCTGAATGACACAGGCATAAACACGAGGCACAATATGTGCATATTGGATCATCATACTCTTTAGTTCAATGTCAAATGGGCTCCTGATGCTTTTTATTGTCTGGCTCCTTGATTTTAGTCACATGATTCTGCCGAGTCAAACACAGAGGAAAACCATTTGTGTTTTGTATTTTCCTGAGTCAAACGCTGTTTTTTTGTTTTCAGATAAATCATTCTCTGCTGTACTTAAAAAAATCCATAACCTACCCTATGTAAATAGTTTTGGTAAGAAATTCTAAGCGCTATTAAAAATTGAGGGGTCACAAGTCGATAGTCTGTTTTCCTTGGCATAATTTCACAGAATCACAGAATGACAGGGTTGGAAGGGCCCTCTAGAGATCATCCAGTCCACCCCCCCCTGCAGAAGCAAGTTCACCTAGATCAGGTCACACAGGAACATGATCAGGTGGGTCTTGAAGACCTCCAAGGAAGGAGCCTCCACATCCTCCCTGGGCAGCCTGGGCCAGGGCTCCCTCACCTCACAGCGAAAGTGTTTGTTCTTATATTTAAGTGGAACTTTTTGTGTTGCAGCTTCATCCTATCACCTCTTGTCCTGTTGCTAGATACCACAGAAAAAAAAGGATGCCCCAACTTCCTGACATTAACCTTTTAAATACTTGTATTAATGAGATCCCCCCTCAGTCTCCTCTAGACTAAACAGCCCCAGGTCCCGCAGCCTTTCCTCGTATGAAAGATGCTCCAGTCCCCTGATCATCTTGGTGGCCCTGTGCTGGCCTCTCTCCAGCAGTTCCCTGTCCCTCTTGAGCTGGGGAGACCAGAACTGGACACAGGACTCCAGATGAGGCCTCTACCAGGAAAAGGAGAGAGGGAGCAGAACCTCCCTCGACCTGCTGCCCACACTCTTCTTGATGCATCCCAGGCTGCCACTGGCCTTCTTGGCCATGAGGGCACATTGCTGGTTCATGTTTAGCTTATTATCAATCAGGACTCCCAAGTCTCTGTCTGCAGAGCTGCTCTCCAGCAGGTCACCCCAAGCCTCATTTTCTGACTTTTAGCTTTTAGGGATGGAAGAGAGACACCGTAGCGTTCTGCCTGTGTTAGAGATCACTGTGCACTTTCTATCCCCCTTGTTAACTTCACAATGGTGAGCAGTGTGCACTGACAGTGTAAGCTTTCTGCTACCTTCTATACTTACACTAATCATGTGTAGGCTTTTTCTGACTGTTGTGGATTTGTTAGTTTTAGTTGTTCCAGTAAGGGAGCTGGTCCTATGCAGAAGATCTCTCTGATTTCATTGGTGACCTCCTCCATTCCTTTCTTTTCAGTTGCAACCGTGACATCATCCTAGTTGATTAAATCAGTCATTGTAATCGGAATTCTCTGTCCTTCAGAGGATATTGTATTTTTTCCTACGTTCTAATGCTTCAATAGAAAGCAACCATTCCCCTTGCTAACACGTTTTCAGCCTGGAAATGTTCTGTGAGGTTGTTTTTCTTCCAGCAGAAACGTGTCTGTATTACAGTTCCTTCTTTATTTTCTATTATAGCTCATGTGCCTTTTTTTTTCCCCCACTCAGCATGCGTCAGCAATGTGTAACTAACAGTTTGCTAAACTTGTTTCCTCTGCCAACGTTTGATATGGCTTAGATTATTTATAGTGGCTGAAATATTTGTTTTGTGTACTGGAGTTAAGATTGGATGTCAAAAGAATTAAATGCAGGTTATTGGTAAAATTGTACAAATAGTGAAAAACATTAATTTCCCATCCTTTCTGCACTTCACAGCAATTTAGATTCCTACAGAGCTGATGTGCAGGGCTCAAAATGTGTTATGCTGCAGTAGAATGTTAACTACTTGCAAGGACAATTTTGTGTTCAAAAGGAACCATAATGAGGAGAGGCCATATCTGTTTGGTCTTTATTCTGTGCTCTTACAGTAGATTCTGAAGAAAAGTGATTTCCCCTTTCATTGTAACTAAAATCTTTTGCAATCAGGCACATATTATGTTCAGCACAGTAACACTGAGTTCATTCAGAGGCCTAAAAGCCTTTGGTTTTGTTTGCGTTGACACTACAGTTAGTTCAAAGGCCTGATTTGCTAAGTCCCAGTCTGAGTGAAATAACTCTTGGCTGTGTCTCTGTAGGGGGACAAAGTAATCATTTTTCTAAACAAGCATCCTTTCTATTGCACATACACTGTTAATTCTCCTCCAGGGCAGAGTTTGTGTCTACCAAACAGCTCAACTGAAGAAAGTTTTGTAGCATTAATGTTTGTTTAAGTGGATGCCAAAGTTATAACGAAGGCTGACGTGAAAAGATGACAGAGTCCTTAAGAAGTCTGATCTTACCAGTTCTCATGCCATATTCCTCCGTTCTAGTTACTAAGCAAGATCTGACAGCACTGAACATTTTTCTGATACATCTTGGTTTTGAAACAGTATTAAAGAGATGGGGCAAATGCAATTGAAAATGATCACTACTTCTAATACTGTATCTATTGATCCAGTGATTAGGATTTCTTAAGTGGAGATCTTATTAACATTTACAAATATCTCAAGGGTGGGTGTCAGGAGGTTGGGGCAGCACTTTTTTNCTTCCAACCCTACCATTCTGTGATTCTAAGCAGTGTTTTACAAAGATGAGGGAAGTCAATATCAGTTTTAAAGAAAGGCAGTGACTCCTCTATAGTTGCACAGCAACAATTTGTGCTAAACTACTGGTTTTTTGTCTCAAACTACTGTATCTCTCATCCAGTCACATGAGCTCTTTGCATTTCGAGAATATTAAAGCAGAAAGCAGCACACATTCATATCTAAGACTTTCAGAAATCAGTTTCTGAATGGCAAGCTAGTAGCAGTGTGACCAAAATGTGATACTCTCTCTTGCCTAAAATCTTTCTCCAAGTACTTTTGCAGTGTACCACACATAAATTTTTTGCCACCTTCTCCCTCATAACTCTTCTCTCCATATGCTGCCATCTTACAGTGCTTTGATTACTTCAGATTGCCACACTGCACATTAAATTCTCAGAATTGCTCAGAATGGCTGAAATAAGAGTGAAAATGTCAAATGAGTCAGAATCCACAGATTCCCCTGTAACACCGGGGATGAGCTTGGCTTCAGTGAAATAGTTCATACTTTCCCACTCCGGATAGTTATAGGCCTTCATCCTACATATAAACAATAAAAACTGGACAAACAGATTTTCTTGAGACCCTGCCCAGATCTTTTGTGTTGCACAGACAAGAGGAGGGGTACAGATAAAAGCTACAGGCACCCTTAGAAGAATGCCTTGGTAAGCCTGGCGCAGTGAAACACGACGAGCGCAACGTGAAAACTGAGAACGTGCTTTGTACAATAGAAACATGGACTAGCTTAGAAGTGGAAAAGGTGTTTGAATTCGTTGAGTTCACCTGTTACCCTAGCACTGCATACTGGTCTTATTGATGTTACATCTAACACCTGTCTTTCAGAAATCCAAAATCTCCACGTATGACAAGATGTGGGCTTTCATGAGTAGCAGGAGGCAGTCGGTACTTGTCAAAAGCAATGAAGAAGGCATCCAGCGTGTGCTTACCTCTGATTATGCCTTTTTAATGGAGTCCACAACCATCGAGTTTGTCACACAGAGGAACTGTAACCTGACCCAGATTGGTGGCCTGATAGACTCGAAAGGGTACGGCGTTGGAACTCCCATGGGTAGGTGACACGTCGACAATTTGTTGTCTGTTCATTCATCTCAGTTGCTGCAGCAGCACAGAAAAGCTCCAATATGCTGTTGCTTTCTCTACATTTCTAACTTGTTTGTGTGTTTGCTTCTCTTTTTCCCACCTGGGGAAGATATTACACATTATATCAATGTTTATGGGAGTGGTTCTTGAAGTTTTAAACAGAAATTATAGTTATTTTACCAAGAAGTTGGACATTTTCATATCCTATGTATCTCTTACATGGTGCCTTCCATCTGTTCAGTAACAGCAGCAAAAAGTACTTTTCATGGCATTTAATTTCTTTTAAAAATATCAAAGTCTCTGTTTAGATAATGAGGTGATACTACAAGGCCGGCACTGGCAAATGGGCATGATGCTTCTGTACTGAGAGGGCTGACCACTGAGATTCTTAAAAGAGGAGGAAATATTGCATAACATGCCATGTATAATCCATAGACAAAAGACATACTGAACTGATCTTGTGGAATATGTTTTTACAAAGCAATTCCGATCCTGCAAGTATTTTCCAGTAACTATTGACTAGGTACAAAGCTTCAGTTGCAAGGTTAGAAGCCAACTATGGACGTTAATTTAGCTGCTAGAATCTGCAGAATGAGATGCAGCAAGCACTGAGGTGCTGAGCTTCCACCGACTGCAGTGGTTTTAGAAGGGCATGAGCTGAGGATCTGGCTTTCAGAATAGATGAGAATAGAAAATGGCACAAAATGGCAATAGAAGGTAACACAGGGCTCTGTCAGTGCTGCACAATGATCCTGCTTAACATCCTCAGATTGGTCTGCTGGTTTGTTTACAAGGTCACTATCAAGTTTTAGTTTATTGTTGAGAAGAAGTTGTCATTTCGTGATCTGAACATGGTTTAGAGTTTTTCCTCAAATAGGTCTTAGATCTGTTACTGATTTTAGCTGTGTCAATAATACACATGAGAACATTGTATGGGCAAAGTTGTGTCCAGTACTGTATCCAGGACATACCTGAAGGAATCAGAGATAACCAAAAGAGGTGAAACAAGCGTTGCAACAGTGTTAAATGCAGTGAAATAAATTGAAGTAAGGAAATAGAACCTAAAATAAGATGTAAAGTAAGGTTTTCACAGAAGAAATGAAGTTTACAGGAAAACAGCATCTGGGTCTTTCCTAGAACAGCTAAGATTAAGAGATTATTCCTGTGTTTGGACAGAATCTAGAAAATGCTATCCAGAGAACTAGCATTTATGAAAGATTTGCATGCTGTGCATTAACTGCACAGTCTCAGAGGAAAGAGATTAGGTAGCCTCCCCTAAAATAATGCAGTTCACACGTACCTTTGAAAGGAAGCCTTACAAAGAAGCAGATCCGTTGTGTCTGTCAGGATAGTTTGTGTTAAATACATAGCTTTATTGAAGCTAAAAAATCTTACCAGACAGTGGATGATGTGAAATAAACTCCTGCATTGTAGCTAATCTTCTTTCTACGTGAATATATATATATATATATATATATTCTGGTGTCTTTGAAAGAACTTACAGCCAGGTTAAATCTGTAGAAGTAGATTTCATCATTATTTAATGATTATGAAAGATGTTTATAGACTATAATTGAGTAATATCTGGTTAGAGTTAATAATCCTAAGAGTAACTTGACAGGTGCTTAGAAAAATACAGTGTAATGGATTTACAAATCAAGCATGTGTTCCTGTTTGTACATATCTGGGAAGCAACAGAACCTCTGAACAGAACAGTAGAGAACTACTTGTGTTAGAGTCATGGCATAAGAAAGATACCCATGTCACCTTCCAAAATTTACCACAAATATCCTGTTTATGTCCTGGAATAGTGTCTCGACATATTTGCATGTTAAGGTTACATTTGTAGAACACATTTGTGTCCATGTTTCAGCTGGGACAGAGTTATTTCCCTTCCTAGTTGCTGGTGCAGGGCTGGGTTTTGGATTTAGTGTGAGAACAAAGTTAACAATACACAGATAGTTTAGTAGCTGCTAAGTAGCACTAATCCTTAGCACTAAGCTCAGGATTTGCCACTTTCCCAGACTCTGCCAGCAAGTAAATGTACAAGAATCTGAGGGAGAGCATGACAGGGCAGCTGACCCAAACCTGCCAGGGAAGGCAGATTGTTGTTTTCCTTTTCGTTCCTTTTACTATTAATAGAAACAATAATATTGTTATACTTATGGTTTATTTTAGTTATTAAACTGTTCTTATCTCAACACATGCATTCTGCTTTTTCCAGTCTTCCTCCCCATCCCACTGGGAGCAGGGAGGTGTGAGCAAAGGGCTGCACAGTGCTTAGTTGCTTGCTGGGGTTAAACCATGAGAAGTTGTTACAGGCCTTGTGTTGAATACAGTAAAATGGGTTTGGCTGCTTTTGGAGAACAGCATCAGAGGAAATAAGCGTAACACGTCTTGTTCCTTTTGAAGGCTAATAGAATAATGGTGGGAACATAATTTCCTTGAGTCTAAGTAGCTAATAGCAAAAGAGCTAAAAGCTTTCCTAACAGGAAAAATATACTATCAGAGCAGTTTATGATAGGATAATCGCCTGGAAAACGCAACCACTCAGATACAGCATTAGCTTAGAGTACTACAGTAAAGCCCTCTGCTCACCAAGTTTTAATTTGGAGAAAGTAAGTTGCGCGAGACGAAAGTAAAGAAAACCCTGACTGTTTTCTAGTAAAGAAATGTAACATGTTATTACGTATTTAGAACATAAGGGTGCTAGAATTTTTCCTGCTCCGGGTGCTGTAATAAATGAAGTCCAGTTTAACAGAGACAAAGGCATGAACAGAAAGCTATCCCTTTTCCAGGTATTAATTACCTAAACATTCATCTCAAAATTGAAGACACAGTTGGCCATAGTCAGGCATTATAGCTACCAGCAATGCACAGGGCTCTGATTGAATTGAGTATGTGTAGTATTGCTACACTGCTTTAGGGGTTTTTCTGAAGGGAGCAGGACTGTGACACAGATGAGTGTCATAATTGTGAGGTTTGGGCCCCACAACTTCAGAAGGATATGAAGGTCCTTGAATGCATCAAAAGTAGGGCAGGGAAGCTGGTGAAAGGGCTGTAAGGAATGTGTCGTGATGAGTGGCTGAGGATTTTGAGCTTGTCTAGTTTGCAGAAAAGGAGGTTGAGGGATGACCTCATTGCTCTCTACAGCTTCCTGAGGAAGGGAAATGGAGAGGGAGATGCTGAGCTCTTCGCCCTGGCATCCAGCGATAAGATGCAGGGCAACAGCTCAAAGTAGTGTCAGTGGAGGCTCAAACTTTATGTTAGGAAGTATTTCTTTGCAGAGAGGGATGTCAAACACTGCAATAGTAATCTTAAGAGAGGTGGTTGATGCCCCAGGTCTGTCAGTGTTTAAGAGGCATTTGGCCAATGCTCTTAATAGCATGCTTGCTGTTCAGCCTTGAAGCGCTCAGGCAGACTAGATGATCACTGTAGATTCCTTTCAACTGAAATGGTCTCTTCTCTTCTCTTCTCACTCAGATGACACAGATTATGCAGTTCTTCCCTTTTCCTTTTTCCCTTTTTCATTTTCCTTTCCTTTCCTTTTCCCCTTTTCCTTCTCCATTTCCTTTAACTATACTCTTTTTTCTCTTCCCTTCTTTTTGCTTTTATTCTCAGAGATGATTACAAGACTGCCTGAGAGGTTTGGATTGGAATATTTTATTTTAATGCTGAGTTTAGTGTAGGGAAGATCATTAGGCAAATTACATTATTTCAGTCCCCACCAGTGTTCAGTTCTCATAGAGTTTTCCTCTTCTTCGTTAAGAAATGAAGACCTCTATTGCCCTTCTAACTGCTTTATGGGGATAGATTTTCAAGAAAAGACAGATTTTTTTTTTTCCTTAAAGAAGTGTCTGTCAAGTGTCTTTAGCATACTCGATGCTTCCATTCTAAGTAGAGTAGGGCACTGTTCTCACAAAGGTGCATAAACACGCAGATTTTTAGTCTCTTCTCCTGCTTTAAATTTACTTTTATTAGAACCAACAGCTCTAGTAAAGATTTCATAGAATCATGGAATGGTAGGGGTTGGAAGGGACCTTTAGAGATCACCCAGTACAACCTCCCTGCAGAAGCAGCTTCACCTAGATCAGGTCACATAGGAACATGTCCAGGCAGGTCTTGAAGAGCTCCAAGGAAAGAGCCTCCACACCCTCCCTGGGCAGCCTGGGCCAGGGCTCCCTCACTGAAACACAGAGACAGTTCTTTCTTATATTTAGGTGGAACTTTTTGTGTTCCAGCTTCATCCCATCACCTCTTGTCCTGTTGCTGGATACCATAGAAAAAAAAGTGCTGCCCCAACCTCCTGACACACACTACTTAGATATTTGTAAATGTTAATGAGATTCCCTTTCAGTCTCCTCCAGACTAAACAGCCCCAGGTCCCGCAGCCTTTCCTCGTATGAAAGATGCTCCAGTGCCCTGATTATCTTGGAGGCCCTGTGCTGGCCTCTCTCCAGCAGTTCCCTGTCCCTCTTGAGCTGGGGAGCCCAGAACTGGACACAGGACTCCAGATGAGGCCTCACCAGGGCAGAGCAGAGGGGGAGCAGAACCT
Organism: Urocolius indicus; assembly: GCA_013401255.1. Taxonomy (NCBI): domain Eukaryota; kingdom Metazoa; phylum Chordata; class Aves; order Coliiformes; family Coliidae; genus Urocolius; species Urocolius indicus. The sequence continues at coordinate 292,984 of WBNH01001287.1, forward strand.
CCCTTGACCTGCTGCCCACACTCTTCTTGCTGCATCCCAGGCTGCCATTGGCCTTCTTGCCCACGAGGGCACATTGCTGGCTCATGGTCAGTTTATTATCAACCAGCACTCCCAGGTCTCTCTCTGCAGAGCTGCTCTCCAGCAGCTCAATCCCCAGCCTGTGCTGGTGCATGGGGTTGTTCCTCCGCAGCTGCAGGACTCTGCACCTTGTGTATCGACCTTATCCTGGGATCCAGGTAACTTACTTAAAAAAATACCCAAAGCTCAAATGAAAAAAAAAAAAATCCAACCCAAAACCCCTTCAGGCATCACATTTCTGTCTGTAACAGACCTGAATAAGAAAGTAAGGTTGAAATTTCACTGCAATTTTAAACTGGCATAAGGCTGCTGCATTTTGCAAAACCTGACAACTCTATGAGCTTGTTTAGTGACCTAAGCTGTCAAAATACTGTTCATCTTTCACAGCATTAATTTCCTTCATGTTTAACTACACAGCTACTGATGAGGCTGGGTGAGCACTAGTCATAGTATGAAGGAAGCGTAGACGTAGATGAAGAAATGGAATTTATGCTCAGCCAATTGTTAGACTGAGTCTGAAAACAATCCTGAGAGCCTTCCGTGTGTTGTCAGAGGTACAAAAAGTCTCTCAGTGGCAGAAATAGAACAATTGTAAGAGAAATGAGTAGCTGTGGGGTGGGGAGAAACTGTCAAAGTGAGTTTTCCATGTTTAACTCTTTTTTTCCCCATTCTGATGCAAACCTTGCAGAACTCAAGCAGCATCATTTTCATCCCCTTTCACATCGATGTTTTCTTCTTTTTGTCTTTTATCCTGGAAGTCTAGGCTAAGAATCAAATAACATTACAGCAGCAGGAGAGTCAGAAGAAATGTGAGCACTCGTTGTGTGAAATACCTTTCTTTTTGGTGGTTGATAGGGCTGGGGCAACGGCTGCACTCAATGAGCTTAAAGGGCTCTTCCAGCTGAAATTATTCTATGATTCTCTGTTAAGCACTTGTATTTAGGGCTGCTTTTTGTATCCTAGCATCAGTTTCTTTTGACACCTCTGCAATGCTAAAGAATGGACATCTTTTGAAAAGGATATTTCAAAACCTTTCCTTAATTCACAGACAAGGATAGAAAACAATGACCTTGTCCACAGTGATTGGCACTGAGCACAGCTAGCCCATTCCTTTCCATCAAATTGTACATTTCACTCTCAGTGATCAATGCAGAACATGCGTGGTTGGAGGGTTGTTTTACCCCAGGAGAAACAGAATTACTTCTCTTAAATATTGCCCAATGTTCTAAACTCAGAATTCTGTGTTGCCTTGTTTGGAGAAATAAGAGGAGATGAAGAAACTAGATTTTGCTTTGCTTCTCCTCTTGCAGTAATTCAGTTGTGTCTTATGCTGGTTGGTAAACAGGAGGTTTATACCTCTTTACACATCTATGTTTAGAGAGGTTTATACAAAAGCACCAAAGCCACAGGTATGAGTGATGAGACAACCCTTCCAACAGCAGCCACTTCCAAAACTGAAATAAAGCCAGGTAAATGATGTGTAAGTTTAGTTACTAAAATTGTGAACAACACATAACTGAAACCAAATTCTACACATCTGAAAATTACTGAGAAGTTCAGAAGTGTAACATTTGCATCGATGAGAACGTAATCCTGGGTTTGCTCTGTAAAGCACTAAACCCAACAGGCAACGCTGACTTTCGATTTAATCGTTTTGAGGCTTCAGCCCCTGTAATTATTTTCTGTTTATATTGTGTGGAACACCAAGGATATCTTGAGCTACCCTTGTCCATTATCTGTTATAAAGTATTGCTGATGGAGAAAAATTTCCATCTTCCAGTCCAGCACTCACTCTGTCTGCTCAGAAAATTCACACATGTAGAAAATTCAAATAAGTGTGAACATCTGAACTTCAGTGTTAAAAGTATCAACATTGGCCCCTGCCTGTAGTTCGCAACAAAAGCACTGCAAAAATAGTAACAAGGAGAAATTCCAAGCAATCCTTTGGTTTTATTCTTAAGGCATCCTGTTTCTCTTGAAGTCACTCATCACCTTCAGATCATGCAAGTTATAGAACGTACTCAACATTTACCAGTCTTTGGAAATGAGACCTATAAACACATCTGTATCTGTAAGACCAAGTAGGAAACCACGTAGTGACACAGGAGGCCTTTTTCTTCTGCTTGCCTGCATCTAATCTACAACCCTTCATATAATTTGAACTGTAATATTCATCACTTCTACATGCACAGAAGTGCTGAGGCACAGTTTTTCAGTAACTAAAGAAAATGAATATATTTGTCTCCATTAGTTGAACATAATGCACCAAAAATCATGGTAGGGGTTGGAAGGGACCTCTAGAGATCATCTAGTCCAACCCCCCTGCAGAAGCAGTTTCACCTAGATCATCTAGACCAGGTCACAGATGGGTGCAAATGATTGAATTTGGTGCAGGTCAAACCACGTATTGAAACCAATTTGATCATTTCAGCTGCTTGAGAAATGACTTTTGAGCAGTTAATGTATTGTTACGGAAAAGCAGGAACGCGTAGCCAACATTTGATGAAAGAACTGGTTTTTATAGATACCTCAGAAGCATGAGCATATTGAAGCACTGAGTGGCATGCTAAGACAATGAGCTTTCTATCAGTAAAGAGTTGCCAAAGCACTCTACATCCAGTAGTTGCTGTGAGCAGACTCTGCCTTAGGGAAGTGATTTCTAGGAGGAATTTACTGAATAGATGTAACTGAAGCAAAGGCATTATTAACACTTCAAGTGTTTCTATTGTACTGCATAGGACTATATTTATGTATTGCTTTACTCATTTACAAATGTAAAATGTCTCTGTTCTGATCTGTCACCCCTAACCAGAACCTAACTAGTCTATTGCATCCCAGCACGTGGCATTTGCACGTGTTTAGGCATTCTTGGCCTGAAAAAGCTTGAGCATCCGCTATTTCTCTTTTCGGTCTTGCAATTCCTGCCTAAATATTTTTCTTTCACTGCATATTAGAAGTGAGATCTCATTTCCTATCAATCCAGGCTCAGTATCACTGCCCACTCAGTGTCCTGTAGTTTAACCTCAATGCCTTAAGGGTCTTCTGAGGTACAGGTAGTAACTGAAAACAAACTTGCCAAGCCTTTCTGAAGGTTCCAGGAGTTGCTGACAAAGCTGAGACTCTTCAGCCTGCAGAAGGCAGCAGCCCAGGGGGTATCTGATGAACATGTGTAAGCATGGCATGCCATGACAAGGCAAGAGGCATAGGGCAACAATGCTCTTCATAGTACTGAATTGTAACTGGTTTTTTGGTGAAAGCACTTCAGGCTTGTTAACTAGAGAATCATCACTCTTCTCTTTAAACAGGGACTTGAATTTGCTTCAGAAAGGGTAAAGAGAAGCTATTAGCTGAGTTTTGGGTTGAGCCTACCTGGCTTCATTTTCTGCACTGAAATGAATCCTGAAAGCTCTTAATAAATCTGAATTCTTGCTTTCTCATCCAGCCCCACTGCTGAGGGCAGAAGTCTCTAAGTTGGCTAGGATAAATGAAGAGATTAGCACAGCAGCTGTCATGGTGCTCTACAGACAAATAGCACACAGTAGGTAAAACATTGAAAGACAATATTTTTAAGTACTCTTTGAAGGCATGGCCTTCTTATTTTCTCTCTACATATGATGCATACAGTTAGCTGGAACAGGCTGCCCAGAGGGGTTGTGGAGGCTTCTTCCTTGGTCTTCAAGACCCACCTGGACATGTTCCTGTGCCTCCTGATCTAGGTGAACCTGCTTCTGCAAAGGGTAGGACTGGATGATCTCTAAAGGCCCCTTCCAACCCTATCATTCTATGATAGTACTCATTGCCTTGCCACTACAATTATTTTAAACTTGTAAATCAAACTGAGGACCAGAAATCTGCATGGAAAACCTCACTCAGCTCCTCTCATTTATCAGAGGGATTAGAAATATATGGGACACCACTTAATAAAATGGTGGCAGCTGAAACTCTTTATTATCACCTGTAAATGGAGTGTGAGACAACTGCAAAGGTTTAGGTTATTTATTTATTTAAATAGCTTTAATGAAGATTGATAATATTTCAGCCTGCATTGCAGTTAAATATACTCAAGGAAACTTCATGCCTTACCCATATTGAAACAGTTCATGGCCAAACAAATCTTACATTCATTGCTTTCACAATTTCCCTTATAGCTTGAGAACAGGGGGTGTGGTGTTCTGCAAAAGCACAACATGGCTTTTCAGATCTGGAGACTTTTGCTATGACCTTACCCTTCTCTTGTCTTTCAATGTATTCTTGTCTGCCTGCCTGAAATTGTCCTGTATTGCAGAACCACGTGTAGCATTTCATTAGACTTCCCTGATGCAGCTGTTTGTCGCTGGGTAGTGTTAGACAAATATTTGCCACAAAGGAGGTAGTATTTGCAAACCATTCATGCATGAGTGGGACAGGTTTGCAAAGAGATTTGAAAACAAAACAAACAAAAGCACCGTATAAATATGAAATGCTTTTTGTTGTGGTAAAAATGATCCCACTGATGATTTTCTCAATGTTTCTCAGGTTTCCACAGAGTTCTTGTTCTACAGTTGCACAGTTCAATAACAGTGGAGAGATAATAGTGTGTTGGGGGTAGAGAGACAAAAGTATATTGTCTTATTATCTTCCTTATGAGGAAAAGCTGTGAGATCCAGGGCTGTTTAGTCTGGAGGAGACTGAAGGGGATCTCATTAATAGTTACAAGTATATAAATGGTGGGTGTCAGGAGGTTGGGACAGCCCTTTTTTCTATGGTAGCTAGCAACAGGACAAGGGGTGATGGGATGAAGCTGGAACACAGAAAGTTCCATTTAAATATAAGAAAAACCTATGTCAGTGTTTCAGTGAGGGAGCCCTGGCCCAGGCTGCCCAGGGAGGGTGTGAAGGCTCCTTCCTTTGAGGTCTTCAAGACCCACCTGGATACGTTCCTGTGTGACCTGATCTAGGTGGGAGCTGCTTCTGCAGGGGGGTTGGACTGGATGATCTCTGGAGTTCCTTTCCAACCCTCCCATTCTGTGATTTTGTGATTCTATATTGTGATCATGATCCTCTCAGTCTGTGATATATTGCATGAAAAGTCTCTGAAAAAAAAAAGTTGCTACCTTTCATTTGTTTGCATTCAGTGTTTAATGTAAGAGCCACGCTTTAGAGCTGTTTACTGTCATAGTTTGAGGAGGGTCTGAGGAAATCAGACTATGTTTAAAACAGAAAATATACAAGTAAATAAATAAGTAGAATATGCATATCTAACACAATAATATAATAATAACCTGAGTAGTTAAATATTAAAGTTCTTCATTCTGTTCAGGTCATCTTGGCACTACAAAAATATAGAGAAAAATGAACTGTGTTAACTATTAAACCTGTTGCCATCACATCTTATTTAAATTATTAATTATAGGTAGCCATTATACATGTTTTGAGGGTTTTTTTCTCCAATGTACTCAGCACAGAGGATGCATCCTCTATGCAAACAAATATATTCAAGGATGTCTCCTTCCCAGTCCTAAAACCATAACTGCTTAGGAACATAAGAGTTCATAAATGGCTATTCTAGTGCTAAATCTCACGTGTATTCATCTAATTTTGATATCAGCTATGCTGAACTTATAGCTGGAACATCATGAGAATCTTCATATGAAACAGATCTCAGTTACATGATCCCTGTTGGTTACATTTCAGCTCTATAAACCCACATGAACTTCTTAATGATGGTTCTATAAAGACGTGACCAGAAATGAGCACGAGTTGGGAATGGCTGTAACTGGGAAGTGAAAACAATTAGAGAACATGCCACTTGTGAAAAGATTTTGATTATGTTTGGTATAAAGTATTGATTTGGAACGTTTCCTTCCTCTTACTAGCAACTTGTCTTTTCCGAGACATACATGTAACTCAAAGGCAAATATATACATGTATATATATATATATATATATATATATATATACACATACAAACATACATGAAGGGCGAGTTAACAGCTTTGTTTCGGATTTTGTTTTGACTGTTTGCAGTTTTATTTACATTTGGGGTAGCTCAGACTGCTGTCAACATCTGCTGAGGATTTTCCATTGTAGTAACTGCAACTTAATGAATATTTAATATTTGCAATATGTCTTATAGTGCCCTGTGACAATCTTAGTGTAGCATGAAACATTGGAGTTAAAAATCAGAATCAGGAAGCATTGATTTTCTTGCATCAGAAATGTGAATTCCTCTTAATAAATATTTTATCCTGATTTGTCCTTTGGGAAGCAACAGTAACACTTGAATGTATGTATTTAATCAGAAAGGCAAGGGTGGGAAATGTAATGTACACCCTAAATTAAAGTTGTATGCATGACTTATTTTAGACATGAAATGTTCTTATTTACTCCCAATATTGTTCCCAATATGGAGAATGTAAAGATCTTTGAAAAGGCTTCCTTATCCCCTAAACTCTAAGAGACCACTAGCTCGAAGTCCTTAAGGAAGTAGGACAGCTGGCAGAGCAGCAAGTAGTATACTTATCATTAATATTTAAGCCTATCTCATATTTTCATGCATAAATCATACATGAATAGGAAATTCATATATATGTTACCTCTTGGGGTGGCAAACCCAAGACTTTCATATCTTTCTGCATTAAAAAGATATATGTCCACTTAAAGTTTATTAACATAGCAGTAGCTTTTAGTACACCCGGGAAATCTGTTTAAACTGTGTGTCTGGGATGCTTTGCTCTTCCTAGAAATCTTAAGAGGTGAGAATGCTGCAGTGTCTGATCATTTCATCAATGCAAACCAAGACATTTGCTGTGAGGCACAGACTTTAGAAACTTGAAAAAAGTTTTTGCTTAACGTCACCAAAAAAAAATCTGTTATCAAAGAAACACTTAGAATCCACCTCTATCTCCTGCTGTAATGGAACCATCCCAGGTAAAAATACCTGGCTGCTGCTTGAAAAAGTGAACAGCTTTTTATCAGTCTTGCTTTTTCTGTTTTCCCCTTCAAATGAGCCTTGTTCATTCACTTGGGAGTTAAACTGAAATCCAGATTTTGGGATAAAGGAGGATCTGCTCCTGTTTCAAATTTGCAGGAACTGTTGCCTTTTCTTTTGACCTGTTACTCTGCTCTTCACTGTGAGCTGTTGCTCTGCTTCCTATGATTTCCAAATAGTTTAAACCATGAAATCCTTCTCTTCTCTTCTCTTCTCTTCTCTTCTCTTCTCTTCTCTTCTCTTCTCTTCTCTTCTCTTCTCTTCTCTTCTCTTCTCTTCTCTTCTCTTCNTGTCTATGACCTGGAAAGAGTCCTCAGTGATCTTTCCTTGTGTGAAAATTAGCAGATTTTGGAGGTAAAGCCAGAGATTGAGAACTGACAGGATCCATCTTCTTTCTTTACATATTGTTTGAAGGCTTTGGAATCCTTTATTGAGTTTAGGAAGAATGAATCAAGCTATGTTGACCCTTCTCTCTGTAAATTCCCTCATGTAGCAGTTACAGACAGTTAATGGAGGTAGAGAGCAGGGCTGGCTGTAATTTTTAGGAGAAAAAATAGTTCTGTGTAGCTAAAGAGCTTCTCCTGTAACCCAGTGTCCCTGGTCTGCTTATTCCTTTCCTGTTGATGGCAGAACATTTAGTCTATGATTCTTGATGGTACTAAGCTATGGGATAAGTGTAGAGAAATGTTGATATGTCAAGACTTAAATGATTCCATTTGTCCCCAGTGGTACAAATAGTGTTGGTGCTGATGGCAATTTCAGATATGCCTACACTGGAGTGAAACTGTGATTGCAACTTATGTATATATACACAGATAAGCTTCAGGATAAATAGATCCACCTTGGTGTAACCACAATGAGAATGTTGAAAACAAAAACCCCAAACCTCAAACCACACAAAGAATCCTAAACAACCCCCTTTCTGAGTTTGGTGTTTCTCCAGCTACTAAAACTAGAACTTGAATGGATTGCCTTCTTCGACATAAGTTAATGGCTTATGTTTCAACACCTAGGAGATAAAAGAGTATCTTTCCTGGTACATGTGGCTTTCTCCTTCCAATAAATAGTACAGGAAGGTTCTAGATAGCATAGTGTATTCCTATCTACATTTCAGCTTTGCCAAGGCAAAGGGCAGAGAATTTGAAGTAATGTTGCAATGGAAGGAGAATATTCTTGGGGTTTTTAATACCAAAAGAAAAAAAAATAAGAACTGTAATCTCATAGGAAGCACTTTCAAGGCCAGTCAGAGTGGATTTCTGTGTCTGTGTCTCAGGGGCACCATCTTTCAAAAGGCCAGATAATTCGTAGGGTTTTCTTTTGTTAAAATGCTCTCGGAATGATGGAACAAAAACGTTCCTGGTTCCACATTTTCCTGATGAGGGAGTCAACAACGCAATGCTGCTGTTTAGTTTTATTTATTTAGGGTCAAACTCAGTTCTACAGGTCCTAGCACGTTCTAACTCCTTTTGTATTTGATGGAATGAGTAAAACAAACAGATCAAGAGTAACCAAGCAGGAGATTTTACTGAACTGTAATCTCATAGGAAGCACTTTCAAGGCCAGCCAGATCAGCAGGATCTCAATATACTAATCTGTATGCAGCCAAGTCTCAACACAAAAAGATGAAGTGTTCATAGTTTATAATTAAACATATCATTATGTGCATAAATCTTTATATACTGAGACTTTGGGGCAGAAAACTTATCCATGTCTAACTTCTGCAGTATCTCTGAGACTTTACTAGCTCACTTTTGCACAGATGCTTCAGACAATAGAATATAATTTGCATTTTTATGTTAAATTACTTAGTTTAAATTTTCCTGAGCAAGTAACTGTAAATAGAAATTACTGTGTTCCTTATTTTTGTTTATCATAGGAAGGCACAAAGATCTCTATCAGCAAATAATGTATAGGTTATGGGGTAATGGGACAAAGCTGCAACACAAAATGTTCCATTTAAATATAAGAAAAAACTACTGCAGTGTGAGGTGAGGGAGCCCTGGCCCAGGCTGCCCAGGGAGGGTGTGGAGGCTCCTTCCTTGGAGGGCTTCAAGACTCCCCTGGACACGTTCCTGTGTGACCTGATCCTAAGTGAACCTGCTTCTGCAGGGGACTTGGACTGGATGATCTCTAAAGGTCCAACCCTGCCATTCTATGGTTCTATGATAACATTTTCACTGTTTAATTTCACAGTAGCAGCATGCAATGCTAGTCATTCCACATTGATCCTTACACTTGTGGGATTATCACTTCTAAGACAAGATAATAAAATGTGTCAAAGACAAAGATTGCAGTAGAAACACCAAAAGGCTTTGTAATCTGTCCATTCCACAAATATTTGTGCAAATGCTGTTGAACTGAATCACTGTCAACTGCATGTTTCTAATGCAATCCTCATTAACATAACTACCTGTAGATAGTATTAGTCCGTGTTTTATGGTTTCTGTCTATAAATTCCTCATTTACTTCATTTTTTAAGTGCTTCAAATGGCCTGGGATTGTGCATGTACAAATCTGGTGCACGGAAGATATAAATAATACATGAAGAATAGTTGGTGCTGCTTATATTTAGACCAACAGAAAGTGTGGAAATGAAATGCAAATCAGTTTAATTAAAAAGCAGCCTGTCAGATCAGAAGATGACTGGTCCAAGATTATTTCTCAGAATCTAATGTTATTTAAGTTGTTGTTAAATATTTATAGGCAGTGTAAAGCCGAAAATATTCCCAAAAGATTACAGCATGCACTTACACTTCCCCAGGCTCTTGTGTACTAATCACTCTCCTTCTTCCATCTGACTGAAGAAATGTGTGAAGTACAGGGTTTTGCAGAATTTCAGCATAATCAGGATGGTCTGAAATGATGTGACTTTAGGCCCCTGTATCCACAAGACAGTAGAAAAGAGTGTGTTTTCCTTTCTTTCTTCTTCCTGTGTAAACACAGTTTAGCTCCTAGTACAGAACATCCTTCTGTTTTAAGCAGAGGTGATAAAAGCACAAGTTTCTGCAACTGAAATACTTTTATTCTGGGATAAAAGAAAAAGACCAGAGTGTTTTGAAATAAAGGTCCTTTCTGTGTTTTGCTTCTATGCTGGCATAGCAACACTTAGCTATTAGCTTTATCATCAGGGTAAGATCTAGGTATGTAAGAAGAAATTGAAGAAACAAAGAATAAATTGAAAGACATTCCACAGGAAAATCTTTGTTTGCCAAGAGTATTAAGAATAAAACAGCCTATGCATGCATTCATTCAGCTCCCTCACAGCTGAGCAAGGTACATGGAAAAGTCAACGAAGGCAGCATGGCTGTAAAAGATGCTGAAGATTATTTTGTAAAAGATGTCAAGCTAATGACCATGGATTTTATTTCTCAGCCAAAGGAAACATTGCAAGAACTCCAGATAGTAAGCAGCATTAATATGACAGAAAGAAAAAGAGGATGGATTCTGTATAGAACTGCATTCACGTCATGTGAAATGGATGGGATGGGATGGGATGGGATGGGATGGGATGGGATGGGGTGGGGTGGGATGGGAGGGGGTGGGATGGGATGGGTTGGTGGGCGTGTGGTTGTAGGNCCCCTTCAAATACCAACATGTTCAAAGGCTGCAAAAATCCTCATTTTTAAAACGCTGATTTATGAGATAGAAATGCATTCAAACATGAAACATTACATCCCTGTTATCCAAACATACTTAGCCTTGTCTTTCTGAATGCATTGTTACCTGGTACTGTTAATAAATGAGTGCATACTTGAAAGTTATCTTAAGTGCCTGGCAATCAAATAGTGACTTTTGTGCCTTGGTCTTGAAGCATAACTTGTTTTTTTCTTTTACTGTGAGGGTGAGGGAGCCCTGGCCCAGGCTGCCCAGGGGGGTTGTGGATGCTCCTTCCTTGGAGGTCGTCAAGAAAGACCCACTTGGATGTGTTCCTATGTGACCTGATCTAGCTGAACCTGCTTCTGCAGGGGGGTTGGACTGGATGATGTCTAAAGGTCCCTTCCAACCCTGCCATTCTATGATTCTTTTAATAATGATGTAACATTATAAAGCATTTGTAACATATCAGCCTCTGGATTAGCTTTAGGGTAACAAGCTGTAAAGCAACATCCTACAGATTTGTGTATATTAGACTAAATCTACTGCGGGATAATTACAAGCCTGATGGAAAAGGAAAATGAATTCTTTTGAGCTGGATGTAATAGTTGGGCATGAAGATGTTTGAGAGCATGAGGCTAAGCGTGACAGCACTTGTTGCATCGAGTGGCCTGATTTACTGGATTAAGTTTATGCATATATATTTGTATGTGTGCACACACAGAGGTTTGTGTTTATGTGACCAGTGTGACTGTGGTGGGATGTAACTTGCTGTTCAATCAAAGTTGTGGTTGTAGAGGGTACAACTTTTCCTGTGTCACTATATTACACTTTATTCTTACCAGGAATATCTGATTACCCTTCAAATATTCCACCTACAATGTGTGTCCCTATGATCTTTTTAGGTTCTCCATACAGAGACAAGATCACTATAGCAATTCTTCAGCTGCAAGAGGAAGGCAAGCTCCACATGATGAAAGAGAAATGGTGGCGAGGCAACGGCTGCCCAGAGGAGGAAAGTAAAGAGGCCAGTGCTTTAGGAGTTCAAAACATCGGAGGAATCTTCATCGTGCTGGCAGCAGGATTGGTGCTTTCTGTCTTTGTGGCAGTGGGGGAGTTTTTGTACAAATCAAAAAAAAATGCCCAGTTGGAAAAGGTAAATATTGTCTTTTCCTATACTATTTTATATTTGTGGTCTATTTAAATAACCTTTTTTAAGCAAAATGTAGGTGATGTTTACTGCTTGTTGTATAGCTCAATACTTGTATAACAAAGGATCACAGCAAAGTACCCCAAGTTTTACATTTACAGCTTGTAATTTGTCTTCAATGTGTTTAATTGTAGCCAGATTTCAGGACAAGTGACTATTTCTCCTCTTATTCAAGCCTGAAAAAAGACAGCTTTTTACTTCTGGAAGTTCACTGCAGTTAATTTTATGGATGAAGAAGAAATCCGAAACTGTAATGGGAAACAAATTAACCTCCTGCAAATAAATATGATTTGTCAAAAGACAGATTGTCTGCAGCTCAAAGTCAAACTCTAAAAATGTCTCTATAGAAATGTCCTTTACAGAAGTTTATACTTGCAAAGTTGTCCTGGTAGCATCTGGAAAAGGTTACATCAGCAAGGCTTTGGTTTGGCTCTTTATTGATTTGGTGTGTTTGCTACTGATGTGACGTCCTGTAGTTTCAGACTGACTCAGTTTGAAAACTGGTTTTGTGCTTGCAATTTATGCAATCCCAATGCTGTGACTGTGCCAACTCTACTCATATCTCGTGAAATTCTCAGCTGGAATTATAAGGTTTGGGTAACAAGCAAATAAGTCTTTTGATACAGATATTCCCATGTTTAAACCCAAACTCAAATGGTAAATTTTATTGCCGTGACAAATTCCGACTTCTAAAAGCGGAGAGAAACTGTTGGATTTTACTAGGTCTTTTTTCTTCTCCTCCTCTTCAGAAGCTTGTCATTCAGTGCAATTTCATCTATTTCTAGTTAGAAATTTAATTTCATGTCGTCGACAGTAAATCCAACAGCTATATTTGTGTTGATGCTTTTCCAGATGCTACTAGTGAGGTTTTGTAACTCGAATTATTACTCAGAAACTTTACAGTTTGTTTTGACGTCTTTTGACACAACCTCTTGCTATGAAGTGTCCTGTTATGAACATATTGTTAAAGACTCTTTTTTTTTTCTCTAATACACACAAAGGCAGTGTGAGATTACAAAGTCCTAAATGCAGTTTGAACGTGGATACATTGATTAAACTGTTAAAGAACCATTTAGATCCTTTTCTTTATGGCACTACAGGTTGATTCCTTTCTGTTAACATAGTATTGGAATGTTATGTTTCTGAAATGAATTTGTGAGGGGGAAAAAAAAAAGATACCAGTTACTTAAGTAACCCATGTAAGTCTCAATAACTTTTATCCTTTCCTAAAGTGGGTATGGATTTCTTATGGACATCAGTGTAATTTGGTTTAGATTTAGGACTGTTTTGGTAATAATCTTGTTCCATGAGTTCACTATTTTGCAGGGTGTGAATGCATATCTTACATGACAATTACAGTATGGTGGAAGTTGTGTGAGGAAGCAGACAGAAACTTCTTACTTGAGGACTTGTTTCTCTAACCTGTATGGTTTTGTGGGGTTTTTGTTGTGTTGGTTCATTTTCTGTTTGCTTCTTTTCTGGTTTTGTTAGTTAATGAGGGATAGAGATAGCAATTACCAGAGGTATCTGAACTTTTAACTGTACTTGTACCAGAAAAGTCTTAACCATTGAGTATTGAGACACTTTAAAAAGTTAGCAGTGAATCTGAAGCATTAGCAAGAGTCAGTCGGGTCTCTTTCCTGACTTTCCTCCCTGTCAACAATCAAGAAATCCCCTTCACTCCAAGCTACACTCACATGCCCTGATGGCAAAAGACCACTAGCATTACAGAGGAACTTAAAGAATTAAAGTTAACAAGAAAGCAATACCAGCATCCTTATGCAGGGCCTTCCCTCAATTACTTTTCTCCTAGCACCTTGTCCTGGTTTAGGTCTATCTAGGAACAAAGGACTATGATAAGCCGTAAGTACTGAGGGCCTTTGGAACCCCCTAAGGACAGGGATGGTTCACTCGTCACTTATGGTCCCAGGGAAAGCAGACAAGACTGCTCAGCTTGGGGAAAAAAACAGAAATTCATTTAATGCATCACCAACCAAAACCGTAAAAACCAAAAACATAACAATCAGAAAACAACGGAGTGGCACAATGATGAAGAACACAACCAGCCCTTTCAGACCACCTTCCCTCCACCCCTCCCCTCCTCCCAGGCTCAGGCATCTGATCCCAGTGTCTTTACCTCCTTCCCAATAGAGCAGAGGGGCAGGGAATGGGGGTTTCAGACAGGGCAGCTCCCATGGCCCTTCATCCCGAGAGCTGCAGCTCCTCTCCCCTCCTGTGTGTGTCTCTGGGGGCCCCCAGGCTCCAGCACAGCCTGTGCCATGGCCCTTCCTCACACAGGCTGCTGCCCATCCAGCTGCACTCACCCAGAGCTTCTGGTGGCTCTCAGCCCTGCCATTGCCCTCCATGGCTTGCAGGGACACAGCTGCTCTCTCATTGTTGGGTTACAGGGGGGTCTCCAGTGCCGTGCTCCTCCTGTCTTCTTCTTTCTCTGACTGTGGGGTCCTTATGGACACCTCCATCTTGTACCACTCCTCCAACCTCCTCTTTCGCTGCCTATTTCCACTCTTAAATAATGATGGCAGAGGCATCAGATTGGCTCAGTGGGGACAGAGCTGAGTCCAACTCAGAGCCAGGGTACGTCTCAAGAACTGCTTTCAGGGGTAGTACTGCAGCTCCCTCCCCCTGTTACTAAGCAAAAACCTGCTCCACACAAACACATGACACATCCACAGACCTTCAGTGGACGTCTTCTTCCATCCTCATCAAATGTAGCAGATCCCCTTTGTCTAGGAGATGGAGTAGCAGCAGCCAAAGGAGAGATAAACTGCACTGTAATCTGACTCCAATCTCTACGTCTGTTCTGGATGAGTAAACCATGCAAGTAATGCTGCTTGGCTATCCCATGGGGAGAGAGGAGGCACCTAATTTTGGTAACATTTGCAGTTTCATCCCTTTAGAATCAGAATATCATTCTGGCATTTGTGTTGTTATCTATCTTAGCCAACTTCTGGGGGAAAAAAAAGGAAGATGAACGGTCATATTAACAACCAAGAAAACACGAGAGCTCAGATAACTTCAGCTGCTGAATATGTGGAGTATCCTAGGATATAAATAAGCATTTTAACACGTTTCTGCATCTTTATCCACACATAATATACAGTTGCACTTGCAGTGGGGAAAGAGTGCAGATTTAGAACCTATAATCTAGACATATTTTTTTCTAGCATTTTCAATGTCATCTTGCTCCTGGAGCACACACGTAAACACGTAGACATTGACTGCTATGAACCTAGTTGGAGGAGTGGAATCTTGAAAGGAATTGATCTCTGGAAAGCTGCAGACAAAACTGCATCATTTGGTTGAAAAAAAACTGCTACATTTTGTACCCAAAGTGGTTCAGAACATCTACGCACTCGATGCTCTCGAGAATCCAAAAGAAAGGTGACACTAGCTGTAACCTTTCTTAGAAGCAGATGAAATCCATCCCAGCACAACACTTTCAAGACACAGAGAAATTCCTCTTTTACTGCCAACTTTCAAAAGCAAAGATAAGCCTGGATGTTACCACAGTTAGGCTGTCAGTCACTGGCACTTACTATGGCCAGCTTACTTGCAAAATGAGTGTTCTAATTTACTAAGTATTTTCTAGAAGACTGAGATCTGATGGATGTGAAAAGAACCATGTATGGATTCAATTCTTCCATCATTCAAAACTCATTGAGCCATCAAGCAGGTCAGAACCAGGCCTGTGAATAAAAGAACAGATGTATATTTTATGAATTTTGAACTGTTAAGTACTTCAAATAACGTTTAATGAGACACATCACTGTACCTGGAGTGTTTGTTTCACTAGGGAAGACTTCCTATAATACAAAATACTTGATTACATCTTAAAGCCTATTGAAACAATAACACCAGTGAAGGATTTCTGGAGTAACATGATCAAATGATGGCCTAAATATTGGTTAAATTGGCCTCTCTGAAATAGGTATTTATTTATAACATCATAAAAGCAATAAAAACAATAACTAAGTTAATACTGGTTTATAATTTACTTACTTATATTTTCCAAGGAAGAGAAAAACAAAGGAACTTTCCATGGTAAATAACTCACTAAGTTACACAATTGAGTTGAGAAAGACTGGCATTAGCCCTCTCAGCTACGGGGGAAGCTTCTGGCAACCCTTCGTTTAAAAAAGCCACCACTCCTGTAGCCCCCTTGCTACCAAAACCTGGCCCAGGCAAAAACCACTACAACAGTTCATCTCACAAGGTACAATGAAAGAGCAATTAGCAGGACTGGACCCAAAGCAAACATCAGTAACTATGAATATACACGTGTGTTACACCCAAGACAGTGTTTTAGTGACCACTGCAGATGTGTACTGTGACCCGTGTATGAGACTATATCTTTGAAGAGATGGTTACGAACTTAATTGGTTGCCTCTTGCCCAAAATAAATTGTGAACAGAAACACTTTCTCTGAAATGAGCAAGCCCATGATTTGGTTTTGATAACGTAAGAATAACAGGAATAGAATTTCCTGATCTTAGCTGGCTCAAACCTTCACGCAGCTTTACTGAGCTGTGGAGACCTAAGTTAAGACAGTATTTGCTTTTCAACTTACTAGCAATTAAGTGTGGTTTTGTCACAATCTTCAATAAGCCTGAATTTGCTGTGCGTCCAAAACACCCATATCCTGCAGTATATCTTGAGCTAACCAATCCCTCTATTCCTACCTAGCACAGAGTCACACTGATTAACTCTTTTGCGGAGGAAGGGCTGGGAATGACAAAGCATTGTCCTTCTCTATGGCAGAATTTTGACCTTCCATTTGACACAGTAGAAAAGGGTAAGAGGAGATGGCAGGCCAGGCTGTCCTGCTTGCACTCCTGCAGAGTAACCACAAGATGGTGCCTTCTAATTTCTCAGAGGGAAATGTAATTGCTACTTTTTAATAGCATTTATGTCACAATGTTCACCTATTTCTTCTTAATTGCAGCCTTTCTAAAGATTGCTAGAGGCTTGTATCCTTTCCTATTGTTTATGGTGCAAACATGTGATTATGTCATCTGCTTGGAAACATGTTATTAAGCAGACCTTTTTTTTTTATCTAACCAATGTTGACAATAAATGCTCAGTCATTTGCATTTTATAATTGCTTTTGCTGGTGAATGACCTGCTCCCTGATTTTAACAGGCACTCAGAGGGCAGTGAATAAGCAATATTAGAAACAGAAGCCATTTAAAACAATTACTATGGCCTTTATTTTAAAAACTGATGTGCTTCAATGTGTTTCAGGCTCATGCCCATCTCGTACATTTAGCTTTGTACAGCTCATGCTATTATCATAAAGGCCAGGCAAAACACTGACCTTGAACACCATTAATATTCAGCATCATATATTGATGATTCTCCTTTTCAGAATTTATTGACCTTTCCTTCAGTTTTGTTTGGGTTTTGGCTTTGGGGGTTCTTTTTTAAACCTTCTCTGGGATTATTTGCATTTTGAATACACTTTCAGGCAGCGGTTAGATATTAAGTGTCAGATGTGTGACAGGAACCATGGATGCACTGCTGAAAACATCAGACTCAAATCCACAGTGTTGCTGAAGGCAGTGTTAACAACATATAGAACAATGACTGTTGCCACCCCTGCGAATGGTTGTGCATATCCTGGTCATGGTTTCTTTGCAGAAGGTGATGTTGGCTTGAGAAGTTATTTTGAAGCTTGGTTTTATTAATACAGTGGACCCACACCCTTCCCAAGAGGCAAGGAAGGACCAAGGGCTGCTGGGCTGACAAAGCTATTTTGCTGTAACCAGATAAATTTGACACCGTGTCCTGTGTTTCTCTCAGGCACAGTTTAACTGTCCTTGGTTTGCTCACAGGAACTTAGTGTAAACTCACAGGAGTTTATTTTACCAAGGTCACTCTGCAATCTGCTTGCACCATAAGTTTCGTTCATTATGTCTTAAACTGCTTCTGTTTGTAGAATTGAGGTGAGCAAAGAGAATACATGCAACTTGTCCTGTAAGGAATGGTCTTACAGGAAGAACCTAAACACTACCAAACTATGATGGATCCTTCTTTTACCACCAGGATATGTGGAAAGCCAGTATTTCCACCTTTGTTTTAATAGTTACTGTAACTGTTAGTGCAAAACAAAATCACCACAATCATTTCATGTGGATAATGAAACCATTTTTACTATCCTTTCATTCTTTACCAGACGTTTGCTGAGTCTGGCTTTCTTTCCAAATGTTACTCAATCACTTTTCACTAAAGTCTTTTCAATCACTTTCTCAAAAAGTTATGTGAGTGCTGAAGTTCAGAGACTATTCCTAATAGTTTAATATCAAAAGCCTTTGAACATTTGTGACAGTAATTTAGAATAGTTTTGGAACAACCCCAAAGTAAATCCCAGCCTAGAGAGGGTTTTTTTTTTTCACCTTTCCAGGGGGAGGCAAGTTCAAAAGCTTTGACAGTTGAAAAGCCTGTTCCTCAGGCTACATGAAATGAAAGAATGGGAGCATTCTCACATAATTAAAGTAAAAGCTTTGGAGTCAGTAATTTTTGCACAAGGTTCAGCCAGTGATATACTCTGTGTTGTCACGTCACATTTTGTAGTGGAGTAGCCCCAGAATTTTTAGCGTTGGCCAAGGCAGCAGTAGCTATCACGGCTGGTAAAAGGAGATGTTTTTCAAACTTTAGCACATTACATTCTGCAGACAGGCAGCCTGAGAAATGGAAACTTCTATCATCCTCTACTCCCTTGAGCATTGTATGTGGATGTATAGACACGGATGGCTGATTTGTGTAAGTGAACAAGCCAACTTGAAGTCGAGGTATTAAACACCCTCTTGGAAATCACCTAAGTACACACTGGAGAAGGGTTTTGCAATGGAAGGAACAGTTAAGAGAAAAACAAGAAACGGGAAGAAAAACCCACGTCCTGTCTTGAAACCAAAATCAAATGCACAAATTCCATGACCTTTTAAAAGAAAACATGTGTGAAAAGATCATAGAATGGTAGGGATTGGAAGGGACCTTTAGAGCTCATCTAGTCCAACCCCCCAGCAGAAGCAGCTTCACCTAGATCAGGTCACACAGGAACGTGTCCAGTTGGGTCTTGAAGAGCTCCAAGGAAGGAGCCTCCACACCCTCCCTGGGCAGCCTGGGCCAGGGCTCCCTCACTGAAACTGTAAAACAGATTTTTCTTATATTTAAGTGGAACTTTTTGTTTTCCATAAAAATGGAAAAAGTGGAAAAGGGCAATTTGACTGGCTGTGACATTTTAAAAGCCATTTACAAAACAATAAAACATTAAAAACATCTCTATTTTGATTTTTGGTTGCAGCTTAGTCAACATCTATTTGGCAATGGACCTTGCTTCTGAGCTGTTTTTAATATCTTAGTTTTATCACTCAAGAAACAAAACCCACGAGATCAGAAATTGATGTAAAACTGACCCTTGCACAAGCACAAACGTTGGAACCCGATTTCACAGGCTCACTATTGCTCCACGGATGTTCAGTAACAGATGAGGGCTTAACTAACAGCTCTGAGTTAGGGAACATTTTCTGTTTGATGAGAATTTAAAATGCTCTACAATTCATTGGGAAAGCCTTACCTGTTGTTAATTTGATAGCAAGTGTAGTTCACTTTCCTCATCAGTAGGAAGAAGAATCATCCACATGATACGATCAATGACTCCTCTGAAAAAAAATGTAAAGGAAAAACAATGTAGACCATAGATAATTAATGCCTTTCTAAGATTTTTTTCATTGTTTCCCACTCAATAGTATTTTAACATGTAATGCACAGACTTATTCTAATATATAAGGGTTACTTATTCTAATCTATAAAGGTTAACCTTTGCATTTTGAATTAACCAGCTATAGTATAGCTAACTGTAGTAGCAAGCATGATTTAGTTAATCTGATTTAGATTACTTTGACTTCTGTACAAGCCACTAAAGTAACAACAAGCCCTTCCAGATGCCTTTTAGCTTGGGAAAATATCCTAGACTGCCAGATGAAGCCATGTCACTCTAGAGAAATGGCTGCTAACCATTTTGGTGTGATGTAGTGCAAGGTGATTATAAGAGTTAGCGTTCCCACAGCAGCAGAAACCATGGGCATTAAATTAATACTAATAGTCTCTCTCTGTTCAATATGCTTTGAGGCCATGCCAAATTTTATATTGAGTTTAGCCTGTGACAGTGAACTATAAAACCAGCACATGATTTCACAGGGAACAGCATACAGTGGATTTGGGCTCAGCACAGCTTTAAAAAGTCAGCTTAGCTACAGCTGAACTCAGGTAAGAAAGGTTGTGTTTGTTTTCTAAAGATGTGTCTGTCAGATCAACTTGATTTTCAAATTCAATTGTTACATACAGTATTTTAATCCAGATACTCCAAAGGATTAAGTACATATCATCCCTTCCTTTCACCATGACTGAAGATCAGCAAACCTGACCTTCCTTGGACGAGCAGACACTGAATTTAGATCTAGGATCAAAAATGATTTCACAGGTGAATAAATTTTCACATTCAGTAGCTTAGAGTGCAAGATCTCAGGTGGCTGATTTCAGTGTAATCAGAATCATCTCTCCTGAAAGGCAAAGAAGCACTCTGCACAGCTGTGGCTGCAACATACAGAACCATTGAAACGTTGCACTGGATGTAATTCTAAACAGGACAGGCAGTACCATGTATTCTGTTTTTATCTGCTCAGTGAAAGCTACGTGTCCAAAGTAATACAAATTACTACCAGCACATTTTAAACACTTATCAGTCATTTGTAGCCATTGTCCAGGGACATAACTGCTGTAATATGTTCCAGAAGAAGACCTGGACTGGTGTGGCAAGCTTCACACCAGTGGAAATGGTTGTCACTGACTTAAACACAAGTGACAAACAGCACTTTTCACCACTGAATACCCAGAACCAAGCTTAGGAATCTGGAGAAATCTGAGACTGTAAGCCTCGTTCACAAGAGGTGGAGCTGCATAAGGATGGAAGATATCTTGTGAATGCTTCCCTTGTCCAACATAACATCATCTCCCCGGGACTAAGCTGCCATCATAATCCCTATCAGCCAGGTACTGGAAGTGCAAAGTGACTGCACTGTCCTGGTCTGACCAGAGAGTAGGACTGTGCATCATCTGCGTGTCGATGGCACCACAGCCCAAATTATTTCATTATCTCCTCAGTGGCCTCATATACATGTTGAAAGGAGAGATGACAGGATGAAACCTTGTGGAATCCTACATGAGAGAGAGCCCTCGGGGCTGATGAGCAATTGCCCTATGCCATCCTCTGGGATTTCTCTGAGAGGAAAGAGTGGAACCACACAAGTGCAATCCCATCTGCCCCAGCCTAGGTCCACAGGTGAGTCAGAAAAAAACATCATGGTCAGTGCGATGGCCAGAAAGGCTGCTGGCAGAACTAAACAAAGCCACCTTTGCAAAAACCTTCTGCACCGATAGGAGTACCCTGTCAGCTACAGGAACTAGTGCAGCTGTCACGATGCACTTAGACTGGAAAACAGGTTAAATGGTTTCGGAAGACTTTAAGTGGGCTCAGAGTGGCTTTAGAATCATAGAATGGTAGGGTTGGAAGGGACCTTTAGGGATCATCTAGTCCAGCCCTCCTGGAGAAGCAGGTCTCTGTCATCTGGTAGAATGCATTTTGTTTTATCAGGAAACAAATTTTAGAATTGGAGAGGGTCTGAATTGTTCCTTTGGACACCAACTGATAATTTATTTAAGGCAAGATGGAAACGGCCTTTAATGAGATCCTGTAAGTCATCAAAGTTCATTGCCTAACTCTAAAACGCAGTGAACACTGCAGAGCCTGTGGAAGATTATTTCAGTGCTGTTTTGTTACAGGAAAGGTCAGTCCCATCAGATTCTTGTTGACCCTGTTCACTAAATAGCTAGAAAAGTCCTCAAAACAATTAGTGTTCAATCCAGTAACAGGGTAAAGCATCTCATGCTTCATCAAGCTGTCTGAAATGACTCTACCGGTCTTGATCTTGACTCTGCAGATCAGAGAATCATAGAATGGTAGGGCTGGAAGGGACCTTTAGAGATCATCCAGTCCAACCCCCCAGCAGAAGCAGGTTCACCTAGATCAGGTCACATAGGAACAGGTTCAGGTGGATTTTGAAGACCTCCAGGGAAGGAGCCTCCACACCCTCCCTGGGCAGCCTGGGCCAGGGCTCCCTCAGCTCACTCTGAAATGGTTTTTTCTTATGTTTCAATGGGAC
Organism: Urocolius indicus; assembly: GCA_013401255.1. Taxonomy (NCBI): domain Eukaryota; kingdom Metazoa; phylum Chordata; class Aves; order Coliiformes; family Coliidae; genus Urocolius; species Urocolius indicus. The sequence goes on from WBNH01001287.1 coordinate 315,073, forward strand.
TGTTTGTGTTCCAGCTTCATCCCATCACCCCTTGTCCTGTTGCTAGATACCATAGAATAAAGGGATGTCCCAGCCTCCCGACACCCACCATTTAGATATTTATATGGTGAAAGCAAAGCTTAATTTACGGAATTACAAATTTCATTTTGCTTGATATTATTGTGTTTATTTTAGTAGGGGAAGAAAACCTCCCATGCATTTGAGCCTGAAAATAGCTTCCTAAAATGGCTGCTCGTTCTGCTTCTACCAAAATAAAAGGCAACAACTGCTAAATCTGAAATTGAGAATATATTGATGGTGCATGTTCATCTAACTGACCTGGGTCTAGTCTGAAGTATATATTTGCGTGATACTTGCTATGGATTGAAAGTGTACTACATCAGAACAGTGTGTGGCAAAACATTTCTGATGTAACCACAGAGATATGTAGAGATATATGTACACATATACAGGTGCAACTTTGGATCAGCAGTTATGTCTAAGACTGGGTACATAACCAAGCAAACCTCATCATAAATAACCTTCTTGTGAAATGTTAATGTTCCAACTGCATTGAAATGTGAGTTCTCCTTTTCTGAGGTTATTTTCCCTTCATTAATTGTTCATCTCTCTGTGGTCCCGAGTTAACATTTTGCTAGGATTCGTGTTTCTGTCCAGGGGGTTTAAGATTGACAGATTTTTCACATTCACACTCCAAATCCCTAGAGGAGTGGCACATGGAAGCAGAAACCGACTAGGAAGGAGGATCAGGGTAGGGCTGTGTATTCATTTTCAGCCAACTTTAAGAAGATGAAACCCAGTTTGATTGATATATCCCACTAGATGCTGGAATGCTGACCCACGGCATGACAAGATGATACAGGATTACTGCTGTTACTGCCTGAAGAAAATTAAAGAAGTCTTCAAACAATATCTGACACACAGGGCTGGATATAATGAACTTCTAACTAAATCTTATGGTTTTTTACTGAACGGTGACAGCCAACTTCATATGGACTACAGCAAAGAGGGGGGAAATTGTAACACAGAAAGCAATTGGAGATGCTTGTCTTTAAAACACAGTGAATATTACTCACTTGAATCACAATGTTAAGAGTGGTGTAGGCAAGCCATTCCTCTCTTCCTATTGCTCTTTTTAGGTTGTTAAAAGCAAAACCCACGGTGATCATAATTCACCATCTCATAATCCTGTGTCTAACAACCACTACCAAGATTTCTAAAGATCTTTCAAGCAACATAATGAAAAGAGTTTAAATAATTTCTGCTTTCCCTGTGAACAGAAATGAGCAAAGAAACGTGTTTGTTTCACAGGGAAGTCAAGCACAAGCTGTCTAAATAGGTTGTAAACAGCTGTAGCATTTTGCACAACCATCACCTTGATTTTACGTGACTTGTGAGATGTCAGCAGTGGCAACAAAAAAAAAAAAAAACAGAAAGAGGTATAAATCACTTCTTTACTCCTCTTTAAGGAGGTGAGCTTTTTCAAGATTGTTTTGTGCTAAAGGCTAAGAACTACAGATCTGATTAAATTTTTCTGGTGGATGTTTGTAGTCTGCACTCAGAATCGCAGCTTTTGAGGTGTTTTTTTTTTCCCCTTAATGTTTTATAGTGATTTTCTGCAAGAAAACTGTTGTGCTTAACTGCACTTATTGTTTAGAGAACTGTATGCCTGCCTTCAAGTCTTCCACTATTCGATTATGTCTGAGATGACTTGGAGGCTGCATTTACTTTCTGGTAACATTTAAGAAGACAACTTACAATTTTGTAAGGGTTAGTGAGAAATCAATACTAACTGATGTTCTCGTGCCATGCCTGCAGTGCTGGAGGTAAGTCGGGGGCAAAAGGTTATTTTCTTTGAATTAAGCAGAGGCTCTTGTAATACATACTAAAAGTGCTCAGTTTCATGATGGACAAGAGTTTTGAAATACAGCCTCTAACTTTGGAAACCTTTCGCCGTTTTTTTCCTTTGCAATTCGAAGGGGCAATTGAATTCAGGATCCAGACATTGAATTATAGGTTTGAAAATCACATCTGAAAATATAATTTATCCATCACCAAAAAAAAAAAAAAAAAGAAAAAGAAAAGTATGTGACAGGAGGTGCTGCTTTTTTTTTCATAGCTTTTCATTCCAAAAGTTGTATCCTAACGGTGAAAGAACAGAAAGTCTAACTGTACAGAAAACCCAGATTGCACACAGATTGGAATTGAAATGAAGCAAGAAAAGAATCTCTAGTGGAAAAAAAACCCAAAAAAAGAGGTCAAACATAAAGTAATACTTTGGGAACATGACTTTGCATTATGTAGTTCTTGGTTAAGAACCCAAATAAGAATAAGGGTGCAGGTGGTGAACTTTGACATAACCTTGAATGAATCTTTTTAATTCTTTCTTAATACTTTACTAGTTTAATGAGTGACATTTGGAAGAGAAGAAAAAGGACCATTTCTCTTATTCAGTGCTCAGTTACCAAAACAACGTTCCTGTCTGGAAGCTTATCCTGATTATTGTTTCCAGACATTTTAGATTTGAAACAACACAGCACACAAAAAACCCACGAAGCACTGAAATGATATTTTTAAGTGCCAGGTATAAGTTTTCACGAACTGACTTTAAAAACAAACAATAATTTGAAAGCACAGAATGGAAGGATTTTCTAGAGGACTACCTTAGAATTGTATGAACTGTCTTTTTTAAGCCTTTCAGTCTTGCCAACTTTTCTCATTTAATGGCTTTTCAGATCCAGGTAAATTTCTCTGATAAAACGTGTTGGCAGCTTTCTCGATGTCTCATTTTGAGGGTGTTTCAGTATGTTGGCATCAAGTGCATGTATCTTCCTTCTTACCTCTTGGCTATTGATTTTCTACTGATATTACCTAAAAATGTGTACACTTTGGTAAGTGCAGAACTTTGCAAAACCTGTTGGTGGACTGATGCATCTTGAAAAGGATTCACTCTGTTTTGGCAACAACTCTTAGATACCTTGGCAAAAAAAAAAAGACCAGGGAACAATCTTGCAAGTGTCAATTGCTAATGTACCATTTTTAAATTCAGAAGGATTTTACTCCTCAGAATCAGAGAATCATAGAATGGTGGGGTTGGAAGGGACCTCTAGAGACCATCTAGTCCCACTCCCTTGCAGAAGCAGGTTCACCTAGATCAGGTCACATCTTCAGTTAGATCCTTGATTCCTGAGGTGGGAGTTATTTAATAGGTGGAAGCGGTATACTGCTGAGAGTTGCAGCATTTACTTCTTGGTGCATCCCCCTTGGAATTCCTGAGTTAGGTTCCCTGCATAATGAGAGTGCCAGCATCCACCACCAAGCCTTAGCAATTCAGCCTCTTAAGTCATTAGGGGATATTAAATTAAGTTTTGCCTCTTTGAATTATTTCAGGGTTAATTCCAGATTCATAATCGTAATTAATGATGCTGGTGTTAAGCAACAGTACTTTGTTTAAAAAACAATAAAGGGAAAGTCCTAGACGGCTGAATATTTTCTTTCAAAGTACAGATGGGTAAGAAGACACAGCTTTCTTCACGATGCTACTCAGAGATACCTTATGCATGAAGGTCTGACGTATTACACCTCAGACCACTCAGTTAGAGATTTCATTCACAGAAGGAAAGCCCTAAATGCTGTTTTGGATGTCAACCCTGTGCCCTGGAACATTTTTAAAAGGGCTTGGTGATGAGCTTCCATTGCAGAAGTCACTCCAGCCAGACGTGGCAATGAGAAATGACAAACTTTGTCTTGAATTTTGGCCTCTGAAGGACTTGTGCTTGGCTTTGTAAGAGAAGGACAGACCTTTTTGTCCTTTGGTTTCACAACTTCATATTTTCTTAATTGGACATGGCTAAACCATCTATCATAACTTGAGTAGATGGCATTCTTCTATTTCAAACTCAGCAGGAGAAAGGAATGTTTGTAAGAAAGCCTTTCACAGCCAGAATAAGACTGCCCTCTTCTTCCCACCTGCCTATTCCCTTATTACTGAAAGGATTAGGGAAGATGGTATTTGTTCAGGGTTTAGAGGATACAGGTTCAGTTCTAACCCATCACTGGGACAACTGACGTTTGCACTCTTTTGCACTAAACAAAATTTCATGTAAAAGTACCGAAGTCATCACTGAAATGAGAACTTCTGCTGAAGCCTTTCCTCTGCCACTGTGTTATCTAATCCCTAATCGACAGAACAACCCACATTCTCCCTCTCTCCTTTTATCCCACTCTGCCTCTGTTAGCTGCTTCTGTGCAAAAGAGAATAGGATCAGTAGGTGGAAACTGCAAGTATTTTTACCCTGTAATGCCTGCAGGTTATGGCTCTTTGCTGAGCCACTGAAGTTTAACCCTCCTCTGGCAGAAGACACTATTGAATTGACACTCTCAAATGTGTGTCACGTTCAGCTCTAATGTCCCAGCTAATGAATGGCTGCACTGAAGACAGCTGCAATGCCTTCCATGTGTGCTTCTTTAGCTTCCTTTTTTCAGGAACTTGATTTGTTAGGACTCTCCAGAGACTGAACTCATGACCTCACACATGGAGACCTTGACTGTGAATTCTGATGAGATCCAGCACCAATATGTTTATGAGGATTTCTAGTGACTATTGCCAAATGACTAACCTATGGAGTTTAATATGGAGGACTGAGTGCCTTACTGCTCACAGCACCTTCAGCCTTGGAGGCTGGAACCTGAATACAAATTTTAGTTTAAATCTAGGCTTCCAAAGAACTAAGCAGAGTGAGGTGCTAAAATGTGTTCTTCATCTAATCTCTAAACTCCAGGTTTGTACGAATAATGAAGATGTAACAGTTAACAAATCAAGCAGAGTTCTTGATCTGGGAGGTAAATGAAACAATTATATCTTGGCTGGTATTCTACCACTAGTCACACAAAACCAAACAATGATCAAGTGATATTTACAGTCTCCTGGACTGGAGATTAGTTATTAAGAATGCAAAGTGCAAAGGGACAGATTATACCTCAGATTTGCTTTGGGTGAGGGCAGTTGTCAGAGGCCTGCCACAGCATTTCAGGCTCTGGGATTTAGTTAACACATTTGTCCATTAGCTGGAAAACATTTAAGTGGAAGTGTATGATTAAGTGGTTAATTCACATACCTCAAAATGGACATTCCAGTTTGTTTGCTTCCATGTTGCATCCATACTCCAGCTCTCACGCTGAGGAGAGTCTGACTGCTCAGCAGTTAAGAATTCAGCCAGACTGGGGGAATAAGAGAGATTTTATTTTACTTTTCAAATTTCTTGCACTTAAAAATGAAAAGTTGGCTTGGAGGATCTAGCTTTTTGCCAAAACACGTTAGGGGTTTTTTTTCTGATAATATGCTCTTCATAAAAGCCAATTAAATTGGCTGGTTTTTAAGATACATACTTTATAAATGATAGCAGTGGAAGAAGTGGTTAGATACAGAATATGCTAAAAGTCATAGAATGGTAGGGTTGGAAGGGACCTTTAGAGATCATCTAGTCCAACCCCCCTGCAAAAGCAGCTTCACCTAGATCACGTTGCACAGGAACGTGTCCAGGTGAGTCTTGAAGACCTCCAAGGAAGGAGCCTCCACACCCTCCCTGGGCACCCTGGGCCAGGGCTCCCTCACCTGAAACACTGAAATGTGCAAAGATATTTTACTAACTTCTTAATAGACGTTTTACATTCAGCCACTATCCTGTAACAGAACTTCTGTGAACAGGACATCTGTTTGGAATACTCCTATGCATCATATGTATTCAGGGTCAGTAGTTTCCAGATCAATAATTGTAGAGACAAAGTGGGTTTTTTCTCTGAATAATCCCAGTTTGATAATTCATTTTAATTCTCACGTGATGCACATTTAAAAAGACAACAATTTGTTCCAAGCTGCAGCTTGAAACGAAGGAAACTTACAGGACTGTCAAGGCTGTCCCAACAGAGTGAATCTACTTCTAGACATTGCAGCTAGGCATTTCTCACTGGTGTCTTTTTGTTTTTCTTCTTCCTCTATTTCCCCTCTGTAGAGGTCCTTCTGTAGTGCCATGGTAGAGGAGCTAAGGATGTCTCTGAAGTGTCAGCGTCGATTAAAACATAAGCCCCAGGCCCCCGTTATTGTGAAAACAGAAGAAGTCATCAACATGCACACGTTTAACGACAGGAGGTTGCCGGGTAAAGAAACCATGGCCTAGAGCTGGGAAGCCAAATACCCCAAGCACAAACTGGCGTCTGTTTCTTTTTTGTTTCCAAACAACCTTGCGAGAATGTTTCCTGTGGAAATATGCAACCTGTGCAAACTAAAATGAGTTACCTCATGCCGCTGTGTCTATGAACTAGAGACTCTGTGATCTCAAGCAGTTGCAATGGCCAGACTCGAATCACAAGCATCACGGATCAACCGAGTCCCGTGGGGGTTACACCGTCCGTCATGGGTTTCCAACCATTCCGAATGAATGTTCCATGTGAGTTTGTGTGGCTGGTTTCAAATGCAGTCTCAGTGAGAAACTACAGGTTCCTTTTGAAGTTCAACGGTTGCCAGGAGATGGAGAACGAACAGACGAGATGATACTCATCACGGAAGGAGTCTTAGGAAAAGTAAGGTCTCAGAGCTGTAGTGGAACAAGAAACCATATGTTCTTCTGAACTTCCAAGCGTTGAAGAGTTGGTAACTGCTGGTAGGCAGAAACTACCATCTGGACAGGCAACAGGAGCTTCCTGGATGGGAGAAACGTTAAAGCGAAGAAACATGAACCCCATGAGTAGATGGATATATATGAGGATGCTCACCTGCTCTTTGGACTGTCTGTGTCACTGAACTAAGTAAATAAATAACAATGAAAAAACAAAAAAAGAGTAAAGTAACATAAATTTACCCAGGTCGGGACTTTGATCTAAAAGAAACAACAACAAAACAACCCGTATTTTTGACCCACTTTTTAGCCGAATGAAAGTTTCCTTAGTACAAAGGAATGTATCTTATGACCTTTAGATATAAACAATTCCTTTTCTTTCTTTAAGAGGGGGGAGGGAGGGGTGGGAAGCAGCATATTTCACACCTAGAAGGCCGATTTCACGTGAGCCTGAATGGGTTTTGAAACCCTCGTTCCTGCTACTAATTGAACTCGGAGGGAGCCTGTGCGGATTCTCGCTACTCTTGGAAGTGGGATGGGTCACCTAAAAGAAAAAGAGTCAAAAAGAGAAATGTGGAGAACTTTGTGGAGGACTGCATTTTTTTCAGTACAGTCACAGTACTCAAATGAACAAAATCCTTGAGCAGTTTTTTTTTGTTGTTGTTGTTGGAAAAGAAAAAAAAAAAAAGTTCAGGTTTCTTTGTGGAAATGCAAGATTTCTATGAAAATAGTTTTTGTATGGAAATTTTTGTAATACTTTTTATCAACAAAATAAGAACATGTGTTTCTGTCAGAGGGGAGGGGGGGGTGAGATGCCAAGCATGACCGGTAGTGCGTGTGCACCACCAACGTTTGGTGAAAAACTATTTTTATCCAAATAAAGAAAAAAAAAAAAAGGAATCTTAGAAGAGACATATTTTCAAGTTAGATAATATAAAATAAAAAAAACAAATAGGTGCACTACCACCATTGCTTACCATGTTACACCCCTGGGTTCCACTGGGCTGACTACATGCCGTCATCAACTGTCGTGTGTAAGTGGTAAAAGACACAGACCTCTCGACCACGTTGTGGTAACAGTTAAAAGTTCACTCAGATTGCTGTCGGAATCACAAAATTAAAAATGGAAAGGGGAAAAAAAAGAAAAGCATTAAAAATGATGTCAGTTTTAGTTGTTTTGGGTTTTTTTGCCGTGTGATTTGAGCAAGGTATGTACCATGTACTCTGTGTCAGTACTGGGACTTAGCCTCAGCTTAGCGCCCTATCCTGCTGATCCTTGTCGCTCAACATTGTGCACAGAGAGTTTAGTGGGCTTTCTGAGAGAAGCCTTTGTGATACAGTTTTGCAGGATCTGGCTCTCAGCTGCTTCCAAGCTAATGAATATATCCTGCCTGTGATGAGCTCCTGGACATAACGTTTTGAACTACTGCCCTAGAGATGATGAACCTTGCACCTCCGTTTGCTGTACCTTTCTTTGTAGTTCAATAAAAAAAATGTATAGAATGGGCTCTGTAGGAATGTCAACCAAAAAAAAAAAAAGGTTATGAAGATTGTTTTTATACGAGTAACAATTAATTTGACTAATTTAGAGGAAAAAAAAAACCCTTAAAATGATCACAGATAAACAGTCATTGGTGAGACCATTTGTTTACGGGGGGCTTAATTTAATCTTGTCATCATCATCTTTCCAGCACAGGAGTACAAGATATTCAAATTATAGCAATTATCTCGTGAAATCTAGGGAGAAGAGGGAGGTTTGTGTCTACTACCCAGTTCTCATAAATCTTCATAAAGACTGAGCTGGCCATTTCCATTGTGAACAGGGACTGAGAAAGCAAATTCACGTACGTTTGTGAGACTTTCATCCCCATTTATGTGATAACAGAGAACAGGTTATCTTTGTCTTGAAGGATCAACAAGAATCTTCAGCAAAGGTTCTGAAAAAATGAGTATACTTATGTAATACATATTTAAGGTTAAGTTAATTCTTTAAAATACAAAAGGGTGAGAAAAATTACTGTCATACAACACAATGAAAGTTCCTACTGATGATGGTTTGGAATGGAAAAAAATAAATTGGCTATTGCATTTGATTGATGATTTACAATAAAATTTGTAAAATCATGTAATAAAATGCTGTGTTCTATTCAAACAAACCTTTCTTTTCTCCATTAACGCTGTGGAAAGAAGCAGGATCCTATTGTGACCTTGATGCATGTGGCTAATTAAGAGGGGATTTTTTTTGTGAGCCAGAGTGACTGCAGAATATGCCCCAAATATTTTATTGGGTCAAAATTATGACAAAAATCCTAACACAGAAGTAGTGTGGCTTCATTAAGCGTTCAGTGAGAATTTCAGCCTTCTGTTATATATGCATAATATAACTGGAGATTTGTGTTGAAGATCAAGCCTGGAAATGCACAGCTCCATAGAGTCAGAGCAGAGAATGTTTTCTTTACAAAAGCCACACCATACAGTAACTCATACTGGTACTTTGCTGTGCATTAGCAATTACTTCTGTGTTCTTCACAGAAAATCAAGGTGTTTAAGGTAAAACGACTAACAAAGCCTTGAGTAGAAAACACTACTGGCAGTTTTGTAGGCCAAACAACCAACTCAGTGGTTCATTTTCCCTTCACAGTTGAGACAGAAATCTTCATTTCTGAAGTGGGTTTCCTCGTTTTGAAAGGTGTCTAAATGGCTTGACCCAAATTCCCCAACTCTCATGTGGCGTAAATTTCTGTAGAGTCATTAAAATCAATGGAACTACACCAGCTACAAATCAAGCGAGTGTTTGGTCCATGAAGGTTCCAAAGCTCTACCTAACTGCTGTATGTGCTTTCATATAATAGCTCGATTAGTCGATTGATTTTCCAGACCAGGATGATGGGTGCCCCTCTGACTGACCTTGATTGTCACTCTAGAGAAGAGTTTCAAAGCAATTATAACTCGGTTATCTGGTGCTACCCAGTGGATGACAATTGGAGGTAAAAACTGAGCAGGATTTTTCAACTTTTTTTTCTTTTACTGTATCTATTTCAAGGAAGACAGACATCTATAATCTTTAAGGATCTTCAAGACACACGATTTAGATCTTGTGGTTGCCTCAGCGTGATGATATAGCAATAAATAACTCTGTGGCTATTACAGAATAAGTGACAAACAAATAAAAAAATACCTTCAGCTTATTGATAAATGTCATTTGTGGACTGGTAGTGAAAATTCTGAGCCAAATAATGGATGAAATCAAGACATAGTTGGTACTTTACGGTAAATGAGAAGCTGGTGATTATAGACAGCAGCAGACCGGTTCATAGTATTATCCTGTTATATAAACACAACCATTTCTAGGTAGTATCTGGCAGGTTTTGTATGAGATAATAATTTCTGAAGATTCTATCTCAATTTTCAGTTGAAGTATTTGTTACAGGTTTGAAAGGATGTTCCCTTTCATGTTTCTATTACTTGAGCCTCTGTGCATCAATCCTTCCTGGTATGATCCATAGAGTTTTCAAAGAAAACCCCTTCAAATAATGCTGTTTAGTCCTGCTACGTCAATAGTTAATATTTCACAATGGAAAAGACATTGTTTAGTAAGAAAAAAAATCCAAAAGCCAAAATCCATCATAATCCAAAGCCTCAAACAGTATGATACTATTTGAGTAGAATAATAAATTGTAGTGGGACAAATGCCCTGATACTCTATCAAACCAAAACATTTGCAGGGAAAGGTGGTCATGAGCAGAGACAACATCACACAAAAAGGTAAAAGATCATGGTAGAATATATTTTTTGTATTCCTATAATATTATGGATACTGGAAGATATTTAAGGTACTTTGGACACAACTGCACTTAGTTTCCAAACACACTGAAGTCTACAAATACCTCAACAATCCCAAAATATTACAATTGACATCCTGACTACTTTGAAAGCAGTGTCAAAATGCTTCAGAGGAAGCAACGTTTTGTCCAACACGTCCCCCAATGTGCACTAATACAATACTAAACACCTCAGTCTTTTAAATGTGTCAGCATACTGACACAGTAATAAAGGCAAAATAAGATACCAGCCTGAATTTAGATGAAACTGTGCTTTTTGTCATACTTTCAAAGATGTGTTGGAAAAGAGAAGGTCTCCGAGGTTGACTCGTCTGACACTCAAGACCATTGCTTCACAACCTCAAGTATGTTGGTGTCCTTCCAGTCCTGCCTCTCTGCTTTCCCTACAAGCACCTCTGACACCTTCAAATTTATTTTCACACCCCTTTTCTTCTGCCTTTCCTACCAAATGTAGTTCTAATTAAAGTTACTCGAGCACCTCATCTCCCCATTTTGTATCCACGAAGATAAACACACTAGTTTTTCACATGACTGTAATCTAATTGTCCTTTTCATTTACTACCCTTCTCTGTCCCCTGCCTGTGTTATCTTCTCCTGTTGTACTTGCCTAGACTGTAAGCTCTTAGGGGGCAGGGAATCTGTCTTTGATTTGTTCTATGTAGCACCATGAAGTATGGAGCTATATAAATAATAAAAAAACAGTAGATCTTCTTAAATGATGTTTGAAGTGATAGTCATCTGATTGACTGCCAGTCTAGTAATATATTGGTTTAGCTCATTGCCTAAAATCTTATTCACTACAGCAATAGAATAACCAACAAATAAAAGTGATAAAGCCAACCCAAAGAAGCCATCACACTGACTCATCTCACTGGAAATTGCCCTAGATGGTTGGGGTATAGAAGCAGAGGTTATCGTGTTCATGTAGCTTCCATAAAGGTTTCAATATCACATCAGCTACCTTTAAAATGGAAATAAAAGAGGTTAACACATTAAAAGCAGGGTTATATGCAGGGTGAGTATTGTGAAAGAGAATTTCTAATGAGGCTAAGCTTGGAAAACCTGTGATTAAGCAATTTGTCAAGTCAAACACCAGGTATCATGATTTTCCACATCATATCTCCCCATTTAGATCAACAAGCCTCTCATTGGCAGCAATCTATGGCAATGTCCATTCTTTTATGGACATCATTCAACATTTTCTATCATAAGTAATTGTAATTTAAAGTAAAAAACTTAGTTCCTCTTGTTCCTGTGCAAGAACAGTACTTTTCCCTTCCTGCTGGAATGATGGAACTCAGGCAAGTTGAGAAAAATACCGACTCTAGACAAATGAAAGGAAACAACTGCTACAGTTGATCTCGAGGACAAACACATCTGCTTTCTCTTCTTCAATGAATGCTGCTAAGAGCCAAGAGAATCCCTTTATCTCCTCATGATGCAGAGTTTCTCCAGCTCCTCAGGAAATCTAGCATGAGCTAAAAATAATGGGAAAAATCTGAATTCCCTCCTTGCCATGACTGTAAGGGTTTTTTGCTTGGAAGGGAAGAAGATACTTAGTCCTACTCAGCTAAATAATTGCTTTAAAACATTGAAGACTGGTAAAGGCTTGAGGTGTTGTTAATGATTCTCGGCTTGCTACTATTCAGTATAGTATATTGGGTTCCTATTCTACTCAATTCCTTTATTACCTGTGTGACCCTTAGCTGGAGGCCGTACTCACTCTGTATGCCCCTGTTTTTCTTGCACTGGGGAACCCAGAACTGGACTCAGCATTGTAGACATATCTTTCCAGAAGGTGAACAAACACCTTCCTTAACTTGGCAATGGTCTTCCTAAGGCAATCAAGGCTTCTGTTGCTCTTCTTAAGCTGCAAGGGCATAGTGCAGGCTTAGGTTCAGTTTGTTCTCTACCAGAACCCCCAGATCCTTTTGTTCAAAGCTGCTCTCTAGTTGGCTGGCCCCCAGCTTGGACTAAGGTGTGGAGTTATTCTTCTCCAGGTGCTGGACTTGTCATTACCTCAATGTCACAAAATTCCCCTCAGCTCATATCTCCAGCCTGTTGACATCCCTCTGAATGGCAGCACAAAAACCTGCTTTATCAACCACTCCTCCTTTGTGTAAAGTCAACTTGCTGAGGATGTACTCTGTCCCATCGTGCAGGTCATTAACAAAGATGTCAAACAGTATGAAACCCAGGACTGGCCCTTTGGATGCATCATTAGTTACTGGTCTGTGGCTGGACTTTCTGCCATGGATTACAACCCTTTGACCATAGCAGCTGAGCTGCTCTTCAATCTACCTTACTGTTCACTGGCCTAGTCCATTCTCCATCAGTTTGTCTGTGAGGTTGTTAATGGGGGATAATGTTGAGAAGCTTGCTAAAGTAAACACCCACTGTTCTCTTATCCAGGAAGCCAGTCTTCTTATCATAGATGGCTATCAGGTTGTTCCCCTTTGCAAATCTGTGCTACTTCCAGTCACCTTCTTCCCCTTAATACTGTTTGGGAAGAGTTTCCAGGAGGATTTCCTCCATTACCTTCTCAGAGATGCAGATGAGGTTGATGGGCCTGTAGTTTTCCATATCCTCTTCATGAAGGTAGCAGGGACACGTGCTTTCACCCAGTCCTCAGGCATCTCTGAATACCACCAGCAGCTTTCAGAGATCATCAAGACTGACCTCACAATGACATCAATCAGCTCCCTCAGCCTTTGCAAGTGCATTTCATCAAGTTTCATCATCTTATATATATATATATATATATGTCCATGTAGTTTAAATGTTCTGTAACCTGATCCTTGTCCCCCAAGGCTAAGCCTTTCTCCAGACTTTACCATTGGTCTTATGGAGCTGGCTCTTCTGAAGGCCAGTCCTACCTATAGAGATCCATTATGATTCTACTATTTGCCCTGATTCTCTTCCCTCAGAATCCTGAAATCCATCACCTGCAGTCAATATGATCACACACTGATTCTTCCATGTTTTTAAATGTGAAATCCAGCAGAGAATCTCTCCTCCTACACTCATATCAGGAAGTTCTCATCAAAGCACTGTAGAAATCTCCTGGGCTGATTGTTCCCTGTTGTTATCTCTTAAACAGAGGAGGACTTGAACCATCCTGATAACTCTTGACGGTTTTGTGAATGTGTTGGGTTTGTATGGAGCCATTTCTGGTAATGGAGGAGGGGCTGAAGTGGTGGCTCATGTAAGGAATTGCTTGAGCCTTTCCCCAGCTCTAAGTCAGACTCACCTCTAGGGCTGAGCCAATTGGGCACATCTGCAATCACTTTTTAAGAAGTAACAGCCAGAAAAGGAGGGGTTAGAGGTGGTGGAAGGAGTGGGGTGAGAAAGAAGGGACCATGCAGACCACAAGGTCAGTGAGGGAGGAGAGGTGCAGGAACAAAAAATCCTCTGCATCCCATAGTGAGATGGCAGCTACCCCCCTGCAACCTGTGGAAGGCAATGATGGAGCTGAGATCTGAAGGCAGTTTATGGAAGGACTCCATTCCAGAGGAGGCCATGACTCTGAGAAGGCAGCATTGGAGTGGAATGTACCTGGAGCTGTGCTGGCTGCAGAGGAGACCTGCACTGAAGGAGTTTGTGAGGACCTGAAGCCTTGGGAAAGACTCACACTGGAGAAGTTCATTAAGGACTGTCTCGCGTGGGAGGAACCTTGTGTTGAAGCAGGGGAAGAATGTGAGGAGTCCTCCTCTGAGAAGGAAGGAGAGGCAGAGGCCATCTGAGGGACTGATCACATCCTCCATTCCTTGATCCCTGCTCTACAAAGCATGGGAGAGGTAGAGATATCAGGAACAGGAGCTGAGCCTGGGGAGGAGTGGTGAAGGGAAGAAGATCTTAAAGGGCTGAGTGTATCTTTCTCCTCATCCTACTCTGGTTTTGCTTTCTGTCTGTTCAGTTTCAGGTTGATGGTGGATCAAACTGATCCTGTTTTCTTTCCCAAGTTGAGTAGTTGAGTCTGTATTGCCTGGGACCCTAATTGATGACAGGAAGAGAAGTTCTTCCTGTCCTTGTCTCAGTCCCCAAGGCCCTTGGTTATCTTTCTTCTCTCACTTCACTGAGGCCTCCACCATCCTGTAGGTGGGAGCACGTGGAAGTGGAGAGATGTGAGTGAGCAGCTGTGTGGTGCTTGGTTGGTTGGGCTCAAATCACAACAGTCCTTTTTGGTGCCCAACCTGCAGTATGTTTTTCTGTGGAGCTGTTTCTGGTAACAGGGGAAGAGTTGCAATGCTTGTACCTGTAAAAAGTTGTTTAGCTCTAGTTGGACCTTCTTCCAGAGCTCAGATAATTGGGCATCTCTCTGATCACTTTTTGAGGAGAAGAAACTAGAAGAGGAGAGGCTGGAGATGGTGCACAAATCGACACACAGAACATGAAGCTTCTTCTAGTTGTTTGAAGACATTATCTACTCCCAGTTTGCAACATGCAAGGCAAGCTGTGAACTTTCCATCAGACCACAGATTGTAATTTCACCTTAATATTCAATGCTCTCACTCAATAGTAGCAAGAAACTCTGTTATATCTGAACAGTACCAAGAGAACCACAACTAAGTATCTATCCAGCTGTACTTTTAAATTAGTGACTTGTCTCATAAAACCAGATTAATCTCTGCAATATTCACATCCTTAGAGTAAGCAGCATGGTGACTGAAAGCAGCTGGTGCACTGCTGTGTTTCATAACCTCTCAGACCATTTAGTTGCTTTTGAAGCAGGGCAGCCATGTTTAGCATACCTTACTCCTAGGCATGTTTTCTCTTACTTCCCTCTTTTGGAGCTGACAAATGGCTTTCTGAAGATAATCAGGATAAGCAAATGTAGCTTAAGTTATTTAAAATCTCCTAGGTGGATCTAAAAATAACAAACAGGGCATGAAAAAAGTAAACATTGATAATCCATTGAAGAGCTGGCATTCATTACAACTCAGTGTATAGAGGCAGAAAAGATTGCCTGCTCCTGAGTGACAATGGTTATTCAGTTTCTCATTAGCAACCTTTAATCCTATGCCTAAACCTGTATCAATCTCTCTTGAAACTTGTCAGATAACCAGCAAGAGGCTGATATTTCATCATTTCATTCTCTTTCTTTGTCTTCTCAATAATTTAGATGACTCATAACTACAGTTGACTACACTTCTGTCTGCAGGTTTAATGACAAAAAACCTTGCAGCAGTGTGTCAGTTTCTTGAAAGACTTTCAGATAACTAAATCATGGATAATTTTTGGTTTAATTCTGAAGTAATTGCCCAGAAATACGGACTTATTTTTAAGTCCTCAAAGATGTAAGCGATGTCCTTGTGGGTTTTTTATAGAGACTGTCAAAACAGCTTGTGGATTGGATTTGCTCATGTAAATATATATGTGTCTCCATCTGTTGGAGATGCAGATATTTCATGTTCCTCAATGCCTGTAAACACAATATTTCCTTTAACTTCCCTCATAACAGTTTTATTTAGTATCCATTTTCAGTGGGGAGTCTTCACCACAGTGTTTGATTTCCTAACAGGCATTAGTATTTCCATCCTCATAATGGCCTCAAAGAGCAATGCTTTACAATTTACAGCATGGGAGACATGACACAATGAAAAGGGGGTTACCTAAACTTAAATAGAAGGTCTGTGTCTGCAGTCTCCTAAACCCTCACTTCATGTGGGTGGATTGTGGTAACACATCCACTTGAATGCAGCATAAATCTGGCTCCTGCCAAAAGGAGAAACTCTGTTCTTTCTCCACTTTGCAGAGTTTTAACCACATTCATAGAATTCTAGACTTTTAGGGTTGGATGGGACCTTTACAGATCATCTAGTCCAACCCTCCCTGCAGAAGCAGGTTCACCTAGATCAGGTCACACAGGAGCACGTTGCTGTCATCAGATAAGAAGGCTCTCTGCTCCTGCAGAAAAATAACTGTAGATGAGAAAGAGGGAAGATGAGTTTCCAGCTTCTGTGAAGCCTGAAGTGAAATATGTATTACCACAACCAGCTGCTGTAGGAAATAACAGCAATCTAGTCTCATCTTCTGTAAAAAAATCTCTTTCCCCTCCCCCCACCAAGTTGAGACAGAAGTACCACAACAGCACATTTCTGCAGTTGAAGGCAACTGAAAAATGATGATGACTTCTATTCTTTCTAATACTAATTTATTAATTGGAAGCCTGGCCTTGGCATCACAGACTGAGGTTTGGATGCCAGACAGCCCTCCTAGGCACAGCTGTTTTGGGAAAGGGGTCCTGCAGCAGGTGATTCCCCCCGCCCCCCCCCCCAGCCTGGATGGGTATCAGGTACCCAAGACAGTCCTAGCTCTCAGCTCCTTTTAATGGAAGGACTCGGCTCTCTCTCTGACTTGTTTGCAGCTGCAGTGCTGCAAATGGAGGGAGGAGACTGCAGCAGAACATGGTGAAACCCACTGCAAATGCTTGTGTTTGAGGCAGAGAAAGATGCTGAAAACCTCATCACTTTGGAATGGCTTTGAATCAGAATTGTCCTGCTCTGGACCGTAATAGCTACCATTAGCTATTAATAATCTAATTCCTATTTTGTGTAGTGAAACAGGGATATCTACGAGTATAAAAATATAAACATTTCTGGGGAAAAGAAAAAAAAAAAGAAAGGCTCTACAGTGCCCCTCAAAAGTGTGTTGAGGCTCAGTTTTTCAGATAATGTGTTATTTCTATTGTTGTCATTTTCTCTTTCCTTTTCCCTGATATTTATGCTTCTTCCTTTATCACTCTAAGACAGAACTATGGAGCTGTGGAACGCTTACATTTATTCAATACATGTTCCTCCTTGGTATCTTCAAGACTGTAATCCAGTCTCACTCTGGGACAGAAATTCAGCAATACTTATTTTTCTTCAGTACAGATGAGGTGCCTTGTTTTTGAGCTTGTACTGTTTCCCTGCCATTACTCTCTTAGCTGGAGGAACACTTCTATATGTTAATACAGATAGCCCACGTTTTTTTCAGAAGCTACATCTCAAAGCACAAAAATACTACTTTTTCCAGAAAGACAGAAAAAGTCACGTCTCATTCCTGTAAGAAAGAGACAAAGTAGTGACACCTTCTGCAACAGAAACATAAAGTGAAAGTCATTTTGCAGATGTCTTGATGAGAAGGTGGGAGTGTTACTCTGTGATTCAGCTTCTGTGAGCAGAAAAACAAATCCAATAGTAACCAGATGTATCAACTGTGGTCACAAGTGACTCTATTCAGTGATATGGAGGATTCTCCAGGAAAAACACAGTCAAGCCAAAACAATTCTTATACTGTAGACATGTCAGACCCTGAGTAATGTTGTGTTCACTCCACCCAAACTTGTCTGATGGTATGATCAACCATGGAGTTTCTCATTACACACATGCTGATGTTGGTCCAGTTTACACCAAAGTCTGATTTGATCCCTTATGGTCTCAAGGCTCCTGTTTCATAAACCAAGCTCTTTGCTAAACAGAGTTTGTCAGCAGTCAAGATTCAAAAGCATGATCCTTCACCTGATGAGCATCCCCATCTCCTCAAAGAATATTATTTCCTTTCCAGCCCTGCTGTAGGTATTCTAGAGGGGAAAGAAGAGTTCTCTTGTCTCTTTTTACAAAGCTCTAGATAGAGCACAAGCTAGAAGACAGCCTGCAGATGCTCTGGTATAAGCTCTGCCTTTGGAAAACGAGCCAAAGCTGTCTGACTGCCAGAGCACAGGACATTTCCACTACAGATGCAACCAAAGCTTCTGCCCAGCTATGAGCTTCTAAGGGAAGGACCTGAAAGTGCATTTGGATCTTCAAGCTGTTTCTTATTAGTTCCCTAGTTAGGAAGCATACAGGAGCTTCACCTTAGAATGGAAACAAAATGGAAGATTGAGGTTACTGAGATTATGTGACCTATAGAAACATACACACAGCAGATGGGCTATACTCCAGTCACTTTTTCCTCCTTCTCTTCTTTTTACCTACTCTTTTTTTGTTTAACCCCAGGAGAACCAGTGATCCCAGTATAATTCTGTATGGTCTGCTGTTGTCTGTATTGATGTCTGTTGGCAAGCTGCATTTTTGTCACTGGTAGCTTTTCCTCTTCAGCCTGGGCTGCTTGTGCTTCCTCTGCCGTGAAGAACATTACATTCACGGAACATTTACTTGGGACTGTGAGGAGAGATTTGCATGGCTGCTGTACAGGGAGACAGTTAGGAAAATGAGAGTGAAAAAGAAGACTCGGTGTCTAATAATCTGTCTGCATTCATTTTGTTAGCTCACTTCTGTGTAAGTATTGTCTGGGGAAAGTAATAAGTGAGAAAACACACCATCAAGGGATTTCCTGCAGGAGGGGTTATTATATGATCAAAGGCCCATTAGTGAATAGAACTGCCTTGGTGTTATTTTCATACTTACTCTCTAAAATTCTGCACATTTTAGTGGCAGGGCAATCAAAGCACTGAACTGCATCTGGTATTTTTATAGGAGTCTGACTCACACCTACACATTAAAATATGGAGCCTTACATTTTTGTTTGGCTCAGCAAGGTAGGAACATATATAATGGATCCTCACTTGTAAGAAACTCAGCTGCTGACTATATTGTCTTCTTAATCAGTGGTCCTGAGGATCTTTTCAGATGTTGACTGAAGAGTTGATCTCAAAGAGTGGAGAGAGCTAATGTGGGCTACAAGACTGCAACATGGTGAGCTCTGGTTTAGCTTGGATCACAGTGAATTTACACTGCTCTTTGTGAGAGAATTACCACTGAAAGCCTTTAAACCCTTACTTGAATGATTTGTACAGCACTTAAAGACCTAATCTTGACCCTCATTACACACATGTAAAAGACCAAAGATCAGGAAGGGTCTTTTCTACAGGTTATCCAAAACAAAGAATATTTCTTAACCCTATTTTTAGCCTTTTGTTGTAACTGTAGACAATCCTAACAAGAGTCTTAAGACAGACAACTTTTGCTTCCATTTTTAGCCTTTAAAATGTATCCTGGTTTAAGCTCAGGCAGTAACAAAGAATCACTCAGCAGCTCATTCACCCCCTCCACTTCTTGTAGGATTATGAATGCCCCACTGAAAGGAAGGGGAAAAGATAACCAAGGGCCTTATTGATTGAGACAAGGACGGGGAGGGCTTGCTCAACAATTATAGTTCCAGGCAAAACAAACTTAACTTATGGAGGTAAAAAAAGATCAGTTCAGTCTACTACCAACTAGAAACAGAACTGACAGAAAACAATACCAGAGCAGCATGAGGACAAAAATATACTCAGCCATTTAAGATCTCTTTCTCCTTACCCCTCCCTTTTTCCCAGACTTAGCTCACTGCTCCTGATAGCTCTACCTCTTCACTGCTCACATTCTTCCCCTGCTGTAAGTTCAGGGTCCCTTCACTTGGGAGACAGTTCTTAACAAACCTCTCCAGGGTGTGTCCTTCACAGCTCTTCACAAACTCCTCCAGAATGGGCCTCCTCTGCAGCCACCACGACTCCTGGCACATTCTGCTCCAACGCTGCCTTCTCACAGAGTCACAGCCTCTCTGGTGTGAAGTCCTTAATGAGCTGCCCTCCAAATTCAGCTCCACTATTGCCCTCCACAGGTTGCAGGGGAATAGCCTGCTGCCTCACTGTGGGAAGGTAGCAGGTGGGTCTCTGCTTCAGCATACCTCCTTCCTTACTGACCTTGGGATCTGCATGGCCCCTTCTTTCTAACTTCTCCTTAACAAGCGATCACAGATGTGCCCAATTGGCTCAGCCCTACAGGTGGATCCAATTTAGATCTGGGAAGAGGTTTAACCAACTTCTTTCATGAGACACCCCTGCAAGCCTTTCCCAGTAATCAGAGATGGCTCCACAGAAATCCAACACAACAACATTATACTCTTGGGAAGACAATGTTTTACATAACATACTCTTGGTATTTTGTAAGTATAAATCATCCATGGTTGACCTCATCCACATTTTCAGTTCTCTGAAATACTTCTGACATATTCCTTTCAAAAAGTGAGGGTTGGCAATTATGTCTGTGATGCTTGTTCTGAGAAGACAGGGTTTTTTCTTCTATGAAGCTTGCATGGTTCCAAAGACAACACGCAAAGACACATGAAAATGTGGCACTACAGCTGCAGAACAGATTCCTTTTATTGGGGATTGATGCTGCACAGTAACACAGACAGTTGCCAAATGCAGCTAGACTCCAGTGAAGAGTATTTTAGGAGAATTAGGAAATTCAGCATCTAGATCTATAAGAATACAAGGCAAAGGAACAGAAGAAAATGACTGCAGTATGGTCTCTGCTAATTGGCTTTGTATTGGTTTGTAAGCTTCTAGAAGAAGCCCCATACAGCAGTGTCTGTGTGTCATGAATGCACGGCTGACTGGATTCTGAACTTAGTCTTGCTCTTCTTACCTCTTCTTCCAGACCAGAGAGAGTTATCTCACTCTTTTATATGGAGCAGTTTATTGCTCCCTCTACAAACCAGCTACTGTAAGCAGCACACAGGAGTCTTGTGTTCTCTTTGCTTCATTGCGAAAGGATGAGTAAAAGGAGGACAAAATGGGACAGTGGCAGTATAATCTTAATCACCTCCCTGACAAATGTAACTAACAAAAGCTGAGGAAACATGAAACAAATGAGTTGTGTTCAAATTTCAAGCTGAGGCAAAATAATTATTTAATTTCCCTGATTTTGTCAGTCTTAAGTGTTCTTTCATGTGAACACAAGAGAACAAATGGCTTAACTTTGCTGATCTTTTAGTCCACTTGGAATGTGCAAGCTGAGCTTTGTAAAAAACCCAGCAGGGAAGAGACCCTGTCAAAGGAGACTGTTAGAAGTGAAGAGTCTTGGGCTGAGAAACTGGATTTACAGAGTCTGATATCAAAGATTGCAGTTATAGCAGTGAATCAACCCACAAGCAGTTTACCAGGGAGAGATGAGCTAAGTGTCTCAGATTATCAGAGCTTTAAAAATATCCTTTAGACTATGGAAACTCTGTCAACATTCCAGCAACCTAAATATAAATTATACTGGTGAAGGTGTAAATTGGAAATGAAATTGACAACAGTGATTTAAAGAGTTCTGGGATTCAATATTTATGTTGTTTGCAGAACCCAAACCCCTGCTAGGCCTTTTAGAGGATATATAACAGACATGACATTTCTTCCCTACCACATCCTCCTTTCCTTTTTCCTTACCTATCATTGTCACAAAAAGCCTTAGATAAGGAAGACGTGACAGAACTTGCCAAGTTCTTTATGTCTATCTTGATATTCTAATGCCTGTTCCAGCCTGTGTAAAAGTATTGTTGGAAGAATAATTAAACAGTCAGAGCAAGACACCAGCTTGCTAAAAGGTTTTATTTACCTTTGTGTGCAGCACACAAACTCAAGTGTGTTTAGACCCCAGGTATTTGCAGGAGCCATTTTCTAATTATTCCATTTACATTCAATTATACCTTTTGTGGACTTCACTGAAACAATTACCATAACCAAGAGAACAGCCTTTTAGGTAGCTACACAAAAAACATGTTATTATCATTCACTGCTAACAGAGGCAAGCTGAGAAAACCGCAACAAAAATACCAGCAACCTGCTCTCCTGACTTTGATTGTGGAAGTAGTGTTTAAAGACTCCCTTGTGTGAAAGTTATTTGCTGGCAAAGTTCCAGATCCTAAGGAAAGTAAGGGACTACATGACATAGCTTAATGGTTTAATTTGGATAATCTGAACAATCAGGCAGACACACACACACACAGACTAACCTGGGACAGTGCCATGAGATAGGCTGGGTTCTTGTAGGACTTCTGTTTCTTTGATACCATGAAACCAGTCAGTGACTTTACATGATATACATACCCTGCAGACAACAAAGAAAAGCCTCTAAAACTTCAGTCTGGTTGATTATGCGATGCAATGTATTAAACAAGAAATAGCAAGGGTGTGACACACAACATGAAACCTTCTTTGTTCCAATTTCCCTTCGCTTGGAAATAAAAGCAGGCAGGCTGCCTCAATAGCATACAACACAATGAGTGTGGCAGTCTGCTGTTCTAAGATACATCCTCTGTGAGGATGAATAAGTGCTGATGTTTACAGACTGCTGACAGTGACCGTATCATAAGCTCCCACCTCTTTTCTGCTTGTGCTTCTGTAGGTTTTCTATGCAGGCTTGCGGCACTAACCTACCAGCCACTCTGACTTTCCCTGTTTCATCATACAAATATGACAAGGTAAATAAAAAATGTTACTATTTGAGCATCTGATGAGTTGTAAGAAACAGTGAAAAATGTTTTCATCTGTTAAACACAGGGAACTGCTGGAGAGAGGCCAGCACAGGGCCACCAAGATGATCAGGGGACTGGAGCATCTTTCATACGAGGAAAGGCTGCAGGACCTGGGGCTGTTTAGTCTGGAGAAGAGGAGACTGAGGGGGAATCTCATTAATATTGAGAAATATCTAAAAGGTGGNGTTATCCATGTCCTATTCATCTGGACAATATTTTTTAACAGTGTGGCTTTGATTTCAATGTCTGGCTTGAGGTTTGAGGCACCTAACTTAACCCAGGATTTCGGGTACCAACATCTTGAAAGGCAATTCTAACTGCTTACCTCCAAGCATCATCAGTTTCAAAAAGGCTTCATAGTTCCAGATTCTACTTTTCTTTCAGCCTCTTTTTTTTTAAAATCTTACTTAAATACAGTGACTGAATTGTACACCAGTACATCAGTATCTACCCTCCAGATATTTGATGGAAAAGAAGGGTTGTGTTGTAATGTAAAGGAGGATTTAGAGGGAGGAAGGCAAATGTGAGAAGAAAGAAAACTCTGCAAACCTAAAAAGAGGGAGCCCATAGCGCAAGGTAAGGAAATGTGAACAGACTGGAAGGTATGGAAAGAGGGGAAAGGAGAATGAAAAAGACAAAGCAGAGGTTAGAGATATGGAAGGTAACAAGCAAGTCTAATGTGCCAGAAGGGGCTATTTCCTTGCACCAGAGAAGATTCTTTTCAGATGGGAGATGAGGAGGAAACAACCACCTGAATATAACAGCTTTGAGGATTAAGGCTTGCTGGAATTTCTGTTCCTCTGTAGCATCACTTGTTGTTGCAATAGTAATTGCTATCAATTTGTGATAGTAGTTGTAATGGTTGTGTTGTTACCAGAGACTCATATTCTAAGTGTGTATTAAATATATAGAATATATAAAATGATGTTACCTCCTTCTCATCAAAATCTGTTCAACACACCTGCTTTGACACACAAACAAATAAATCCCAGATGGAACGTCAGGACAGTGCTTGTTGATCTCACTGTTCACATGGAACTTCTCAGATATTTCATCTTTGGGAAGAGAAACAAGTCATTTTAAATACTTCTGGAAACGTCACTCTTTGTTCTTTTCCTTCTTATCCTGATGAACTTGACTAACAACTCGATACCCTGTGACACCTCTGGTGGGCTTTCAAATCTGTTGTAGTCAGAAATCATACTTTAAGGTTCTCTATAGTAAGCTATTGTTCACTCTAGAAATAGCCTGCCTGTCTGAAAACCTGACATAAAGACTCTGCAACTTATTACTTAAGGATTATATCCAAGTGTTCTGCTTAGTAAATATTCCTGTTTAAGTCACTTAACGCCCTTCTGTCTAAGTTGCATCAGCAGTGACTTCGGTTGTTTTTAAATCACAATACATTTTTAGCTTCTATCTGAGCTACTCTCGAAGGAGTTTTTCAATTTCTTCTCCAAATAATAAAACACTGGATCAAAAATTTACCTCTGGGTCATCTTTATTACTTCTCTGTGTTTCAGGAGTTGCTTGAGTGCTTACTGAACTGATATATCTTTCAACTAGGAAAGCTTCATCAGTTTTCATCACAGTGTCCCCGCTGCTGTTAAGTTTCCTCTACAGGAAATGCTTTTATAAACCCCTCTCCATGGCTCATTCTATTTGTAAGGATCTCTTAATGACAATTTCTCATATATGCATAGGTGGATGCAGATAACTAACAGTGAAGATGACTCTTGGAGCTGACTGAAGAGAGGTTTTTGTGATGATTTTTTTTCAGGACTAGACTTCTGTTGCTTTTATCTCTTAATTCTAACTTGCTGTCAGTCCTCTTAGATGACAGCAACTATGAGTTGCTGTTCCAGCACAAAACATCCTCTTTGTTCCCAGCTCATTTTATTAGACATATTTTACACAGAAATAAAAAAGCCAAACATCTGTAACAGCAACGCAAAGGTAAGACTGTAGTATGTGAAGTATCATGTATTCATGTGCAATACCTGAAGAGCTATGTGAATTAACAACTTATTTGTAACAACTAGTGGTTTATAACTTGACAGACCTCCAGCAAACTGCTCTGGTTCATTTTTGTGACTAAACCTTTCTGAAACTGTTACATTAATTAAATCAGCTTTGAGACTATTCGATTTGAGAAGAGCTTGTGATAAGGCAAAATGAAATTACTTTTATGTTTTGATGACAGCTGCTACGAGCACCATGAAGCCTGTCAACAAAGCAGGAGGAATTTCATTGCTTAATATAGCCAAAGATTTCTACCTGGACATAGTTATAGCCACACTGTTGTTGTTTAACATTAGAATGCCTCTGACTGGAATCAGGAATTGTGTTAGGGCAAATGTGAAATGTCCATGTGCTGTTTTATAAGGGATTTCAGTTACTTCACTAGTTTAGATGTTTAACAAAAAATAGGAGATTGTTTTAAAAGTGAAATGGTAGAATCATAAAATCAATCATTTCCGTTGGAAAAGACTTTTAAGATCACCAAGGCCAACCACTAAACTAACACTGTTAATCCCACGAGTAACCCATGTCCCTCAGCACCTCTTACATAAGTATTTTAAATATCTCCAGGGATGCTGACTCCAGCACCTCCCTGTGCAGCCTGTTCCAGTGTTTAACAACCCTCTCAGAGAAAATTTTTCTGGACACAGGACTCCAGATGAGGCCTCAGAAGGGCAGAGTAGAGGGGGAGCAGAACCTCCCTTGACCTGCTGCCCACACTCTTCTTGATGCCTCCAGGCTGCCATTGGCCTTCTTGCCCACGAAGGCACATTGCTGGCTCATGGTCAGTTTATTATCACCCAGCACTCCCAGGTCTCTCTGCAGAGCTGCTCTCCAGCAGGTCACCCCCAGCCTGTGATGGTGCAGGGGGTTGTTCCTCCCCAGCTGCAGGACTCTGCCCTTGTCCTTGTTGAACCTCAGGAGGTTCCTCTGTGCTCAACTCTCCAGCCAGTCGAGATCCCACTGACTGGCAGCACAGCCTCTGGGGAATCAGCCAGTGCTCCCAGTTTGGTGCCAGCAGAGAACTTGCTGAGTTTCCCTCTGTCCCCTCATCCAGGTGGTTGATGAAGATGTTGAACCAGACTGGCCCCAGAACCCATCCCTGTGGAACTCCACTGGCCACAGGCCTCCAACTCAATCACCACCCTCTGGGCTCTGTCATTCAGCAGCTCTCCATCCCCCTCACTGTCCACTCATCCAAGCCACACTGCCTGAGCTTTCTGATGAAGATGTTATGAGAGACAGTGTTAAAAGCCTTGCTTTCATGGGGAGCTGTGGCCCAAGTGCAGGACTTGGCATTTGACCTTTTTAAACATCACACTCATGGCCCTCAGTTCATGGCTCCAGCCTGTCCAGGTCCCTCTGAAGAGCTTTCCTGCCCTCAAGCAGATCTGTACACCCACTCAGTTTGGTGTTAACAGTGAACTTACTGAGGGTGCACTTGAGTTCCTGATCTAGATCATTGATAAATATGTTAAACAGAACAGGACCCAACACTGAGCCCTGAGGAACACCACTGGTGATTGGCCAACAACTAGTACAGAAGAGAAATTTCACTTCTTCGCCCAGTCTCTGGTCTTGACATTTTGTACTATTGTGTGAAATGCTTCTCTTATACAAACCAAAGAACAGCTTTGGAAGTAGTGGAATCTGTCAAGTAGAGGGAACAGAGCCTCTAAAGCCTGTTGAAAAAGGATTGTCTTGTCCTTGCTTCTTTCTTCCCATTTTCATGACAAATAACTGTAAACTCTGAATAATTTTTGATTTCTGTTCAGGTAAAACCAAGTAAAAGCTAGTTTGTAGAAGCAACTTGTTGCTGAGTTGGCACTTCCAAGGCTCAAGCCTCTAACAGGCATATTAATAATATATTAGAGCACTTACAAGCAAGATTTTATCCCATTTGGGAAGGCGGGCAAACAGCTGTCTCTGCAGCCGATGCTGTTGCTGCTTCTAAGTTGGAGAGGCTTTTATCCAAGATGGTTGGCTCAGTTGCCTTTTCAGTTGAGTGCATCTTTTCCATAACCCTCAGACTTTCTGCCAGCTCACACGCTTCATCATGTAAATGTTCCACAAATAGAGTCCACCCAACCTCCACCATTATTACTGTTGTTTAGTGATGAATGGTATTTGGGTTATATCTGTACAGCAGTTTTATTGCTTGTTTTCTGCTACAATGAAGCTTGAAACTTTGTAAAAAAAAATCATAGAATCATTGAATTATAGAACAATCTCTTTTGGAAGAGACCACAAGAGATCATCTCATTCCAACCTTTATTAAAAAAAAAAACCCTCAGATTAAGCTCTGAAGGTTGGAAAGTGACTATACAGCAGGCAAAATAATTCTGTAGTAAGATGTCTTGTCTCAGGTCTCCTTGGAAGTCATATTTTAAAAAATAATTAAGCTTAAGCCATAATAATTTTTAATTGAAATTTATCCTTGCTGTGCAAATGGGAAATACACAAAAAAAACTTACTTGGATTAGCTTGATGGGATCATTTCACATAAAGATCATAGAATCACAGAATGGTAGGGGTTGGGACCTTTAGAGATCATCCAGTCCAACCTCCCTGCAGAAGCAGGTTCACCTAGATCAGGTCACACAGGAACGTGTCCAGGTGGGTCTTGAAGACCTGCAAGGAAGGAGCCTCCACACCCTCCCTGGGCAGCCTGGGCCAGGGCTCCCTCACCTCAACAGTGAAATAGGTTTTTTTATACTTCAGTGGAACTTTTTGTGTTGCATCTTCATCCCATCACCCCTTGTCCTGTTTCTAGATACCACTGAAAGAAGGGATGTCCCAACCTCCTGACACCCACCCTTTATAGACCTGTAGATATTAATGAGATCCCCTCTCAGTATTCTCTTTAGGTTGGAGAACAAATGCTTAAGCAATGTCAACTCTATTTCTAAGGCAGATTCTTCACATCCTTCCTAGATTAGACATTTGAATTACTGCATAGCCACTTCACCAATTCTGTCTGTCTCAAACTATAATGTTGGAAATCTAAAATATAACACGTTACAACTCTGGGGAATATACCTGACATGTTACTAACGTCACTGGAAATAAATTTGGTGCTGAAAAGTAAGATTCCCTGTTCCTTGCCTTAGGCTTACTCTACATCATTAAGATAGTGCACTACGAAATTTTTGGTTATTGCAAAATATAATCATTTCAGTCCCATTTTTTTTTCTCTCCTGATCCTTAAAGCAAAGAGCTGGTGGGCACAATAATCTGTTTTTGTAGCTGAATAACCTTCATTTCTATCAAAAGAGGCCTTTGGGCATTTTAACAAAGACATCATTAAATCACATAAATGACTTATCCACCAAAGTTGTTATCCTAGACTTACATTCAAGAACTAGAGTTCTAATTGTGAGAACCATAACAGTTTCACTCTGTACTGTCAGTTAGCACTTTCTCTATACACCATAATAGCAAATTCCACTTCCTCAGCTTTTATTAAAGACCTTTAAGGCAATTTTCTGCAACAGGTCCTCAATAATCTCATGACATGGCCCTTCAGGAGCTGAGAGCAATGAAAATGTTGTCAAGATGGAAAACCTGTAGATTAACTAACAAAGCACTGCCAACAGCCATACCGAGACCCCATATATTACAAACACATACAAAAAGTGATATCAAACTCACAGAGGTCAAAGACTTATAAATTTCCTTGAGTCATTATGTTACTAGGGTTAATATAGCTAGGTAATCTAGAAGTACTCTAGGCACTGGGCTTGTACAGGTGCAGCTATGAAAAAGTCATTTACCCACCACCTTGTATTGCTGCAATGTCCTTAAGGGCTTAGAATAGAAAGCATCTCTGATGCTTGTGTAACAGCATTTAGTAAATGCTATTTAAATGGTTGCTACTGTGTGTTGCCATGGTTACATTTAAAAGGTGCCTGTATTTGATCCCTGTGTTGTGGAAATTTATTTTGCAGTAATTTCAAACATAAATCACAGAATCACAGAACCTTAAGGGTTGGAAGGGACCTGGAAAGATCATCTAAATGTTGGATACTTTGGAAACAAAACTTTTCAAGTGAAGATTTTGTTGTCACTGTTTTGGAACATATTTCTGTAAGCACCAAGGTTTGCAAACTTTGCAAAGTTTTCTTTGTTTTAAATAGAAATACCTGCAGATCAGAATAATCTGGGGGTTTCTGTAACCTATAAAGTATTCTTGCTATGTTCCCTCTTTCGTGAAAAACCTGCACATATTAAACATCCACGTGAAATCTGTGAATACCAGATTAGCTAAACAATATTCCCAAGTTTTTCAGCTCAGTTTTCAGTAGGTACATTTTAATGTTCTTTAGGTGCACTGTGTGTTTCCTTTTAACACATCTATATGGCTAATCTTTTCTATGTTTTAAAAGAGATCATTGAATGGAGATTTTCATAGAATCATAGAATCAGAGCATGGTAGGGGTTGGAAGGAACCTTCAGAGATCATCCAGTCCAACCCCCCTGCAGAAGCAGGAATGTGTCTAGGTGGGTTTGAACACCTCTTGAGAAGGAGCCTCCAGACCCTCCCTGGGTAGCCTCGGCCAGGGCTCCCTCACCTCAACAGTAAAACAGTTTTTCCTTATTTTTAAATAGAACTGTTTGTGTTCTAGCATCAAGAGCTTTGTTGGTGTGTTTCTGGGCAGACTGAATATGTAAGATTTAAGTTGCTTATCATATCTAATTCCCACCAACAGGCTCCCTTTAAAAACAAACAAACAAAAAAGGACCTGAAAAGTACCAAAACCTTACCCATAAATAATGCACTTACTCTCAGTTTAATTATCTTATTCACAATGATGACGTAGTAGGTTATTTCAGAATGCCCAATGTCTGTAAACCTGAGTCCTTACAGCAAGTCATTGTGCAGTTAGCAATTTTGGTTTGATATTTGATTATTGTTGGAAGTAATTTTTCTGTCTGTTTGGATTTGTGCATTTTCCCCCTGCATACAATGTCCTAATGACTTCACGTACATCTGACTCAAAAGAACTAATATAATTTAGCGAGGAAAGCTATGCTTACTCTCAAAAGAAGGTGTGGAAATTCAGGTTTTCTCCAGTGAATATCTCTGCTTATGCAGACGACATTTTCTGGGCATTGTGATAGAGAAAAAGCTTTCATTTTGATCCCATTTATACGTGTCATTGACTTCGGTAAATGAAAAGTGTCAAATGAGTTTGAAATTTTGTGTTTGATTCAGTATATTCAAAACTTGTCTGTTCTGTAGCCAAGCTGACTGATTTGTGTTGTACTACTCAGCAAGTGGCTTGAGAGTAACAGTATGTATTTCATCATATGGCTTTTTGGTTAATTGTTGGAGGCCAAACTGTTGGGAGTTGTGTACTGATGATTACAGAGAACAACAAAAAATAAACTGGTAGTGGAAACTTTGCAGAATGATGAAAATCATTGAAAATATTGGAAAAACTTGCTAGGAAAAAAAGTGTAGCTATTTTTGGGGGGTGAGGGGGGTATTTTATGATGAAGGAAATCATTACCTGCTTTTCCTGATGAACTCTTTTATGCGAGCAGCAGGTAGCCCAAACCTCTGGACTGCATGAATTAAAAAGAGCTTATGGCAATACCGATTTTATTAAAAAGAAAAACAGGAATAAAGCACTATCTGTATGAACAGTTTCCCATTTCACTTGTTTGCTTTTGAAAGGAACTCTTTAATTCATTATTTCATACCTTCAAAGGAAATCAGATTAAAGAACATTTGAAAACTAGGACCTTGGCTCCTGGAGCTTTTTCCAAAGTTCATTTTCATTAGTGGAAGAACTCTTGTCAACTTCTTCCAAAAATACAAGATATATTTAATCGTTTTCACTCAATGAGATCATCTCTATTCCAGTTTCAGAACATTTCCAGTTAAGAAAGGAGCTGCAACTCAATCCCATAACTTCCTGAACTCAGTCTCTCCTCATACACAAGTCATATCTAAGGCTTGTTTTTTTTTAATTAATATTTGTTAATGTTTTAACATTATTTGTCAATGTTTGTTTAAGGGTTTTAGGAACTTAACTTTCCTGTTCAGACACAAAGCCACTGCTTTGTTCCAGGATCTCATTAGCTCAACTATCCTACTTTACAGATAAGACAGTGACAAACAGGGAAGTGAAATGACTTGCCAAGAGCCGCCTGAGCAGGCACCAAGCTACTCTGTAACAAAGCTAGATATAGACATCTAGTCGTGCTTGGAGGGACTCCTATTCTTTCCCACCAAGTGTTGTCTATGCACTGCTCTGTATTCTCCCATTTATGCTATTTTTCCCAAACTCTTGAATTGTAATGACATTATCTATTTGTCATGACAAATATTCCTTTGCTACGTTTCTAAGTTTCGGAGGTTATTCTGTCTCTTTTCCTTTGGAACAGCATTATGATATCTCTGTCACAATCAGAATGAAAACTTCCTTCCATTTTAACTGGGTTAACTAAATATAGGCTCCCTATACTGCAGCAAAGTTTCACAATGGACATATACTTTTTCATTTCCAAACGACTTATCCCTTACTTTATAATGATTTAAACCTCAAGGGACAGCCTTCATTACTTCTCCTGCCTTCATTACTTCATCTCCCCCGATCCAGGTCTTCTTTGCACTGTAAATAGATATCTGGAATAATTTGTTTCACATCTCTTTTTTAATAGATGTGATGGCTAACAATGAAATTAACAATGAACTTTTATTTGTTGTCCCTTTGCCAAAGGGTTAAGTGTTATAAGTGAAAAGACATTATTCTTTTTCATAGGAACAATATTGAATATAGAAATAGGAAGGAAAGTATTGAGCTACGAAAGAACTTTCTCTATAAATTAAAATCCATAAAGTTTTACTTGGCTTTTTGTTCAGTTGTCATGGGTTTGTGTGGAAGTGCATTTTGCCTGATAACAGAGGGAGGGGGCAGTGCTGCTCCCATAAACAGTTCATGAATCTCCAACAGGTTTGAACCTACCTCTGGCCCAGTCAGGTCAGTCTGGTGCCTCTGCCATCACTATTAAAAATGCTGATTTGTAGTGTGTTGAGGAAGGGGGAAGAGTAGGGCAAGATGGAGATGACCACGTGGACCCCACAGGCAGAGGAGGAAAGGTGGAGAACCCCTGCAGCCTGTAGTGAGAACGCAGCTGTGCCCCTGTGACCCATGGAAGGCAATGGAGGGACTGAGAGTCACCAGCAGCTGCAGGAGGATCCTGTGCCAAAGGTGGTGAATGTTTCTGACCGTTGTTGCGGACCCCATACCAGAGAGAGGAGAGGACTTGCAGCCCTTGCTATGAAGGACCGTGAGGGACCCCTCACTGAAGCAGGGAGACCCAGCCAGGAGCCGCCTGCCCTGAGGAGAGACAAGTGGCAGGAGCCATGGGGAAAGAGCTGACAGAAACCCACATACCCTGCCTCACTGAGCAGTTCAGGGGGGAGGAGGTAAAGACACTGGGATCAGGGTCCTGAGCCCAGGAAAGGGAGCGGGGTGAGGGGACGGGGATCTTAAAAGGCTGGCTGCACTTTCATCATTCGCCCTACTCTGTATTGTTTGGGGTTGGATATTTCTGCTTGTTATGTTTTCGGTTGGTGGCAGATTAAATTAAGTTTCATTTTCTTTCCCAAGTTGAGTAACCTTGCCTGTTATGCCCAGGACTATAAGAGGCGAGTGAGCCCTCCCCATCCTTAGGGAGTTCAAAGGCCCTCGATATTTCTCCTTGTCCTGTCGGGAGGTGGACGAGTGAGTGGATGGCTGCTTGTGGCTTTTTATTCCTGGCTGGGTCTGAACCAGGACATCAGTGAACGATGATCTTGACAAATAGAAATCCACCATATTCTAGTACCTCTCACTAAGGTGCTGAATTTGGTCTGTGTTTCCCTAAACCTGCACACTGGAGAGGACCATAAGTCTTGGTGAAAAGGCAACAGGGAGAGTACATAGGGAAAAGTCAGTTGTGTCTCCTCACTACATTATGTCAATCAATTCAAATGTAGGTGTGAATAAAATTCTTTTCTACAAAAGAAGGTAACAGAGGTTACATCTGCCCTGAAGTTGGATGGAAAACAGATAGGAAATTGTAAGAATGTCAGAATTCAGTGTTTAGCACTTCATGGAGCAGCAGAATGGGGTTGTTTTTTTTTTCCAGTGCAGAGGGTAATCTGGTTTTCCTGTTCATAATTACCTAATTACACCTGATTTTGCATGTAAGATTTTCTCTTTCATGATTGTTTTTTCCAGGAGAACTTGTGATGGAGTCTCCTTCCTTGGAGGACTTCCCAACCTGCCTGGACATGTTCCTGTGTGACCTGATCTAGGTGAACCTGCTTCTGCAGGGGGTTGTTGGACTAGATGATCTCTAAAGGTCCCTTCCAACCCTACCATTCTGTCATATGATTCTATGAAGTAAACAGACCTGATATATATACACTTATATATCAGGAGAACTGATATGTAGACAAGTGAACAGAAAGTAATGCTTTTCTATGCTGAAATAGCAAGAAATGTAAGCCAAAGAGACAGCTTGTCTGTCTTGTGAAGCACTTGTGAAGTCTATAACCCCTGTTCTTCCAGTAATCTTAACATTCTACCCAACACAGCGAAGAAAAACTGAATTCTGTAAAAAAAAATGAAAGAAAATCAATTTTCTTAAAGCAGAATAAAACCTTTTAAAATATTCTGGCCAAGTAAACTATTATAGATAAGATATGAAGAACCTTATCAAATTACTGAGTTGAAACATATTATTAAATGATATATAGACTTCTAAGGCTAAAGTTGATTAAGGCCATTTCATCCATTAAATTATTTTCTCATATTAATAGGATTTTTTTTTTTAATGAGCAGTTAAATTACTTGCTTTTGTCATTATTGGTAATTATAGTCCTGAAGAGTTTTTCATTTAATAATATTGAGATAAAGCAGTTCATTAGTTCACATAAAGTTAGCATCCAATAATGTGTCCCATTGAGCAAGCCACAGTTCTCATCCTTATAAATGGTATTTCTAGGGAAAACTCTGAGAGATTTATTCTTGTAAAAGTTTCAGGACAAGTCAGTTTTTGTACTTTAAGGTCAGTATGCAGAACAAAAAAAACTCTGTTCTAATAGAAAACACAAAAATCCAGCTTTACAGTGATTTTTCTTGTTGTTCATTTCTTTACAAATGTTTTAAATAAAGGTTTGCCTCTGTGTCTTTTATTAGTTCTCTGAAATGTTATGAAATTAATAGGAAAATGATAAAACATTGCATTTATTTTCTATCAAACAGGCTGCTGGAACTTGCAACACTTCGACCATATTCTGCTTCTCATTTTCAGTTGCTCTTTTCCACAGCCATTTTAACGTCTAGAGAGGGAGTAATTGTGAAGCTTGCTTTTAAATACAGGGCAGGTAAATGATGACTTTGTCTACTCTCTGGAGAATAAACTAATCCAAAAGTTTATTCCTGTTTGCTCATCTAGTAACAACGAAATAGCATATACAATTTCAAGTACAGCCTGTGTGACTCTCCTAGTGCCCTTCTGGTGCCCTTCTCACAAACATTACAAACCAAGCCATTTCCATTTCACAGCATATATGAGACAATGATGAATTATAACAGAAGTATCTTTTAGTTTCACCAGTTCCTTAGCATTTTCTATATGTAATATGAAACATTAAGAATTATGTTCATTTTAAAATAAGCTGAGAATTTAAACTTACACCAAAGACTATCCTCCTGGATGTGAAAGGCAGAAAGGACCATTATGATTACTTTTCTTATCTGTGTAATATAACCACAGAATACCATCAGTTCTTGCTCCATAACTAGTTGATAAATAGAAGTATACCTGTGAAAAAAAGAGAAGACACTGATCTTGATTCAGTCTTGCTGAATATGGTGTCATCATCACTACAGCTAACTCGTATGTTGTGACTGCACAGAGATAGACAAGAGATATGTCAAATACAAGCAAGGAGACATCCAATATAGTGGAACTCCTCATGTTCTTCAATCTGGTCTTCTTGCTCTGTCTTCATCCCTGCAACTGATTCCACCACCTCTCAGCAAAAGGGAAGGATGTCAGCTGTCAAGATTTATGGTTTAAGATAATTTTTCCAGATGGTGCACAGTAAGTGGAACAAAAATTCTTGCAGTACAGCTGAATAGCTAAATGGTAGAACCATACAGACACACCGAAGTGGCTCCAAAGGAGCAAGTTTCAGAACTAGTACAGCCAGAGTGATAATCATGATAAATTAGCTGCATTCGAGTTTGGCTGCTTCTTCTAGAACCAATCGTGTCATGATATTACAGTTCAGGATGAAGAACTTCCCACAAATAAGAGTAATCACAGAAAGCTGGAAGATACAACAGACTGTGACTACTCCATTTGTATGGTTCTTTGGGTTTGTACTTTTAAGGTATGCTCTCTGGTTTTAGATTGTTTCTTTCTTTTCTTGTTTAGGTCTGAAAAAATAAGTTGGATTCGTAGATGTTGTACAATGCTAAAATTAACTTTACTGTTTTCCCTGCTTTTCTCATGGAAAAGTTGAATTTACTATTTCTTTGTCTCCTGAAGTAAATCAGTTAGGTTTACAGAAATAGACATGCCCTTTCTGTTTGAGAAACTTGCAATTTCCTATTGTTTATTTAAAACCTGAGAAAACCTAGTAGCTTCAGTTTGAGGGATATAAATGTGTGTTTTAAAGTAGCATGAAGCAGAAAAAAAATTATCTTTCAAATGAGATTTCCCATATTCCTCACCTCCTGTCATTTTAAAGACACTGTGCTGAACTTTTGAATTGCTCAGCTGGCACTATTGCATGCAAAAGTAGCTGGCAGTGCAGACAAAATATATGACACAAAACAACTATCCCACTTCTCTGAGCAGACCAAAAAAGGAAGCAGTAGGCAGGTGGAACATTTCAAAGGAATGATAATTCAGAAAGCTGGAAATTGCTTTAGTCAAGCAGATTGACCAAGTTCTGTATAGAAAGATTTTTCCAAAAGAAGTTTCATGAAATGAGAGGAATAAAGATTCCAGAAGCTCTTAGCGATCTGTTCAGGCTGGGCTGCTGAGGAATTGTGTTGGCAATGTGACAGGAAACTAATCAAGTTCATTTGCATTTTGAAAGATATTTAGATCTCAGAGAGTGAGCAAATTGTCATGATGATCTACGTTGTTGAAAAAAATCTGACCAGTTCTGCTTAGGGGGTATTTTCTCAGCCATCACTCTCAGGCAGTTCACCTGTAAAAGAAGATTACTTTACCATCTTACTTCTTTAGATTTTTAAAGCTGAAGTTTTTCCAGGTTGATATGCTTTTTAATATTTGAGAATGTTGTTCCTAGCTGAAAAAGAAATCCAAACTCAAACAGCTCCAAAATAAACAAAGAATTAAATGCAGAAGCTGAAGTACTGTGTAGCTGTTCTGCTTTAAAACAAGAAAGAAAAATAACTACTTTCCCTTTTTCATTCTGTCCAGCTTTTGAATGTGGCAGCTGAGGAATTTCTCAATTGTTCAAATGCTACTCAAATTTTCACTGAATGCTAATTGGTAACAAATATGTCATTCCTTGACAATGATGACTTTCATTTCATCATACTGTTGATAACAGTTGAGAGTTAAGTGGCAAAAAGCAAGTTATGAGACAAAAAAAACCCTGCCTGTGGTAATCTTGAAATCCAAACCACCTAAGAGCCAATGATAATTTGATTGTATTTGGGTTTATTTTCTACAGCAATAAGCTTTGACTAGTCCAATTCTTTAAAACTGACAAATAACCTGAAATTCCTTCAACTCTCCAAAAGCCTTCCATCAACATTTCCAAGTATGAAAGTAAAAATCACTATATAAAGTACAAAATTTATAGTCAGAGTTAATTCTTGCTTGCAAAACCACACACTTGAAATGATAAAGTATCTGGAAAAAAAAAAGCCACATATATGTATAACTCCTTAGTGGTAACACACAGGTAATTCAATCAAATTTTAACAAATTCAACCAAATCCTACAGGTAAAATGTAGGAAAGATATGGATTAAAACCCCCTCTGTGCCCCTTTCATCTAGTTCTTTACCAGCTTTTGAGTTGTAGCTGGTGTCTCTGAAACGATATAGGAAGAGAATATGGCTGTGCTGTGTCTGTAAGTCAGGTATCACATATTTTTCACTGCAATTTTATGTTGCAGAGGGAAAAAAAAATAATTCTGATTTCTTTTTTTAGATAGAATGTATCAAAAATACAGGTCATTAAATCACCTCTCTTTTTTTTTTTTTGATGTTTTAACCATGATCCAAGGATATAAGAAAGCAGATAGACAAAACCTCTTCTAGATCACAGAATTCTAGAATGATTGAGGGTGGAAGGCACCTCCCATGGTCATCGTGTCCAAGCAGTATCACCTACTGTTGATTGCCTAAATCCACATCCAGACACCTTCTAATTTATTCTATGAATAAACTAATAGTATCTATACCCAAGTGGGTTTTCAGATTCCTTGGAAACTACTTTAATGCTAAAATCATGATAATGTCTCTCTGTTAAAACTTTGTTTAACCTTTTTTTATTTTCAGTTATTTTTCTCCCCTAAATCAAGTTACAGAGTTTGTTCATATGGTCTCAGCTACTCTTTTCATGCCATCTCCTTCTCCATATGATCCTTCAGAGAGCAGCTTTCTACTGGGACACACCACATTTGAGTGTATGGCTGTTTAAACAATGCACGTCACCCAATTTAGTTCAAAGCTCTCGCTTGGTATTTTCTGCTGAGTTTTGATCTTAAACTTAAAATGTATAATTCCAGCACTTTATTGCTAGCATTTCAGCACTTCCTGTCAGAAGAAATGTATCTAATGGAGCAAGCCATGTAGAAAATAACTTCCAACATGATTTTTTATTATTGAAACAAATATAAATCATTGCAGCGCTCAGCCCCGAGCAGAGATGCTATCTGCCTTTAAAAATAGCTGCTTCAAAGAAGTTCAGAACATATTTGCATAAACCAGTTGTCAGATTGTTTATGTTTGGTTCAAGGAGATGAAAATTAGTTGTAAAATGCCGTGTGGGGGATTTGTTCATGCAGTGTCCATAGGGATGAACAACTGTATGACTTGGATTTTATGTAGAATAGTTCAAAGGACGATGTTTTAAACAGCATTTCCCCTCCCATTAGGGTTAAGTACATAGGCACATCTCAACAGAGTATAAATTGCTTTTGTTTGCCTAAATTCTGCTAATAAAACTTCTCCAGGAGGGACACATATTTAATGTAAATAGATGCTTTGCTCCTGTGATGGTAAATGGAACACATAGCAGAGGAAAAGGCTATGTTTCATGGTGCTGAATTGGAGACACAGATATGCATTCAGTGTGACCTACTGAAGATAAACAAAAAATTCTTTCCTGTTTCTCACTTATGAGGAAATTAAAAAAAAGAAAAAGAGAGCAGGAGCAGGGAATGAGTCTGAGTTCAGCACAGGCCCACAGAGATGATGGAATGGAGCATCTCCCTTCTGGTCAAAGGCAGAGGGAGCTGGCGCACTTCAGCTTGAAGGAGACTTAGAGGTGACCTCATTCATGTTTACAAATACATCAAAGGTGGGTGTCGAGAGGCTGGAGCCAGGCTGTGCTCAGTGATGGCCAATTATAGGACATGGGGCAACAGGGACAAACTGGAACAGAAGAGGTTCCAAAGAAACACAAGGAAGAACTTGTTCCCTGTTGAGGTGAGGGAGCACTGGCAGGGGCTGCCCAGATGGGCTGTGGAATCTCCTTCTTTGGACATATTCCAACCCAGCTGGATGAGTTCCTGTGTGCCCTGCTCTAGGTGCTCCTGCTCT
Source organism: Urocolius indicus (assembly GCA_013401255.1). Classification (NCBI taxonomy): domain Eukaryota; kingdom Metazoa; phylum Chordata; class Aves; order Coliiformes; family Coliidae; genus Urocolius; species Urocolius indicus. The sequence goes on from WBNH01001287.1 coordinate 353,637, forward strand.
GGCAAGGGGGTTGCACTGTATGAGATCCAGAGGTCCTTTCCAAGCCTTACAATTCTGTGATTCTGTGGGTGACACACTGCTGAGGTACCTACCCTCACCATGTGAACATTACACATTTCTCTGAGGATGGAAAAGAAATTATAAGGCTTGTTCAACAGAGAAATTAAATATATTGAACTGAAAGAAGACACCAGAAAGAGCTCTGTAACTGGATTCACCATGCTGAAGTGGTGACATCCCAACAGTACTATACCACAGCAATATTTCAGATCATGTGTGCGACAAGGTTGTTGCAAATGAAGCCTGTTTGAGGATGGACAAAGTATCCTAATTAGAAGATAGCTGAATTAAAAAAGAATCTTTCCTGCTTTACAGGCTTCTTCTGTTTCCTCTATGCTGAATCTTAAAATTTCACTAAATTATCTTATACAGTGAGAAAACATATGTAAGTTATAAAATAGGCTACTCTTAGTAAAATAACGTCATAACATTCCCAGGCATCTGAACCTAGTTGACTATTTTACTGAATTGCTTTCATTGATGAACTTTACAGTGGTCCTAGGCAAAGTACATGAATTGTCACAGGATAACAAACACTTTCGATGAGGACATCCTGTCTAAGAGTTTAGAGGGATTAATAAATGGATAAATCCATGGCTCTCCCTGACAGTTGTCTTTAACATTGGAAAGCAGACCTTGCCACATTTAAGCTATTAGTATAAATCTAAGGAATGAGCAAGACATTGAAAATACAAAGAGTGCAATACAAACTGAAATACAAGAAATTCTGCTTAAATGTAAAGGATAGCCAAACACTGAAACAGTTTCTCCAGAGAGGCTGTGGAGGCTTCAACCTTGAAGATATTAAAAACCCAATTAAACAATATCCTAGGTAACCTTTTGTAGTTGACTCTGCTTGAGCAGAGCACTGGACTAGGTGATCTCCAGAACTACTATGTAATCTCAATGATGCTGTGATTCTGTGCAGTATTTTGCTTTGTAGCAAAATGGAACAAGAAATATCGATCTAAGTACTAGCTTTCTATAGAATGTGGTGTCCATTCCCAGAAGCAAAGGGTGTACTATTGATGTTGTTCACCCATTTTCCATATCTTACACCCTAGTGGTACACGGTCAGCTAAGATGTGAGTACAGCTGAAACCATAAGCCTGAAATGAGTTAAACACAGGTGTCTTCCCTACCTTTCAGGTGCTGCCTCTAGAACTTTTAAATGAGCTGTCAGATCTTTTGTAGCACGTTTTTCTGAATCCCTCCTGCTGAAGATGCTTCTCTTTATGTAAAACAATTTCACGACCATTGGGCCCAAAATAAAGTAAGAATGGCCATGTAGAACCATCATCTATGGAGCTCCACTTTGTATCACTTAAAATGATTACAATATAGTTGTCTCCCAAAGCCAGTGTAGGAAAAATAAGGCTTTTTTAAGGTATTCATTTGCAAGGTTTCAAATATTGACTCTAGGATAGCATTAATCACAGCTTGAAACTGACATTTGCTGTCCTGTGGACATAAAAGCAGCTGAAGTTTTCTTGCCTAGTGGTAGACGTGTGGAAATTTGTATTTGGTCAGATAAATTTGACCTACAGTTTTCAACCTGAGAATAGATTTCATTGTAAACAGCTAATCCACTGGAAAAAAAAAAAACTATTCCACTTGGGGAACTGGCACACAGCCTTCTGGTATGATTTTATTTTCAGTTCATTTGTCTAATCTAGTCCGTAACATGTGAACGTGTGGATGGACAGGAAGGGTCTATTAATCATAACATAATTCTTTTCTCTCTTAAGAAAGAAAACGGCCTCAAGTTACAGCAGGGGAGGTTGAGGCTGGATGTGAGGATGAATTTCTCTGCTGCCAGGGCTGTCAGGCATTGGCAGGGGCTGCCCAGGGAGGTGCTGGAATGACCTGGTGCTGGAGGGGTTTCAGAGCTGGGTGGGTGATGCACTGAGGGCAATGGGCTGGTGGTTGATAGGGCTGGGACAAAGGCTGCACTCCATGAGCCTAAAGGGCTCTTCCAGCTGAAACCATTCTGTGGTTCTCTGATTCTATGAATCTCTGCAGAAATCCCTGCTGCAGTATGTGATTGCTGAGCATGCTCTTTGGAACCTGAGTTTCAGTACTGATGCTTATGGACGAAGAGAAGTTTTATTTTAAACATGTGATAGACTTACAAACAAATCCCATTCTTAAGTAAGTGTAAAACATAATTTAAAGTGAATTGTAATGCTGTGATATAATCCTAAACCAAATCTGTCACCGTGTCAACGTTCCAAACATGAAAACCAATCTTTCGTTTACTTCCATGTGCAATTAGTTACGAGTGATGTTCATTTGACAGGAATGGATATTGGTTTGGTACATTCAGCAAACACTGAAAATCCCTGGTGAACCAGAGATTGACACCATCAGCTCTGATAAGCACAGAAGATTTCGACAGTTTCATTTAAATAAACCATTGAAAGGGGAGCTAAGTCTAGAGAGGAACATCTGAGTAGACTCAGAAAGCATCCTAACCCCAAACTCAAAGAAGTGCGGAACTGGCTGCCAAGAAGCAGAAAAGATTAAGGAGGAAGAACTTGGCTTTATTTTTGCTTTTATGGAATATGAAGCCATTAGACTTTTTCTAGAGGAAAAAAAAGACTGATAACTTCAGGTATCTTCAATTTCTATAGAAAAAAAAGAATGCATCTTCTAGGACCTGGACTAGTAAACTAATCAAGAGTGGGAAAAAAGATAGGGAAAAGAAATACTCATTTTACACAGAATTGTCAATAACTGAATTAATCAAAAAAATATGAGATGTGCAGAAAAAAAATTGTTGTTTGCGGTTGCTCAGGGTTTCTCTTGTAAATTCTTTTTATCTCAGAGCTAGAAGTCTTGCTAAAAATGACAAGAGTTGGAATTGCCATCACCACATATGTTACTGCCCCACTTTTGCCCCTGCTCCTTTAATCGTATTTTTCTGCATTATCTCAGCTTAAAAGTTACTGGATAAGTCCTGACCTGGCAATGTGTGAGCAAACACTACATGCTCCATTGTAAAACAGGACTTAATGTCACCCAGTTATGTACAGAGGATACAGGCCCTTTGTACACAACAGGGTGTTCTATTTTCAGGAGCAAATTTTGAAGAAGTTACGACAGATCATCTGATTAATATGAATGTCTAGTGCAATGCTACAGCTGGCAAAGAGAATTTATTCCTTTTGCCTATTTCTTGCTTTTACATAGAAAAAGGAACATTTAATAGGAGCAAAAAAAAAAATTATAATGCTAGTGCCATTGTCTGGTTTGTCGGGATTCTATATGTAATTCAGATCCTGACACTGCAATAAGGATATTGAACCAGCTGAAATGGTTGCAGAGAGTGACAGTGGTAAAGAATTTTGCCTACAAAGTTTCCTGAGAGCTTGACTTGCAGCTAAGTTATTTCTTCAGCCATTTAAAAACTGAAAGCAAGAGAAAAGAGAAGTGATTTGCCACTTGGCAAGTTGAATCTCCAAATTACATAGTGTAATTTTTCAGTTAGGAAGAATAAGCTAAACCAGAAAAACCCAAGAAAACCCAGAACACAGCAAAGAAATCCTGAAATCCTGAAAAGATTTTGAGATACCTCCTAAAAATTGACTAGATGTAAGAAGAAAAAAGAGGAAAAGATGTATCTGAAAGTCTTATTTATGTTAAAGATGTATGAACATATCCTTTATTTCCTATAAATTCATCCACATTGGAGCTTCAGGTTTGCTTTTGCAGTACAACTTTTCCAGCCTGATACATTCAAATTTTGAACAGAAGGTTCACAAAGATGTGATCATGGTTGCCCATGCAATTAGGGAGATCAGCAGTGACTCTCTGCTTACAGAGATTGTTCCTAGAGAGTGCTCCAGGCGAGATGCTGTGTCAGTGGAGCTAGAGGCTGCTGTTGGACACAAATATGTCAGCATGATAGCTTAAGCAGCATGTGTGAACATTCAATCACATCACCTTGTGTTTGAAAAGTAATGCTCAACCAAGCAGGTGGAACGAAGACTAGAGAATGATGTCAACCCTTTTTGTGAAGAAAACAGATGTCTACTTCATCCATAAAACAGAAAATAGACCAGTTTTTAATGGCAGGAAATGAAAGATACCCGTATGTGGCTCATGTGCTAGCAAGGGTGACAAGTGCTTTCTGAAACAATTCTCAGTAGTTGAAGAATATTCATGATGACCCTAAATTTTATGCAGGGAAACGTGTTTCTCTGAAAGTCAAGCTTTTTAAAAACTCGAGACATTGGGGCAAAGCAAATTGCAAGATATCTTAAGGCCTTTTTTTTGATGTCATAGGTCAGATCACACAATCACAACGATACCTTTCGATTTTAAGTAAAACCCATGAACTCTACTCTGCCCTTCTGCTCCTTCTGTGCTGATACTGCAGGAGTCAAATCACTCAAGCTGTCCAGTCTGATTTTTGGAAGTTGCTGATAAGGAGCCTAGATAATTGTCATTTGAACTTTTAAGTGAAACTGTGACTCATCTATCTTGTCAAGAAAGAGTATTCCCAGAGCAATATTTGGACAACAATTTTTGAGCTGCTAGTTTTTGATAAGTACTGGCCTCCATTGCCTGTTATCATTTCCTTTACTTTCACTAATAACCAGTCTATCACTGGAACTGGAGTGTGACCAGTAATTCACCCTCCTTGCACCAAATTTTGTTTGGGTTTACTACACGTGCGTGGATGAAGAATAAAGTTATTTTGCAGTTGAAATATATTATTATACTATATCTATATATCTAGTCTAGTCTAGTCTAGTCTATTATTCTAACATGATTTGATAGTGACCTCTAGCCACTGGTGGAATGATCTCTGGGTATTGCTTGCCTTCCTTTTTATTATTATTATTACTTACAGAGTTTTAAAACCTGAAATTGTTGTCATTTCAGCTAATTTTGCAATACAGAGAGTCTGATGTCTGTTTTTAAAGCTTCACACTCACCAAATACATCCAAGTTGTTTTCATAATATGTATTTGCTTGTAAGCGCAAAACAGCAATTGTTGTAGCTCAAACTTCTTATGAGCTTTTGACATCAAAAAATGTGAATAGATTGCTCATTATGACCTCACAGTATTCCCATCTGTCTTCTTGTCATTATTACAGCCTAGCACACAGTCAGCCCTAGCCAGTGGTCCTAATGTTGTTTTAACAGGGACATTGAATATTGGTATCTGTGAGTGTGGAAGATGTTCTGTTCAGTAGCTTTAGGTGCAGCACCACTAATACAAGAGACAAAGATTCACTCAAGATCCAAAACTGATCTTGTGCATTCAAAAGGCACAAGCACTCCTTAGCTTTCTTTGTGTTGCAGTTATCCTGTAGGAAGTACAAATCTCCCATTTCTTGTGCACCCCAGCCTACTCGCTGGCAGGGCAGCCTGTGAAGCAGGAAAGTCTTTGATGCTGTGATAGCATTGATCTGAAATAGCTAAAAAACCCATGTGCAAACGAGCCTGATTTGTTCATGAAGCCATAACACAGCACTGTACAAGTAGCTACAAAAAAAAATTTACTCTATCCCAGACAAAATGAGTACACTTAAGAAGTCTGAATCATCAGAACATGCTTTGCTTCAGCTCTGGCTTAGTTCCTTTCTCTGAGACTTACAGAACTGAATGTCTAGAAGACATTAAATACATGAAAAAAAATTGTTCTTAAAGGAAAGCTTGGTTCAAGGATGTAGAGAAGCCTCTGGTGAACTTGGGTGCTGCTCTGGCTAACACATTTTTTTTGTGCTGGACTTGTAGTTCAGAGTAGCAAACCAATACTATTTTAATTGGATTGGCAGACGAGAACAGCTGATGAAGAAAAAGGCCTTTAAACTGTACCAGAGCTATGCTACCAGGTCTTTCCCATTCTGTTTCCTTATGCTTACAAATTTTTGTCTTAATACCATTTATTTTTGCTAGTGTTGTCAAAAAGCTTTCATTAATTCGCATCAACTGAAGATTCCCCTTTGAGAATCCTCTTTGAAATTAATAGGATTTGATTGCTCACTCTTCTACATGCAAGTTAATATGATCCAACAGGCATTGCTTCTGCATGTAAACAAACAGTGTGAAATTATAATTACAACTAGTGAGTGGAGCAAGAGAAGCAATTTTCATGCAAGCTTAATGTCTATATTTTTTTCTTCATTTCGTTTAAAACACAAGCTTTTTCTGCTCTGACAATACTAGCAAGTGTGAGGGAGCAGCGAATAACACTGGATATGATTTGCAAAACATCAATACAGAGAGAGACCTGGGAGTGCTGGTTGATAATAAAGGAAACACCAGCCAGCAACATGCCCTCTTGGCCAAGAAGGCAAATGGTCCTTGGGTGCATTGAGTGTGTGCTGTAGGTCAAAAGATGTTCTCCTCCACTTCTACTCTGCCCTGGTGAGGCCTCATCTGGAGTCCTATGTCCAGTTCTGGGCTCCTCAGCTCCAGAGGGACAGGGAACTGCTGGAGAGAGGCCAGCACAGGGCCACCAAGATGATCAGGGCACTGGAGCATCTTTCATACAAGGAAAGGCTGCGGGACCTGGGGCTGTTTAGTCTGGAGAAGACTGAGGGGGGAATCTCATTAATACTTACAAGTATTTGAAATGTGGATGTTAAGGGGCTGGGGCAATGCATTTTTTTCTGTAGTGTCCTGTGACAGGACAAGGGGTAATGGGATGAAATTGAAACACATAAAGTTTCACTTAAGCAAAAACTTCTTTCCTGTGAGGTGAGAGAGCCCTGGCCCAGGCTGCCCAAGGAGGTTGTGGAGGCTCCTTCTCTTGAGGTTTTCAAAGCCCATCTGGATGTGTTCCTGTGTGACCTGATCTAAGTGGACCTGCTTGAGCAGGGAGGCTGGACTAGATGCTCTTCAGAGGTCCCCCTACCACTCTTTGATTCTGTGATTCTGTGAATGTTTTTTATACTAAGGTGTTGTAGAGACAATTCTAAGCAAGCCCTAGTAAAACTGGATGTTATTCAGTGTAGCCAGGTCTTTGTGCAGTGTTGACACACAGCACCACAGTGTAGTAGTAAGGCAAAGTTTTGTAGCTTTAAAACATGAATTTTACATTGATTTATGAAGAGATAACAAAACTTCAGCTTGGTGAGCGTAATGGAGAGTCTTGGTGTGTTGCTCAGTTACGGTTCTCCTCAGGTGAGGCTAAAGAGCAGAGAGGAAGAACCTGCATTTGACTTTCTGTTCTTGTGTATCAGGTCAGGCAGAGCCACTCGGGAGACTAGAGACTACATTTGAGGAATGAACATCCTCCGTATGGGAATTTCAGTAGAGTGTTGTGGGGGCTGGCCTTTCCTCAGCCTAGGAAAATGAGTTGTTGCAATAGCGAAGACCTGGGTTGCCCTAGTGAGGCTCTTGCTCAAACAAGCTTCTAGCAGATACAGGCTCCTAGCAAACTTTGGAAACTAGAAAAGGAAAGTAAACTTTCCTAAGGCTCAAAAAGGACTTTATGTGTTTTCTTGCAAGCCAGACAATCTGAAAAGCATTAGTTGTGAGGAAGCTTGTAAAAAATCCCCAAAGATCTACACAGTAAGGACACATGAAGCAAGGAGGTGCTGCTCTTGTACTCTAATCCTAGTAATTGATTTCTAATCCTACTGTATCTCTCTTAGAGGCTGAGGGGTTTTTTCTTTGTTTTACAGTCTGGGTTTTTTACTTCTCTAAGAGACTAATTTGTGATAATGTCTGAAAGTAACAACTGTTGAGATTTCAGGGTGCTCAATTTATGGCAAATTTGCTTCAAAGGTTTTTTTTTTTCCTCAGGATGTCAGTGAAAAACATTGGTGTCCATATATTTAAACACAATTTATTGATGCATAACCACACCAACAATGAAGTCTAAGCTATTTCCTAAGCTCAGGCCTAACAATTCATCAGATACATCTGTAAAAACATTCTACAAAATAAGCCACTGTACTGTTCCTTAGCACTGTAGAAAGCCATGACAGATTGATTTTAAATGGACTCATTAACTTTTTGAGATTGAACCGTTATCTTAGTCCACAGACTATTTAAATCAAAAGAAGCAAACAGCTGTACTAGAACAAATAGATCTTTCCTTTCAGCCTGTTACCAAGTGTTGTCCAAAGTACTATTGTGAAACTCTCTTGCAGTGTTTTTCTCAATAATGACAGCGTAATAAAGTGATTTGTTTAGTGGTAATAGCTCATTCCTTTATAGAAGTAATTCGACTGAAGATGATCAAAGTGACCAGCTCCAGACTTTGATATATTGTGACTCTGAATGCTCATTTCCAGAAAATGCTAACTTTAGAGAATGAGCTCGCTAACTTTAGAGAATGAGCTCTGGCTCCTAATTCCTCAAGATGGTACCAGCCTCTTAAGGGGACTTTTAAAAAGCAGCAACAATGAAGATGGCTGTCATTACCAGTATTTCTGCATGTAAGAAACTGAGAATTTTACTCATCATATACACCAGTTTCACAGGATCCCAGAATCTCAAGGGCTGGAAGGGACCTCAAAAGCTCATCCAGTGCAACCCCCCCTGCCAGAGCAGCACCACCTAGAGCAGGGCACACAGGAACTCATCCAGATGGGTTGGAATGTCTCCAGAGAAGGAGCCTCCACAACCCAGCTGGGCAGCCCCTGCCAGGGCTCCCTCACCTCAACAGGGAACAAGTTTTGCCTTGTGTTTCTTTGGAACCTCTTCTGTTCCAGCTTGTATTCATTGCCCCTTGTCCTATCATTGGCCATCACTGAGCACAGCCTGGCTCCAGTCTCCTCACACCCACCCTTGATGGATTTGTAAACATGAATGAGGTCACCCCTCAGTCTCCTCTTCTCCAAGCTAAAGAGCCCCAGCTCCCTCAGCCTTTCCTGATCTGAGTGTATAAAAATAGATAAGCACAGGACTTTACAAATTCAGAGCAAAGAACAATCTCTGATGGGAAAGGGGGGGAACAAAAAGAGGTCATCAGAACTTGAATCAGGGAGGGAGGGCTAACTAAAGTCTGTGCTCCTGAAAGGAGATTGTTTTCCTGTGATGCATCAATAGTAAGAGTTTGGAGAGAGAAAGGAAGCTCAGTTTCAGAAAGCACAGTTTCGCTGGGATTCTGGGTGGATTGTAGAGTGGTGACAAAAGGGTGGAAGCAAAATCTTGCTCTGCTTGTAAATATCAAAGGAAAATAAAACCACAAAATTGCAACAGCAACTTTCATCTTTAATCCTGGATCTTGATTCTTCACTCATTCATTCATTCATTGCATAATGAGAAAAACAGAGAAAAGTGGAATACGGAGGAGATGGTGAGTTTGAAGCAATGATGGTAGTCTAATTGTGGTCATTTCAAAATGGCAGTAGGTTGCCTCTCAGCTTATGGAACACTGTGAATCAATGGAAAAGAGATTTTTTTTTAGTGTTTTCTTTAATGTTTATTGCTCTCTGCAGATCTGTTGAGTAACATGGAGATTACTGCTGCACAAATACTGTGACTTCATTATTTAAATGGCCTGCAGGACATTTTTGTAGCTGAAACACGTTCAAATTTTCATTAAAAGACTTGGGATGGACTTTTTCAGTCGTAGTAAAGGTAGGGGAAGAGAGTTTAAAACAAAGGAGGATACATTCAGAGTAGATATAAGGCAGAATTCTTTTATGATGAGGGTGGTGAAATACTGCTACAAGATTCCCAGAGAGGTGGCAGATGACATATACCAGGAAACATTCAAGGTCAGATTGGACAGAGCTCTGAGCAACCTGATCTAGTTGAAGGTGTCCTTGCTCATTGCACATGAGGGGTTGGAACAGACAACCACTGAAAGTCCCAAACCCATTTGGATTTACAACCCAAACCATTATATGATCCTATGATTCTATGCTTGCATACTTTCACAGAGGCACTGAAACCATTTTCAAAGACAGCATGAGAACTCATTATAACGTAAAGAAAGAAATACTGTAATTAAAGAAGTTGACCTTGGTTCTATTATTTTGTCTGTAGGTAAATGAGGGATTAGACAAAGAAAAGATAAGAGGTTTTAGAAAGGGAAGAAGTAGCAAGATAGAACAAAAAGAAACAAGATAATACTTTAAAGTCTATTTATAAAACAGCAGAAACATGGGTTAGATGTGTCAGCATCACTGTAGTAATTTGTAAGCCATTTAGTAAAAGCTTATGGATAAGGTTGGTGTTATCCACTGTGTAAATACTCAAGTAATTCTGCACCTTCAAAGACCTCTGGGTATCTATAATTAATACTGTGTGCTTGAAACTTGAAAACAGACAATAATAATAATTAGTCCCTTTTTAATATTACCTCCATTTGTTTAGTGATTTTTAAACTAGAAATTTTTCATCCAATTACATATGTTGGTGAATCTGTTTGGTAATTGTACTGAAAGAAGAGCCTTACATATACCATCCTGAGATGTTTTTTAGCAGAGCTGGAAATAAAGAAAGAAGAGAAAGTTAATTTCTTGTTCACAAATATTGTTCACCTGCTGACAGGCACTTGAAAGAGAAAAAGAAAGGTACCAGGCAGTTTCTGGAAAAAATATGTATCTTGGGGATGGGAACTACATTAAATGGAAGAACATGCTCTGTATGTTTTAAATGGTGATATTTCCCTCTGACTGCAGTGAAACTGAGAAAAGGAATCAATTTTAAAGCTGACTGCATCCAATGTTAGTCACATGATTTGTGGTGGATATTTCATTGTTTGTGTAAACAGAAATGGAATGTATGTGTCATTTAGTGTCTTTTTCCCCTGGGAAATCCCAAGGAAGACCATTTTGTTCTCAAGTGTCTTTTCCAGTTTACAGTACAAAACCAGTGTGATTGTTATTCTAAACACTCACTGGCAGAGGAAACAAAATGAGCTAAGAGAATGTGAATGCCCAGGGTTGCTGATGTTGGCCTTGATACTGGAGACTTGCACCAGAGCTTAACTTTATGCCTTGTAAGCAGTCCTGGTGAGTTTAGTTGAACTGTTCAGAGGGCATAATGTTCAATGAATATTCAAAGTTTTGCAGAGTAATGAGTCTGGTTGTCTTTTGTTTTCCCTAGGAAGCTGCAGCAGACCATTAGAGTGGATACCTGATTGAAACAAAAATGGACTTGATTTAAAAGACAGGGGTTTTTTTAAGGGGAAGTTGAGATTTGCACTTTACTGTGTAATAGTTACAGAGTGTATTTCTACGAGTTTCAAAGTAGATGAATTTCTTCTTGACCATGGTATAGTTTTAAACTATCTAATATTCTTAAATAATTCCTACCAGATACTTGTCTAAAGTATCCTCAAGGTCTTTGGTGACAGAAATTGCAAAAACTCCTTTGGTAATCTGAGATCTCCCTTGTTCTTTCTGGACAAAAAACCTAAATGTTAGCTTTAAATTTCTGTAATCTGAATCTTTCTTATTTCAGCTTGTACATATTACTTTTTATTCTCGCTTCAGAAATAGATTACTCCATTTCTTTATGCACCATTAGTAAATCTTGAATCATTATCTTCCCTATATGCACTAATCTGGAATAATAATCCTTTGTAGACTTCTGATTGCAGACAAAAGTGGAAGATGTTGGGATATCTACGAAATGAAACAGGGACATTGGCTTGAGCTAAACCTGAGGATACCTGAGGATAAACTTTTACAACTTCATAACACACTTGAAAATTTCACTCTAGTATCACATAAATTGATAGGAGCTTCTCGCTAAATCTTTACAGGTACAGACAGTTTGAAATACATCCTACAATGAAGGAGAGAGAGAATAGATGCAAGGGGAATAGATGCAAGGATTGAGGGAAGCGTCATTGTTATCCTTTGCCTTGAATATAGGTCGTTGAGATGCTTATATTCCAGGCTTTTTAAACAGGAATTCAGTTGCATCGTTTAGTAGGCAGCTCAGACAACTCCAGCTCTTCATGCATTGTTCCTTCTTTAATTTCCTTTGGGAATCTTATCAGAAAAAAAAAAAAAGTAGTGTAGCAAAAGCAAAGACAATGTCCTGGTCAGCTTGAATAGGAAAAGAAAAACCAAATCAGCAATAAGGCCGACTTTGATGGGAACATTTGTTGATAAAAATCTCAATTCTCTAATCTTACTGGGGTCACTCTGCCTGGAGAGGTGACTGTAGCTCAAGGGGCTGGCTACAAATGGTTTTACTATTAAAGACCAAGGCAAAGAAGGTATTAAGTACATCAGTCTTTTCTTCATCCTTTGTCACTCTGCTTCCTCCCACACCAATAAAGGATGGAGATCCCCGTTACCCCTCCTTTTGTTGTTAATGTTCTTTACAGAAATATTTTTATTGCCTTTTACAACAGTAACCATATTAAGCTATAGTTAAACTTTGGCCCTTTTAATTTTCTCCCTGTATAACCTCACAACCTCCTTGTCATCCTTTTGAGTTGTCTGCCTCTCCTTCCAAACTTTTCCTGAGTTCCAGACAAAGCTCTCTGCTCAGCCAGGCCAGCCTTCTTGCCTGTCAGCTTGCCGTTTGTCACGAGGACAGACTGCTCTTACACTTGGACTTCTTTGCCCTTCAGGACTGCTTTCCAAGGGACTTTGTTGACCAGCCTCTAAACAGGCCAAAGTCTGCCCTTCAGAAGCCCAAGGTTGCAGTTCCCCAAACCCCCTCCTTCTCTGAGAATCAAAAATTGTATCATTTCCTGATTGCTACCCCAAAGACAGCCTCCAGCCGTCTTATCATCCACAAGTCCTCATTTGCAAACAACAGATTAAAAAAATAGGCTGAAGAAAGGATGGAGAGAAAGAATAGTAGCATTCTCAAAGGTCATGAATGGGCTTTCTAGGTAAATACTGAAGCTATGAAGAAAACAAAGTGAAGGAAAATTGTAATGGAAAGAGACTTAAGAATGATACATAAAGAGAAAAGCCTGCATCTGTATGCATCTGTGTGTGCACAAATGTGACTGTAGGCGTTGCTTAGAACACAATTATAGGAGCACAATCCCATGATGTAATATATAAAAGGAAATGCTTTCCACTTCAGTCTGTTTGCTAGCTCTGTGGGAGGGGAGGAGGCTCCTTAGCTGAACTATGGACTGAAGTGTTTTTCAGAGAAGAATGTAGTGATATTGCTGAAGGCAAACACTTTCTCCTGTTGTCAAGCCCTTCGGCATAATGTGTTCACCCTATCATTTCCTGCATTGCAATAGGACTTTTTTTCCCCTCCAAAGAATGTTAGGGAGTTTATGCTCAGCCATGAGACCAAAATTGCCCAAGCGTATGTTTGGAAGGAGAGCAGTTTTTCTGTCAGCCTCAATTTTGATACAATGATTGATAAATTCTACTCAGAAGAATGTTAGTGATAGCCTTGTTTCTCTATGACAAGAGAGTTTATTTCATTTGAATATATCTAAAACAAACAGTGAGAGAACAATATGTGAAAAGCTCCAGGGTAATAATCTTTTACTTTCTTTTTCCTCTCTTTGCCAAGCATAAAATATCTTTGATCTTAATCCTTGGGGGTTTTTTTTGGCATATAGTCACAAAACTTCATATGGTATAGAATTTAAGGAGAACATGTTTGCAGTAGCATGACAAGTGTAATGGTGCCAGTTAGCATTTCAGAACTGAGAGATGACTGGCCATCTGGGAAAAGGGGTAATTTAAGGTCAACACATGAATAAGAGCTGAGAGGCATTTTTTTTTTCCATCTGCAGCTGCTATGCTGCCAGAAGATTGATACTCAAGTGCAAAAATCAAGTATTGTATGTTCCAGCAATAATTCATTCATAAGTTTCAGTGGATTTGTCACATTACTTTTGTTCCAAGCACATGGCTGTAGTGGAATTAAAAGCTCCTCTCATGCCAATGCCATCTAGTTCAAAGAAGAGACTATTTAGAGATAATTTGGTGTAAACTGCAGCTCCCCATGAACAACAAAAAATGAAGATAATGCAACAGAAAATGAATCTTATTAACAGCCTAAAATGTGCAAATGTTCTACAAAAATCTTACCCATGTTAACTTTTCTAAGCCTGATTAACTTCATCAATTCAGCATGTATTTTACTGACTATTTATATATATTTACTTGTTTGTGGCACCCAGATGTGCTGAAAACTAGGTAACAATCCATATCTAAATACACTTTAAAGGGATGCACTATTTTATTACTGGTAATCATACATCACAAACATGGTATTGACCTGGTTCTTTTATGTATATGTAGATCATATATATATATATATATATAAAGTGATCATATATAATTGATAATTTATTTATTTTTCATGAAATCAAGGCAAATTTTGTGTTTGAAAGCATATTTGTACTTTGTATGCAATGGACAGTGGAGTAAGAGCCTTTCCCATCAAAGTTATTATGTTGACCTAGATGAACAATGACTGATTTTTTTTTAATATTCTGGAAATAAACTTGAATAAATATTTTAACTTGGTCAGTTTAAAGGAAAAGAGAAGGGTACTCCAGTTTGGTTCCTCCAAATGAAGTGTCCATGATTACTAAAGTGAGAAAACCATATCTGATATACCAATTCCTAAACTTTGGGAAATTAGAATTAATTCTACAGTTTTACAGACAAATAGACAGGTGAACACTCCTCTTTGAGCATACTCCTTATATTATGAAATGTTACTTCTTAAGAGATTGCAAGGAATGAGTAAAAGCTGGAACTTAATAGATCGTCTCTAGTAGCCCAATGCAAAAAACACAAAGTTGTACCTGGAGAGAGGCAAAGCATTTCTGTTACATAGTCCTCACAGATTTTTCATCTCTGAAATTTAAAAAAGAAAACTAAGTGTAAGTATCTATTTCATTTTTTAGAAACAGAGCAAATGAGCCAACTGTCATCTCAGTGTGCTATTGTTACTGCTAACAGCACCTGAATCTAGTTTCAAGCTCTAAAAACTTATACAGATTAGCAAGGCATAATAAAAGTACAATTTAAAAAAGCTTTTAATTTTTAATAACTTCATATAGGTATTGAACCAATGGGATAAAATATACCATTGAGGTAAGGTTGCCATGAGAATAAATGTTTGTCTACTAACCAAGAATTTAGTCTGGAAATCAGGAAAAAAAAGCCCTATTTCCAGACTATGAAAGGTCTAGAATATCTTGGCATACTAGCAGTAGAGCTATGAAAACATTTGATTATGAGTCTTGAGCACAGAGTCAAAACAGTCCACGAGCAGACTGCCAGTCAGTCAGGGTAAAGAGGTTCTCTTCATTTTCATATCCTAATGACTCCATAATAATAATAATAATAATTCTATTATAGCATTTTACTACTTTAGTATCTATTCATAATGCCTTATTCGTAATTTCATCGTGAGATTTATTCTTGTGTTTCCACATTTTTAACAGTAATGATTACACTGCATGATTCCTATGAAAACAATGTCAGGGAAATTATACTGTACAAGATATTTCTGAATGCCTGTGTTTATTTCCTTTAAAGCCTTCCTATAAAATATCATCAACATTTAAAAGACTTACAGTGGTGTTCATTATTCTGTTAAAGACGTTGAAGCACCACGTATGCTTAGATTACATATGGAGTGCTAT
The DNA here is from genome assembly GCA_013401255.1 of Urocolius indicus. Classification (NCBI taxonomy): domain Eukaryota; kingdom Metazoa; phylum Chordata; class Aves; order Coliiformes; family Coliidae; genus Urocolius; species Urocolius indicus. Next base: position 369,215 of record WBNH01001287.1, read on the forward strand.
TTCTGTGACATTTTGGAGTCTACTGTTACCTGCCTGTTGCATTATTTCCTTCACTTTTTGTAGCTGGCCTTTTACACAGGAACAGCACCTATTTTTTCCTATACGTATAGAATTCAAACATCAATATATCTGTTCTTCTTCGAATTGTGGAATACTGACATGTATTTCAGAAGTAATAACACAGTCCTGAACTAAAGAATTGAGTACAGATTCTTCAAAGTCCTTTCTTCCTGTGAAGAGAAAGAAGAAAGGTACCCAAAAGACAAACGAATTAGCCTCTCCCAACTAAAAAAAAAACAAAACAACTATTTTTTTCAGATTTGCTGTAAGATACAGCTTTAAGTTTAGAGCAACCAAAAAATGTTGAAGAGCTATTAGAGCACACGGCGATTTCTCTGTAGTACCTGACAAAGCGTGCCAGAAAAACCTTCTGCCCAGGACTTAAAGCCTTGCATCTGATGAGATTTTTCCTAATACACAGCTAATTTAGCTCTTATTCATGTGCAGTGAATCCTTCCTCAGTTGTGCACTCCGCGGGCTTTGCAAAAAGTCTAGAGCGTATTTTCAGCCCGCAGCTTTCTAAGGCTTCTCATTCTGCCAAATTAAAACGGATTTCCCCATGGGACAATAAAAGGCAGGGCTCCTCACTGGAGGTTATTTTGTAAAGCTTTAGCTTTCAAATGATCCTTCAGTCCTTTCGGCTACAGACACTTTGGAAAAAACAAGCGATGGAGATTCGCTTATTTGTAATGTAACAACGACCAAAGTTTCTTTTCCTAATCATTTGATGTTCAAATTGCTAATTACTGAGGGATGGGGGAAAGAAGTTCCAATAGCCAAAACTAGCTCTGGATAGATAGTTCTAGACTTTCTGGGGAGTCTGACTTATCTGCAACCTGGTGCCTCTGCCAACACCACTTAAGGAGGGTTAAGGTGAAGGTGAGGAAGACTAGGGTAAGGTGGTGGCAGCTGTGTGGGCTCTCCCTCAAGAAGGAAAGGAGGAGCCATGCGCAACCACAGACACGTGCAGCCCGAGGCCAGAAGGTCCCGTGACAGAGGGCGTGAAAGTGAAGAGATTTTCCCGGATCTGAGGAGGAGAACGGTTTGGGTCCCGACCCGACAGAAAGGAGATGGAGCTGCAGCATCCCGTGGGAGCGGCCCGGCCCGGCCCATGAGGGACCCCGCGCTGGAGCACGGCAGGACGGCCGAGAAACCCTTCCCAGATGGAAGGCAAACAAACAGCGAGAGCCATCGAGGAAGGATTGCAGCTACCCCTCCATTCCCTGCCCCCAGCGCCGGAGGAGGTAAAGCCCCCGGCATCGGGGCTCCGAGCTCGGGAGGAGGGGAAGGCTGGGAGAAAGAGGGCTGGTTGCGCTTTTTGTCCTTCGCCTTACTCTGTGGTGCTTTTCCCATGGATATTTATGTTTGTTATGTAAATGAATCTCTGTTTTCTTCGCCAAATTGAGTAGTCCTGCCTGTTTGCCCTAGCGAGCCCTCCCTGTCCTTAAGGGAGTTCCGAGGTCTGTGGTACTTAACGGCACTTAATGATGATGGTCTTTTGTCCCAAGATGGGTCTAAACCACAACAACAACAACAGAAGAATCATCACTGCAAGTTCCTATAGTTCTGTGCTGTAGAATGTGGGTTGTTTTTTTTTTTCTGGTGCACACGTGAGGAAATGTCTGGTTTTCTTGCAGGATGTTTTTTAGCTGGCTACGACATTGTTCATCTTGTATGCTTTGGTATCAAAAACTTGGAAGCCTCTGTCTAGTTTTAAAGAAGGTAACTCAAGTGGAGGGACAGAATGATTTTTGGAACAAACGGTTGTATGGCAACAAGGAGGATTCGGTTTTAAAAAGGTCTATTGATAAACGAGAAAACAACAACAACAATAGTCAAATAAACTAAGCAACTGCGTATATGCTGTTCTGAAAGAAAGCACTTAAAACTTAGAAGCAGCACAATGTTAAACAAAGGTTTATTAGTCGCACAATATCAGTTTTGTGAACAGAATGAGATTAGAAATCACCGGGGGAAAACGGCTTGTTTTCATGCAGTTGCATGCAACAGGTAATGATGTGAGCACACGTTTAGGAACAAAATTACAGTTGTGTATATAAAGCAGGGTAGAAAATGAGAGTTCCATATGCGAGCTTAATCTTGCAGTTTCTTTTTAAAAGTTGATTTGTAATCTCTAATAGCGATGATATGCCAAAAGTGCCGTTTCTTAGGGTTTTGAAGAGAAAACAGAAAATGTTAATTCTGTAGAAGTCGGTAGAAAATGCAGACATGTAATATTGACATTTAGAGATGGTAGATACCTCTATCCCTTGGTCTTGAGTGAGCAAATGATACTAACAGATTACCAAATTATGGACTAAGATTAAGTAGAGAATGACACTGGAAGAGGATTTCCTTGAAGAGGCTTGCAAAGAGACCCTTTCTTTGTTGTTTTAGCAGAGCTTTCAAAGATCATATTGAGGCTTGAAGCATTTCATTTCATCCAGTGGATGGGATGTGCTGAAAAAGTCATGTTGTCCTATTCTTTCTCTGTGCTCTGCTACAGTATATGTGCAGCATAAATATATCTGGAAATACATGGGGTTCACACTTTCTCTCCGTGGTCATTGTTCTATTTATTTAACCTTATTTCTCTCTGTATCATCATCTGATTATTCTCCCAGTTTTTACTTTGCAATGCTCTGTTCCTAGTTTGGAGAGATTTTTTTCAAGAGATCTTCTGATGCCTCTTGCACTGATTCTCTCTCTGTATCTGTGTTCTTTGGGAACAGAGCAATGATAGTACCAGATCGATCTTGCAGTGCTAGGCACGAGAGCTACCTGTGAACTGTTTCACCTCACTATACACAGTAAGGATTAAACAAAGAAACAATGAAAGCAACTTTTGAGAGTTATCGCCATTAGTTTTTCATGTCCCTCTTTTTCTAAAACTTTCCAGAAATTTCTGTATAGAATGATCAGATTGAAAACTTTCAGACTGACCTGTTAAAGTCACATAAAAGTACATCGGTCAGAGGAAGAAAAAATAAAGGAAAGAAACTTCTTAGCTATTGATGGTCCTGAAATAAACTAATTCTATTTTTTTTTAACTTTTAAATAACTTAAGAACTGTTTTCTGTATAGTCCAGTCATAGCTGCTGCACAGTGCCATACTCCTTTCTTAGTTATGCATGATTCTTTGTTTGGCTGTCTTATTGGGGTCTTTTTGGTTTTACGTTTCTCCCCATCTACCGTGTTTTACACAGGATATATGATTTAAGCACTTCATTGAGTGTTAAACTTCTGTTCTTGGGGCTGTTCAAAGCATCTCCAAATTAGTCAAATGAGACAAAATATCTTCATTGACATTCAAGCCAAACAGAAAAGAAAGAAAGCAGGATCAGTTATTCACCATCTCCCTCTGCTGAAGAGTCCTAGACAGAAGTAATGGGGATGAATTAAGATCCTGCTTTAAAAGATGAGGCTTTGTGTTAATTTATGTCAAGACAAAGTATTACCTACTACCATAGTCTGACATCCCATTTTATATGCATTGAGAGGAGGGAGAACAGAGGAATAAAGCAACCTCTTTCTCCTCATGACTCAACCACAAAATGGCACAGTAAAGGTTTTCAGCCTTTTCTGAGCTGACACATCCTCACAGACAAGCTGCAGCAGTGGATGGAGGATCAGTGTTTCCCTGTTGAACTAAGTGATGCAGTTTGAATGTTTATTAATAGCTCCAAACTATTTTAAAAGCAAATGGATGGAGAACACTCAGGGAAATATTAGAGATTTCTTTTTTCCTAGATTTTCAGAGGAAAGAGGTAATTTTGGATGTTTCCCTTTTTCTGCACTCAAATGGAGTAGCACCGAGTGGGAAGTTCTCTGTATGTTCTGAAAATCATGGGTTTAAAACCAGCTCAAAATAGAGAAAATTCGTTTCAGTTTTAAGAAAATCTAGATATGAATATGCAGAAAAAGTGAATTCTCAAATCACCCAACAGATAAAGATAAAAATGTATGCCATAAATGGGATGCATTTGTTAGCTTGGCTTCTGATGTATCCCACACTGGCTAGTGTGGAGCGTTCTAGACGTGAGCTCTTGTTTACTTGGCTTAACATTGTAATCCTTGTTGTTGTTAACACATGCATGTTTTCATCTGGTGAATTCTTTCTTGAAGTAAAACTACTAAACCAAAAAGCCTCCAACCACACAATGCTTTCGGATCATCCTAGTCACTCTTGTTCGTGCATCAAGATGGGCACAGCAGCCTGTGAGTAACATATTTTGCTCTATTCAAGCTATGAAAGAATGGTCCCAGCATACACACAGAATGAGGAAGTATTTAATTTGAGTTTAGAAACACTTGAGGCATATTAGCAGCAGTCTTTACTGTTAAGTGGAGGTCTTGCATGCCAACTGGCGTAACAGGAGTAATATGTTAACATACTCCCTAGTGCTAACCATTGTGATTTTAGACTGTGCTTTTTGAAGGCTTTGAATTCTGTTCACCTTTCAATTTCCCAAAAAAGGTGATTGTATTCCCTCTTACCAAAAGAAAATGCTTTGCCAGTGGCAGATCTCTTTTATGTTTCCCTTTGCTTATTGTGTGCATGACACCAACTGTCCATATCCCTTAGAATAAAAATAGAAGAGAAAAGATAGTCGGGCCAAGAACTAGCATTGAGAGAATGTGTAAAAGTTCTCTAAGCTGTCATTAATAATGTGTACAAACTTCATATAAACAGGGAAGCTATGAAAGACAGATCATTTTTACAAGGGATAATGGAAAGAAGATGGCACACACAATTGCATTTAAGGATAAGAAAAAAACTCTTTCAGTGCTGAGGGTGAGGGATCCCTGGCCCAGGCTGCCCAGGGAGGGTATGGAGGCTCCTTCTTGGGAGGTTTTCAGAACCCACGTTGTTGGACACGTTGCTGTGGGACCTGCTTTGGTAGGGAGGTTTGGCCAAATGATCTATAGAGGTCCCTTCCAACCCTTACCGTTCTTTAAGTCCCATTTGCTGCCCTCAGTCTGCCCCACAGTGCAATGTGTGAGAAAGCTGGAGGCTATAGAGCTGAAGTTTATGTGTAACCATACAGGCTTGATAACATTAAAAAGCACACATTAAACTGTTAAACTGCAGCTGGCATGCAAATTAGCTTATTTCAAGCCAGTTACTTCTAAACTTCACCACTGTCACTGTTGTGATTTTACACACAGTCAGTTGCATTGTTCCTGTGGACAGCATTAGTGTTATCTTCAGTCATGTTAGTGAAGAAAATTACTGGCTTATCCCATGAATTTCTTTGATTCACAAAAATGAGGAAGTTTTTGCTGGTATCAAAATGATTATTTAAATCAAAATGACTGATCAAACATGTATTTCCCAGTTATGAAACCTGATGTAAAGTGTGACCTAACTTGGTTTTAAGTACGATTGGTTCTGCCTTTAAGCAGGAAGATAGAACTGCAACTGGTACGAGGTGGAACACAAGAAGTTCCAAAGAAACACAAGGGAAAACTTCTTTCCTGTGAGGGTGCTGCCCAGATGGGTTTGTGGAGTTTCCTTCTCTCTTGAGTCTTTCTTCAAAACCCACCTGAATGACCTCCTGTGTGACCTACTCTAGGTGTTCATGCTGTGGCAGGGGTATTGCACTGGATGATCTTTTGAGGTCCCTTCCTTCCTTGAGTGGGAAATGGAGCTTCTTTGTGTTTTCTGACACAGAAGCCATTTTGATGACAGTGCTCTTTGGATTTTTCATGGCATTTTTTTGTATCATTTGAGTCAGTGTGTGACTAGCAAACTAGAAACAACTTCATAATCCTAAACTAAGTAAATGAGAATGTGAATGTAGAGAAAATAACTTGCACATGTGTGTATGTTAGGAGCTTAGGACTGATCCTGCCAAGCACTCCACATTCACACACAAGGTTAGTTGAGGCTGCACCTTTTTGTGACTGAACACTTCATGCAGTATTGTTTCATTTCCAGAGGGTTCAGTTTGTACTTGATCAGGTGACATATGCATTTTGTTTGGGATTCATTCAGTTCTCAGATATTTCTCTCCTCCTTCCCCTTCAAAAAGGAATATGAGCAATAGTCAGAAGTCTCTGTAGTGAGAAACTGGAAAACTTATGTCCATTTAACTCTCAGATTACACTGTTATTTTCACATTTCTTCTCTTCCAGTGTCACTGAAAGAAAGATGCAACTCTTTAACTGCTTAATTACTGTCTGTATAGATTTTTCCCTACATAGATTCCTAGTTGGTATTAATAAATCTCTCTGTTATATAAAAAGTCAATATTGTTGCTTGAACATTTTAATAATTTTGAAATACCTTGAGGGCAATATTCTTCTTAAGCATGTGGATGACTTTCAGTAACCCCTAATGAGTTGTTCTTGCTCATCAAGGTGAAAATATGCCCTATGGTGTTGCATCTCATTTTCTTTTTCCTTCTTTGTCCTTTTCTTTAGCTAAGTGCTTAGTAATGAGATGCTAATAAGGATATGACAGAATATTTAATATCTAAAAATATCAGGAACTCAGCTTAACCCTTAAATCACTCTTTGATTATCATGGGCAAGATACAGAGCGTATACAGCAATACTTCTTAGAATATTCAGTGTAATTTTTGAACTCTTCATCTGTCATGTTCACCATAGGAAGAAAATGATTTCTTTAGTTCAGAATGAGTTGGAGTGATCCTGGTATTGGCTGCGCTGCCTTTGAAAAGGAACATTTGACTTCCATTTTGATAACATGAAGTCTTTAACCTTAGAAATGTCAAACTGATTGTTTCTTTCCCAGGTATTACCCAGGTGAGTTTTTCCCAGTTCACTTCTAACCTTGCTGTCAGTTCACTTTGATGGGATCTTATCAAAGAATCTTCATGCTCTCCTGCCCAGCATGTGATCTTCCTTCAGTCTTCCTAAGATGAAAACAGTCAAATCCTCTGTGTTGTTTGCTTGGCATTTGTCTCTTGAATTGTCATGAGATCAAAACCAACTATTTTCACCACAGAGGCAAGGATTAATGGAAAGAAAATTTAGTGAGTGAAGTATAGAAGCTATTACATTTCTGATACTTTTCTAATTTTAGATTGATTACGTCCCAACTTCAGATTTGAACCTGAAATTGTATGTAGCTGTGATATGTGGGCTCAGTCTCTTTGGATTTTGTGATCTGTGACTGCAGATCTGAACTTTTCTCAGAGTCCAGGTGAGATCAGCTAAGCCATTTGTGTATTTTCATGTTAACATCTTGGTGCATGTTACAGTGTGACATACAGATAGAACAGTAATAGCATGTATAAACACATGTATATGTCTGCAGATTAGTTTTGCACTCATTACTGAAGCACTTTCAATAGTGTAGATAGTACCAGTTTTGTGTCACTAAGTTCTGTTTAATGGTTTGTTGGTAGCTCATTTATGAAACTAATTGAAGAGAAGGCAAAATATGATGTAGAGCTGAACGATCTTTGTGGAATCACAGAATCTCATGGGTTGTAAGGGATCTTCAAAGCTCATCCAGTGCAACCCCCCTGCCTGAGCAGCAGCACCTAGAGCAGGGCACACAGGAACTCATCCAGCTGGGTTGGAATGTCTCCAGAGAAGGAGCCTCCACAGCCCATCTAGGCAGCCCCTGCCAGGGCTCCCTCACCTCAACAGGGAAGAAGCTTTTCCTTGTATTTCTTTGGAACCACTTCTGTTCCAGCTTGTCCCTGTTGCCCCTTGTCCTATCATTGGCCATCACTGAGCACAGCCTGGCTCCATCCTCCTCACACCCACCCTTTATGAATTTGTAAACATGAATGAGGTCACCCTCAGTTTCCTGACACTTTCAAATCCCTATTTTCTTCCCATTCTTTCATTATTTTAAATGGGAAGACATTTTCACTACCACCTTTTTTATCTAAAGCTATTAATTTGAGAAGAGTTAAGATTTTTTTCAATTTCTAGCTGTTTTTTCCATCTCACATGAATTCAACCAATGAATTTTTATCCTTTATTAGTAAACCTTGACAGCCTTTGTGCCCTAGCCCACAAGCTCAAAGGGATACATTCCCTAGTTTATTTTCTGGTGTTGTTTTCCTTGCAGCAATTTGCTCACGTTAATATTATCGAACAAGTTCTTGAGGTTTAGTCTTTGAGATCATTGAGGATGCTGTCTTTTTTGCTAAGGAGGGATCTCTGGTTTGCCACTGACTTACTGAGTTGTCTGATATTAAATATCTGCCATCTTCTATTATCCATCAGTAAAACTTGTGAATAATTAGGTCTGCATATTTCTCTCAAGCGCAATAGAACTCTTGAAAGTAAGGGCCAGAAAACACTTCAGAAATTCAGATTTAAACAAGTGCTTTCAGACTGCCCAGTTCAATGTTCCTTGAAGAACATCAGTTAACAGAACATAAGGAGCCAGCAAGGAGAATTTTTTTTTTTTGTTTGATTGTAGGATTTTTTTGACTTCTAAATTTTTTTTTAATAGTAAATTGTCTCTTTTCAGCTGCCTCGTGGTGAAGTCTCAAAATAAGACCATGCCATTCTAAGGACTAATAACCTACACTTTTTAGAGGTTTTTTTTTTTTTTGGAAAGGGGAAAAGATGCTTTTAAAAATCAAAAAATAGAATAAAAGAGACAAAGTGTGGCAAATGCCCTTAGCATCTTTACAGTACACATTTCCTCATTTAGAGCTCTAGTGCTTTGACTAGGTGGGATAAAAGTCACAAGCCAATTGTGGAAGCAAACCTTGAGAAAGCTGTTTGTCAAGCTCTAATACTTCTCTGGTGGTTTTATTGAGTGATACTGTATGTCAACATTAGAAGTGTGGAATCGTTACATTTGGAAAAGACCTTTAGGATCATCAAGTCCAACCGGTAATATCACACTGCCAAGTCTGTCACTAAACCATGTCCCTCAGCACCTCATCTGTGCATCTTTTGAGCATCTCCAGGGATGGTGACTCCACCAGCTCCCTGAGCAGCCCCTTCCAATGCTTCATAACCCTCTGCGTGAAAAAGTTCCTCCTAATGTCCAATGTAAAACTGCCCTGGCACAACTTGAACCCCTTTCCTCTTGTCCTATCACTTGTTACTTGGGAGAAGAGACCGACTCCCACCTCACTACAACCTCCTTTCAGGTAGTTGTAGAGCGATCATGTGTCCCCTCTGCTTTCTCTTTTCTGGGCTAAACACCCCCAGCTCTCAGCTGCTCCTCATCAGACTTGTGCTCCAGACCCTTCACCTCGTTGTCTGTCTCTGGACACACTCCAGCACCTCAGTGTCCTTGTTGCAGTGAGGGACCATTGAGGCTGAAAAGAGTAAAATAGTTTCACACTGTGGTTTAACATTCTAAGACATAGAAATGAAATGCTGGACTAGTTTCTTTAACTTTTAAATATTTAAAAAATAGAGAATGGGCCTTTCAAACTCAACTAGTTAAGAGCAGAGAAAGAAAGTACTTAGTATTCCAGATGTCATTCCTTACCTTCACATCATTTATTTTCTTACAAATAAAGAAGTTCTTACTGTAGTGTGTCTGTTGCCATATGGGAAAGGCTGCTTGATGGCTTTTACTATGTTCATTGAGTGCTTCCTTAGTGTGACATTTTGTGGACTTCAGATAGTTTCTTGTCGTGCTTGATTACTAGAATTAAATTCAAACACACATAGATACACATTTTTATATGTACATGTGTGTGCATATTTATACATATACATTTGTATAGATGTATTTGTGTGCATATATACATCAGCACACACTCATATGTGTATGTAGATATATATATACATATATATATATATACAGCATTCAATAAAAGAAGAATTTCTGAAGTAGAGCCTAAGACATGAGGTAGCATTGACTAGAGGAGTTGACAAGTAGCATTGTTGAGCAGCTTTGGAAGCATGTGTCTTCAGGCTGAGTTACCTTGAAGATTAGCTTAAAAAGCACAGTGAAGTCCAGAAGGCTTTTATGTCCTCGGTTTGCTGAGAGATCATCTTGAGCCCCTCAGAGCTCTGCTGCATTGTGGCTCCCAAGTTCTCAGGCTGGAGGATTTACTAAGACCATTCGGTCCTACTGTGTCAATTCTCAAGCCACAGGATCCTGGTAATTTGTCAATTACCAGACAACTCATTCCAGAACTGGGAGCACCATAGCCAACTAATTCAAGAGTCAGTGGCTCCAGGGCAGATTCATCGCATAGACTGACCCAGAAGAAATCACTTGTGTGAACCTGCCCCAGCTTTTGACAAGCAAAGCTTTCAGGTTTCCTGCTCTGGAAGCAGAATGGTTGATCTGTCCCAGACCTGCCAAAATTGGCAGCAGTCAATGGATTGCTCTGAAGCAGCCTGGCAGGACTTGGAGGATTTGCTTTTGATTTGGCAAAAACGTAGTCAAACCTGAGATGAGTCAAACAAAGCATTCAGGCTCAGTGAAACGTTTTTAAATGAAACTATTTCCCTGGGAAATATCTGACCATCTGCACTCCAGTTAATAGAGCCAGTTCTCACTAATGTCAGAAATAAGAATTACATGTGTGTTTCCACTGGTGCTGTATTCTGTCAGAGTAGACTTTTGTGAAAGTTAAGTCAGGGTTTCCACAGTGCACGTAGTACTGCAGGTTTTGACCAACATCTTACGTCAGTCTCTTGTGTGTTTTCTGTTCTGTGTGTCTGTTCCCTAAATGGAGCATACACTATGGAAATGTCTAGGATATTGTCATGATAACATGATAACTGGTACCTAATGCCTCCTTTTTCCTGACTATGCCTGAAGTAAGTGGCTGCCTTCCAAACCAGCTTCAGGTTACGACACAAACTGGAGACTTTTATTATGTGTTTGGAATCGTAGAATCATTTTGGTTGCAAAAGACCTTTAAGATCATCAAGTCTGACCCCTAAGCTAACGCTGCTAAGCCCATGCCTATCACTCAACCATGTCCCTCAGCACCTCATCTATGCATATTTTAAATATCTCCAGGGATGATGACTCCAGCACCACCCAGGGCAGCCTTGTCTGAGTGTTCAACAACCCTTTCAAATGAAGAAATTTTTAATAATACCTGATCCAAACGTCCCCTGATGCAACTTGAGGCCATTTCCTTATGTCCTATCACTTGTTGCTTGGAATAATGTTTGTGTGACTCTAATTGAGTCCCCAGGTTCATCCTGGCATCAGAACACGTGATGCATATACATTCCTCCTCTTGCTTGGTTGTGTTTATATATCAGAAGTAATTAAATCTGATTAAAGTACAGATTGAACTGAAATAGGAAAGATGGACCTTGCTATACTAATGTCAAGTTCTAATTTACATTTAAAAATATAAAATGATTACAAGTAAGGAGATATTAATTAGCTCCAAACTGTGATCTTGAAAACCTCATGAGTTGCACTTACCTTCCTGCTTTGCATATGGTCAAAAATCCATCAGTTTTAATTGGGTAGCTGGTTTCATTACTCTCGTCCATGCCTCATTAAGATTCATAAACTCAGTGTTTCTCAGTTTATTTCCCATCAAGGCTTTGACTCAAACCTACTTTGAAGTTTCCATTTTGTATTAGACTGTGCATCCGGAGTGTGAGAAAGCTGAGTTGGTCTGCTTTTGTTTTGTATGGCTTGAGGTGTTTTGGTGTCTTCTCTAGGGGAAATAAACCTCACATTTATTTCCTAGATAAGTGTGTCCGCTGCACCACCATTGCCAAACCAGGGTGGAAATAATTGGTAGCTCTTCCTAGGTGTGTGACAGTGGTGCTTTCACCTGAGAATCAGGAACTTTTGCATTTTCATCCTAGCCCAGAGAGATCAAGAGCAAAACGCAAAGTTTTTGAGGAGAGATGTATTTCTGCCAAGGAAACCCCTCAGTTGCAGAAGGACAGGGAGCTGCTGGAGAGAGTTCAGCACAGGGTCACCAAGATAATGAAGGGGGTGGAGCATATTCCTTCTGATGAAAGGCTGAGGGAGCTGGGGCTCTTTAGCTTAGAGGAGACTGAGGAGTGACCTCATTCATGTTTACAAATTCGTAAAGAGTGGGTGTGAGGAGGCTGGAGCCAGGCTGTGCTCAGTGATGGCCCATGATAGGACAAGGGGCAACGGGTACAAGCTGGAACAGAAGAGGTTCCAAAGAAACACAAGGAAAAGCTTCTTCCCTGCTGAGATGAGGGAGCATTGGCAGGGGCTGCCCAGATGGGCTGTGGAGGCTCCTTCTCTGAAGACTCGTCCAAACCCTGGGCGAGTTCCTGTGTGCCCTACTCTAGATGGTCCTGCTCTGACAGGGGAGTTGCACTGGATGAGCTTTCCAGGTCCCTTCCAGCCCTTGAGATTCTGTGATTCTGTGAATGAAATGAAGTAAACATTGGAAAATACAGCTTTCAGGCTTTCTCACACCTTTCCTGAAGGCTCTTGTCACAAGATCGAAATCTATCAGACTGCTCCTTCTGGCTGAGTGATAGTTGTTGGTCTGTGTAAGTAGAAACGTTTTCAGTACGTATCTGATACTTTCATCCTGGGAACTAGAAGGAACATAGAATGGTCCTCATGGGGCAAGGCAACTGAGAGTCATAGCCTCTCTTCCTAAAATGGAGAAGCAAGATTTAAATGCAGTGTACATAGATCTCTCTTTACCATGCATATTTTGGTGGATCCTGTTTTAAGATGCTTAACTTCCCTAATAAATCATATAGAGAGCTTTATGTTGTGATTCCATCCTTGGCACTAGTGCTTAAAAATTTGGTAGAGAGATGCTTCAGCTCTTAAATTCCTTTTGGATGTAAGCCAATGAAAAAAGCATTTCTAAATCTCTACTGAATAATTGTGGGATAGAAGGAGAAAAATGTGTTTTATTCATTCGGCTCAAGAATAAATCATAACTCAGAGGATATGTTCTTACAATGCCTCAAACGGGGATTCATTGTGACTTTGATGAGGAAGGGAAGGACAGAGAAGTAGAATGCATCAAAGTATTTGAGAAACCTCCAAGGAAACAAATAGAACTGGAATTATTCATTGTGATTTATACGTATCCCAAACCAATCTAAATGTAGACTGATCTTAAAGCATATGTTATTGCCCAGTGGGATAAGTGGTAAGAAAACAAAGCTTCAGCAACCCTACTGCACGTGTGAAATTTGCATGTAAAAACCGTTTAATGGCTCAAGTGTCAGAGTCATCAAAAGCATTTGAAAAATTCCTCTTGGTCCAAAAAGAGAATAGATTATGTTTTTAAAGTAGTGTGTATAAATGCTGGAGGAGGGAAAAAGAGTTAAATTTGCAACTATAGACTTTCTGGAAGAAAAATGTTGAGTTCACTGCTTCATTAGACCCTTCCCATGCGTTTGTAGATTCCCACTCTCCTGTGAGCTGGATATTCCAGGTACAGCATGTTCTTCCCTCAGAGGAGCAGGATTAACACACAAAATGTTATCCTTAACATTTGCCAATGTATTCCCTTGAATAAGTTTGAACTTCTGTGAAAAGGCCCCTCCCTTCTGCAGGAGAGGAGGCTTTTTCTAATCCTCAGGATTGCACCAGACAAGTACAAAGGCGTTTACTCTGTTCATCTGCTTTTTGTGGAACAGCTTTTCATAAGCACTCAGCCAGAACCTCCACTCATCCCAGGAACACTCCTTTTCTCTTTCAGGAATCTTATTGCTTCTCTTTCTAAAAAGTTTTCTTAGCCAGGGAGGTGTTTTCGCTTGAGGGCTCTCCTTTCTTCCTTCCAATTGTCTTGAGCTCAGAAAGGCAAATAAACAGGCATTCATGAAAGTCTGACAGCCAGTTTGAGTTGGTTTCTTGGGGTTTTTGTCTGTGTGTACTTTGATAAGACCAATATCCTGAAATTCTGTGCAGCTGGGACTCATCTGTTCTTATAAAAGAGACCTAGACTTTGTTGTCATTAAAACAGATATTTTAGTTCTTGGTTTCTAACATACATCGAGGGTAATACTTCGATTACATTGAATTTGGAGACTTCAGTTTACCAGATGCCTTCTGGAAATAAAATACAGTGGAGATGAAACAGTCCAGGAGGTTCTTGAAGTGTGTGAAAGACATGTCTCTGACACAGCTGGTGAGGGAGCCAGTTAGGGAAGGTTTCTTGCTGAACCTGTTGTTTGTGGACAAAGGAGGACTTGTGAAGTGATGGCTGGATGCTGCCTTGGGCACAGTGATCATGAAATGATAGTTCTGAGAGAAGTAGGGAGAATGGTTGGAAGAACTGATATCTTAGATGTCCAGAGGGCACACTTGTTTCAAGAGCAAACAACTTCAAGTTGTGCTAGGGAGGTTTAGATTAGACATTAAGAACAAAAAAATCAACAAAAGAGTTCTTAAGCATTGGAAGAGGCTGCCCAGGGAAGCAGTTGACTCACCAAGATAGTTAAAAGATGTGTAGTTGAGGTGCTAAGGGCCATGGTTTAGTGGTGGTCTTGACAGTGCTAGAGTTGTGGTTGTACTTGATGATCTTGGTCTTTTCCAACTGGAACAGCTGTATGATTTTATAAAATATGAAGATTTGAAGAAGAAATATTTAAATGGAGGCAATGCTTAAAATAATGAAGTGGTGTTTTTATATCTCATGGAATGCTTAAATCAAAATTCACAGGAATCACCTATCTGGGGGGGGAAAAAAAAGCCCTAATCCCACCCCTCCAAATCTGGTGCTGGGCTTGTGTCTGTGCACAGTATGTAGCCTCAGTGGTTTTCATTCACACTTTCCTTAAAAGCCTGAGCTTTGTGAGTTCACAGCATTAAGCTGTTACATCAGTCTTTTCCATTCCATTTGTTTCCTTCCTTGTGACAGGGAACATACAGTCAAGTACATGGCTTCATTTATTTATTTTACTGCATGGCAGTGATTTCATATGCTGCTCGCACAGAACACATGGCAAGAAGCTGCTTTGTACCATATTTTGAAATGTTTTGTTTCATTCTCAGTCAGAGAAGAAAAAAACCAAATGTTAAGAACCCGTGTGAAATACAAAATACACTTTTCCCCTCGAGCCTGTCTGTAAGTGATTTCAAAACATATTCAGAGGAATCCGGCTGAAAAGATAAACCTTACCATACCAATTGTGTCAGTTGCCTGACAATAAAAGTCTTATGTGTTAGAATTAGATTACTACCCATACATATCCATGAGCACACAGTGACATAACTGAAATTTGTTTGTACAAATTATGTCCAGAGAACAGCTACTTTATTAATTGCAGCGAGCTGCATTTATCTCTGCAAGGCTGAGCAAATGAACAGTGCAGATGCCCTTTGGCAACAAGAATGATAAGTGGCTTGTAGAGTCCCTCCAGTACAGATCAAACTGACAAGAAGCAAAAGGTGGAAAATATAATGAATCTAGCCCCATGTATGTGTTAGATTTTGACGTGCTTGTGTGTACATCAATCAATACAAGAAACTGCACCTCTGAGAAAGAGGAAAAATAACAGCTGTCAGGGCTGCTGCTCTAAGACACTGCAGACATCATGCTGCATTCTTTCTTTATATGTGTAATTAGCTTCGAGGCAAAAAAGGGGAAAGATAACAGCTAACAGGGAGGGAAGTTTTACTTCGATTGAAGCTCTTTTTTTGTATCTGGTATGAGAAAAACATCCACTGCAGTTTGTGTACCTACCTGTAAGATAGGAGTTTGAGAGAACAGCCTAATGCTCTAGTGAGGTGTGAGTGCTGAGGTTGTTAAATACTATTCTTCATTGTCGTGGTTTGATTTGGGCACTGGAGCATCTTTCTGATGAGGAAAGGCTTCAGGACCTGGGGCTCTTCTGTCTGGAGAAGAGGAAACTGCAGGGGGATCTCATTAATATTTAGAAATATCTAAGTGATGGATGTCAGGAGGTTGGGGCATCGCTAGACAATCTCTAAAGGCCCCTTCCAACCCCAACCATTCTGTGATTCCATGGTTTAGTCTCTAGTGGAAACAAACAACCATGAAGCTGCTCGTTCACTCCTCTCCATCTTGGCAGTATGAGGAGGAGAGTCAGAAAAGTGAAACCTCCTCTGATGAGGCAAGGACAATTTAAGAGAAGAACACAAAGGAGAAAGAAACTACCATACCAGTAATAAAAGAATACACAAGTCTAGAGATGCATGAGGCAATGACTTACCACCCAGAACCTGACACAGCAGTTCCCGACTGAAAACTCATAAACCACTGTTTCTGATGTGGCCCTTCCAGCCAGTTTGCCCCACTTAAAAATAGGGCATGGCTTCAGTATGGTATTACATATCTGCTGGTCAGCCTGGGGTGGCTGCTCTGCCTGTGCCCCTTCCTAGCTTCTTGTGAAAGTTGGCCCTTTCCCAGTCCCAGAACATTCATACATAGAGTGAGTGTTAGCCTAGCTTTGCTGCTGTAGGTACAGTCCCTTAGGGATAAATACAAGGCAGATTACAGCTTGTCTGTGAAGACAGGGAATTCCAGTAAAGGAGTAAGTTTTGGAGCTTGAGCGTTCAGAATCATAATCATGAAACTGCTTTCTACTACCAGGCTCTATGCTTTTATGGCAGCATCATGATCAGAGGTCATCATGTTGGAGGTTAAGACTGGCACTTAATGAAATGGCTATTTTACTAAGGTTAGAGGAGAGAAAGGCATATCTCATAACCTTCCATTTTAACCCTGATTACCTATTAGGTAACCATATATCTTCCCAAAACAAAGTGGATATTGCTGAATTAGCTCACCTGTGCTTAATTAGAAGAAAAAGGAAAAAAAGTAATCACCTGCCCCCCCAAAAAACCTCCAAACCCAAGTCACACATCTAAAAAGCACTTTTTGCCTTAAATCTCTAAATCGTTTCAGAGATCCAAGTCATCTTAGACGGCTTATTAACAAAGCTACACGTTTCTGTCTCAGTGCACATATCACAATGTTTGAAATGTTAGCAGTGTTGTGCATTAGATTCAAATTATATGCTGCATCTGAAGCATTAAACTTTGACAGGACTGTACTGGCTAAGTTAACAAGAAAGCACTCCACGGAGAAGACACTAAAACAGTCTATTAGCTGTTCAAGTAGTTATCATCTTATGCATTTATGATGTCTTAAAACAGCAGAAAATTTTATTTTACTCTTACAGCTTTGAAATATAGCTGATGAAAAGACAGAGCTTAAAGTATGAAATTGTGTGCTTTCATTCCAACCCTTTGTACCCAGGCTCTGAGAGGACAAATAACATTCAATATTGCAGTTGAAAGCATTTACTGAAGCCTAGATAAGTTTTGGCATAAAATTGATTAAACTTCTCTAATAACATTAATGCTATATAAATAGCAACACGGCCATGTCTGTTGAGAGGGGTCTGAAAAAGCCAAGTTCATTATAAAAAGACAAAATGTGGTGTTTAGAGTCAGTTCATTGATGGTTCAAAACAATCTTTAAAAACCTGAAGCCACCTGAAGCTTTAAAACACTGATGTGTTTTACCATTTTACCATTACTTGTGGTTATTTTACCTGTGCTGCCTTCTTACCTGACTTGGACTGCTTTCTTTCTCAGTTTCATTTATTTCTCTGACAGTAAAGAGACTTCAAAGAAGCTGAAAATAGCTCATTTAGTTGAAATCCTTGTCTTCTGGACTATCTGCCCACATGATGGTATGTGGTAGTCACTTCTTCAGTGGGTCTGATTCAGCTAGAAGCTCTCCCTTCTAATGTAATCTTTCAGTGAATGTTAGGAATAATTACCTGCATTTTCTCATAATTATTTGACCAAACAGATGCTGTGGTGACATTTCCAGCAGATGTTCACTGTGGATTTGGGGCTTTTATAATTTCTGCATTAATTTTGACATTAGTCTTACTAGGAATCCATTGATGTAACATCATCCATTGCATTCCCATCCATATGCAGAGTTAAACCACACAGGTGCTCTGCTAGAATGGCTTTACAGTTTATAGTAGTGAATCAATTAATTTGTCATGGTGTTCTTCCATTTAGACCTAACCTAAAATGTTACATTTAATAAATGATCCCTCTGTCTAAGGAGATCCAACCACTGAGTCACCCTGTGAAATAAATCATGTCTGGGCACTGTGGCTTACTTTCTTCTGTGGCTTTATCTCTGTTTTCTGAAAGTACTGTTACGTCTGCCTAAAAAATGCTGATAGCTAGAAATGATGTTCTGTCAGTTTGAGTATGCTTACATAGGTTTGTATTTCCCTTCTTGTGAGATCCCAGATTTGTTACTAAACAGGAAAAAAAAATACACCAACATTCAGCAAATACTGCAAAACTTGTCTCCTTCAGTCAGTGACAGAGCAGTCTATAGGGGAGAACAAAGTACACTCAAAGGATTATGGTAATTTAACATAGAATCTTAGAATGGTGGGAGTTGGAAGGGACCTTTAGAGATCATCTAGTCCAAACCCCTGCCAAAACAAGTCCCACCTAGATCAGGTCACACAGGAACGTGTCCAGGTGGGTTTTGAAAACCTGCAGAGAAAGAACCTCCACACCCTCCCTAGGCAGCCTGGGCCAGGGCTCCCTCATCTCACACTGAAAGTGTTTTTCTCTTATATTTCAATGGAACTTTTTGTGTTCAACCTTCTTTCCATCACCCCTTGTCCTGTCACTAGATACAACTGAAAAAAAGTGCTGCCCCAACCTCCTGACACCCACCCTTTAGATATTTGTAAACGTTAATGAGATCCCTCTCAGTCTCCTC